>OY728160.1:620199198-620824198 GCA_963277665.1 Viscum album | reverse complement strand
AAGCACCCTCAACTCTAGTTTCCATAGCTACTTAGAATATAAGAAGATAAAAATTTAGATATGACAGAAATTTTAAGATATTTACGACACAACTAAAATCAAAGTTGAAAATAATTTGAAAACATGAAATTAAATAATCCTTTGATACCAAATATTGGTTGGAGTAAATAACTCAAGAGGGTGGGTGAATTGAGTCTCTATAAAAATTTCTGTTAAATAGGTTCTTCACAAAATAATTCTCCCCTAATAAATTAAACAGTATGTCAGTTTGTAGTGAATTTATATGTCTTGAAGGTTCAATTCGATTCTCCGAAGTTTGATTAATTCTTATTTTTACTAAACTATCGATTAACAAAACATTCAAATGAATCATACTAATTCAAAACAGATGTAAACACTTCGTAAACTAACTATCAATGTTCAGGTTTTATTAATGTAGGAAATTCATATCACATAAGAAATATATGATAATCAACACAGAAGATAAAAACAAGAGGTTCAGTCTTAGGCCAAGACTTTGTCTTCTCCACTTGATGATCACCTCCCACCAAGCTATTTATATTAATAAACATTTTATCCACACCCTGGATCGAGGTTTAAAAAAGCACACCCAGTTGTCCAGGTCACATTAGACATCTACAACATTTATTCATTGGAAATTAAAAAAAATCACGTAGGATGTCTTCCATAGTTCTACGTGGGATACAAGTGTAAGAAGTGATTGAGTATGAGGATAGTTTGATATCCTCCAGTTATTCATAGGAGATAGTGTGTTTGATACAAACAAACATACACATAGCTCAATTAGTGAAGATAAAACACAATGGATTTAAGAAAGTGAGTAGAGTTATCGATTCTCTGTGTGTTGTGAAGTAATGCTCTAGACTAAATAGATGTTGAAAAAATTGTATTTGAGTCTTCTTCTAGAAGTTATCTTCAAAACAAAGCATCATAGTGTCTGTTATCTAGCTTCGAGGAATGAAAAGGTTCAACTATTTAATGTCTCAATTTACACTGAGATTTTTGGAGGAAGTTGCTTGTTACAATATTTTAGTAATTTCAAGAGATTAGTTCATCTATTTTCATATTCTCATAGTCTGTGTCTCAGTGTGTGATGCTTCTGCATTAACGGGAAAGTTTAGGTCCTTTTATACTCCATGACACTCAATGCATAAAGACCGTTTCACATGAATGTACCTTGTACTATCTAAGGATAGTCTTATAGACAACATTAAATATTATCATAACATTAATTTGTCAAAATATGACTGTTAGAAATAAATTTTAATTAATAATCTTGAAATAGTTATTTATAACAATCGGCGAGTCATATCTGGGATGTTGTATTAGATTTGATAACATTGGTCTATCGTCATCGTTCTGTTTTCATCGGTGTGTATCTTTAAAGTGTCGACTTCAGTCTGTTGGCTTCAGTGAGTCAAACATCAGTCTGTTGAACTTCGGTCTGCAAACTTCGGTGTGACGACTTTGGTGTGTCAATCTTCGGTGTGTCTAATTCGGTGTGTCTAACATTAGTGTGTCAACTTTAGTGTGTCAAACATAGGTGTGTCGACTTCGGTGTGTCAACCGTGGGTGTGTCTACTTCGGTGTGTCAAACTTCGCATCTATACTAGGAGATCTAGAATGATTCTGATGTGTCTGTCTTATCAGACTAAGGGTTACTAAGATGGTTATGTATAATTATAATTTTATACATATTTATTCATGAATTTAAGCTATTGAATTATTAAAGTATATGGTTTTGTATGACATAATTTATTCACATAGATATTTTAAAATTTCATGAAAGTGTAGAATCTATATACTGAAATTATTTTTGATTATGAAAACTAGATTATCATAGTAGGTCCAATACTTATTTTATCTGAAAAATGAATTTTATTTTATATTATGTCTGTGAAACACATAATATGGATTCTAAAATTATATTTAGAATATAAAAATAAAACATTAGTTAATACTATTTATAAACTCTTTTAAACGGTAAGTTTGGTATGTCGTGGTGCGCTCGAACTCGATATTGCACATAGATCAAGCTATTTATTTATCTTAAAGAAAATAATTTACTTTGAAATCTTGGGGTGTTACAAATTAGACATTCTAAATATATATATTTAAAAATTTATCTTCTCATTGATCAAAAATTGTAACGTCACGACTCGTCTCACCTCTAAGACGGTGGATAGAACAATGGGTCACAAGACCACAAGCACATCTCCCTGAATTCAAGAGGCTAATGACTACAAGTGAGGGCCTTTTGTGTCTAAGGGGGATACTATGATCTCATAGGTAATAGTTATTATCATAGTGGAAGTAAACAACAACTAATAATAAATAGACGATTAATATAAATGAATAAACTACAGTAGAAGAAATATAAATAATCCAACTGAATAATAATCTTGTGTGGATTATCCCAAAATAATGTAATTCCCTGATGTATATCTAAACTACACGTACGAAAAAAAAACAAAAGTATACTATCTACAAAAAAAATACACAAATAAAGAACTTTATCATAAGCAAGGATCTGTCCTCTGGACATGTCATCATCCTAATAGGCACGAAACCATGAAGATTCATGGGAATCACACTTCCCTTGGTAAATACTATCAAGCATGTAATTTACTCGGGATTCAACGACACCCACGAAGGGTGTATGATAAAATACCAGTAGTCCAGAACCCACGTTTTCTAAACCATTCCATTTCGTTCAATAATAATATGTATTGTGCTATTATATAACAATTTTAGAAAATTAATGTATCTAAATTAAATAAATAACTCGTTCGGGGTTCCAAACAGAACACGTGTCAACCAGGTATTCTTCAACATACCAGAAAAATATTAAAAAACATAAATGGATCAATAGTAATTTATATAAACCTTATGTGCATCTTTATTAAGGTTCATGATGAGAGTTGGAGTTCGAGCCAGTCCTCAATGTATCGCTATGGAACATCCTTCAATTTATCTAATACCACCGAGCCCGGCCCTGGAAATCTTTCAAAAGGCGAAGTATCACTTGAAGTATTTCTTTACCATGAATTCATTCCGATATCACAAAAGGGGTTGAGTGTCATATAAGGCTAGAGTAGCCACATTGAAAATAGATCCATCATGATGGCCCCTTTTTGAACCAGTGTCACTCATATATATTTGAAATCTCGGGGACGTCTCGGTCCGGTTAATCCAAAGACACTTCCCCTAACACATATTGGTAACAGTCAGAAACAGAGTGTTTAAGCGCGACCCTTAATACGGGACCAACACTTTTCTCTGGCCTTAATTTAATTAATATTATTAAAATAGTAGATATGACATAATAATCGTATGAAATATCATCTTGAAAACTAACCAAAAAACTTGTGCATCAGAAGGTATAAACTTAACATTGAGCATAACAACTTAACATGACAAGATACAATATCATCATATGCATATAATGAAATTTTTAAATAAATAAATAGATCAACCTAAAAAAATATTAGTGATTCATCAATTCAATGTTCGTGATCCATGTATACAAATAATTTATTTTAAATACAATAAAAATGGTATGCGCAACAATTACATTTAATAAAATTAAAAACCTCACTAACGGAAAAATATAATATCCATGTCGGCATGACCAAATGGGTGTCTGTCCATTTCTTAACAAATAATTCAAATTAATTTAATATAATTAAGGCTGAAACAATTTGGAAAAACAAATATATTAATGAAAAAGGGTTAAATTTCCCAAATACAGTAGGCACCGTCTAAAGGCACATCAGTTCATTTTTATAAAATACGATGAAAGGGAGGGAAAGTGATTAGGAACCCTACCTTATTCTCTTAGATAAATCCATGATCTACTGTAGGCATTTATTTTACAAAAAATAGAAAATATAATATTTTAGAAAAATATCAAACTCTGTTAAAATCATTTCATGGTAAACTATGTGTAGGATACTCAAAAAATGTATGATTCCACTTGTGAAATTTTATCCATTCCCTATGGTTTACTATGCACCAGAATGTGAAAAAAACTGATGACTAACGTTGGAAAAGTGGTCTTCCAAATGGGCTATTAGGTGGTTCCCCACCTAGGGAGAGTGGGAGTGCGACGTTTGGGGTTGGAGGAGAGGAAGAGAGGAAAAAAAGAAATAATGAATATAAAGAAGAAGAGAAAAATAGAAAAAAAAAGAAAAATAAAAGGAAAATAAAAAATATATATATAATATAATAAAAGGATGTAATGGAAAAAGACATAAGTAAATAAAAATGGAAACCTCCCATTTTATTTTTCCTGTAACACCTTTTAATTTTATTTTAAAATATCATTTAATTCAATCTTTGATTCTTTTAAATCTTCTTTGAATCTCTTATTATTACTTTTAAAACATTAATTTATTATTTTAAACCCAAACATCACAGTAAATTGTGACATAAAATTTTTCATAAACCTATTACAATTATTTAATTAATTTAAATAAATATGTCCGTGACCCGAAGTGGGGTCTGCAGGTGCATGCCCCGGGTCACCAAATTAATTAGATAGAAATAAATAAAAATTGTTTGTACCTAATTTAGGCTAATACGTTACAACCTCCCCTCTTTAATACAACTCGTACCTGAGTTTCCCTTCCCATGGTAGTGGAACGTCACCGGAGAAATGTTTTGGCAGTTGCACATGAAATTCCATCTCTCGCTCCTAGGTCTCATCCAGAACATGTTCGTGTTTTGATAAATTCTAGATGAGAGGGATATAATTGCCTCAGAGGAAATTTTTGTTACAATCGATGATACTGATTAGATTTTTCAAAAAGGATGAATCAACATCCATCTCAATGTCGTCAGGGTCAAAAGAATGATATGGTTTTGGATTATATTTTTATAGCTAAGACACATGTAAAATATTGCGCATAGAATGGTACCTCTGTGGTAGAAGTAATTGATAGGCTACCGGCCCAAATCTGACCAATATATCAAATTGACCAATGTTTCTCAGTGATAACATCCCATGTCTCATGATCTTCATGTGACCCAACATCAGAGAAAAATACAGAAAGACTTGATATCCCACTACAAACTCCAGAGGTTTGTGGTGGCGATCAATATAAGACTTATGTATGGACAAAGCTGCAGCCATACACGTCTTAATCTGCTGAACATGCTGATAATTTTCCTATGTGATATGAGGACCCAACATAGTTTCCTCACCTACTTCGAACCATTATAAGGTTTAATGGAATGATATACCATAGTGGGGCTCATACAGAGCCATTTGAATTGTCTCCTGATGATATTAATATAGGTAAATTCAAAAAAATGTATATTATTCTCTGAGGAACCTCTAAAATCCATGATACAGGCCCATAACTTATCTTTTAACAATCGTATAGTTATCTCGTACTTCCCATCAGTCTGAGGGTGATATGTGTTAGTCAGAAGTACCTGTGAACCCCATTCCTTTTTCTACCCTTGCTAGAACCAAGAAGTAATGCGGGCATCCCTGTTTGAGACAATAGAATGAGGTACACCATGAAGTCACCCGATCTCCAAGATATAAATTCTTCTCAACTCATCAATCTTAATGGTCTCTTGGATAGGCATGAAGTGTGCAATGGTCAGAATATCGATAACTACCCATACTACATCGCTTCCTTGCAGAGATCTTGAAAATACTATAACAAAATCCATGGTTATTTCATTCCATTTAAATTTAAGAATGAATAGAGTCTGTAGAAGTCCATCATGTTAGTGGTGTTCTGTCTTCACTTGTTAGAAGGTGCAACATAGAGTGATGAGTCCTACTATCTTCTTTTTCATATCAGGCCACCAATAATGTCAACACATGTCCTTGTACATATTGGTCTTCCAAGGATGAACTTCCCAAATGGAGGTGTGAGATTAATTCATCATCTTTTCAAGAAAACCTGAATTTCCCTCATACATGACTACGGTAAAAAAGAGTTTCAATTTCATCAACATCCCAACCAGGGGGTGGGTTCCCTCCTATAATTCATTCCCTCAATACATTCCCCTCATGATCAGTGAATTGTTTCCTGTGGTCTTCCTCTAGAAGAGTGAATTTCACTATAAGAGCTTCTAGAACTGGTTACCCACTTTCATCTTAAACCTCTTGATGCATCTCTAAAAACAAGGCCACCATCTACCACTCAATGTTGGATACCTACACAACATGTGTATGTTTCTTATGGCATAAATCATCTTCCACATTATTACACTTACCATGGGTATAAGCAAACTCAATGTGGAATGACTGCATGTTTTTGACCTTGCCTTACGGTCAAGTACCAATGAGTGGATATATATTTTATGCTTTTATGATCTGTGTTAACATTGAATCTATCACTAAAAAAATTGTGTCTCTAATACTTTATAGAATGAACCATACCTGCCAACTCAAGGTTGTGTGTAGGATAATTCCACTTGTGAGGTCTCAACTTACAGGATCCATAAGACAGGACTCAATCACCCTGCATCAGAACTACACCTAGTCTGCTACCTGAACCATCACAATAAAAAGAAAATATCTCACCAGCCTTAAGAAGAAATAGTATTGGGGCTAAGGATAGTCTTCCATTTTACTACTAAAATTACTTTTCCAAATATTCTATTCAGATGAATTGTACACCATTTTTATTTAGGGTCGTATGAGGTGCTGCTAAGAGGGGGAAATCTTAGATGAAATGCATGTAATAGTCAGCATGCCCCAAGAAACTGTGGATGTCGAAGACACTCTTGGGCCACTCCCATGAATCAATGTCGCTCTCCATTTTTTGGGTCAACTGATACCCCGACATGAGATATAATATGTCCCTTGATGTGTACCTTATCACTCCACAAGTGGAATTTGTTGACAATAGCTTATAGCTTGTGCTCTTACAGTGTATTTAGCACAATCTCAATATGGGTATCATGGTCGTGCATGGAACATGAATATAGTAAGATGTCATCCATGATGACTACCAGAAATGAATCAAGATATGAATGAAAAACCAGGTTCATCAAATCCATGAAGAATGTCGGTGCATTCGTTTGGCCAAAGGGAATAACTAGCCACTCATACAAGAAGTACCTGCTTTGTTATGATATTTGTGGTATTTCATATGGTCTCACACAGACCTGGTGGTATCCCAACCTTAGATCAATATTTGAGAAAACAGTTGCTCCTTAGAGCTAGTCGAATAGATCATCTATAAAGGGAAATGGGTAGTGATTCATTACCGTTAGCTTCTTGAGTCGATAATAATCCACCCATAATATGAGGGTGCCATCTTCCTTTTTTTATAAAATAATAGTTAAACCCCACAATTATTTTCTATGTATTATGAAACCCTTAACCATGATGTATTTCAGATGCTTTTTGAGTTCTTATAGCACTATTGGTTCCATCATATAAGGAGGAATATGAATCGGTGCCACACTCAGCACAAACTTGATAGTGATCTCCACATCATTCATAAGAGGTAAGACTATAAAATCATCCGAGAATACATCCCAAAAAATATCCACCATTGGAGTTAATTCATTTAGCTACATTTCCTGATCTCTCATGAAGTGACATATCATCTATGCTATCGCTCTTCCCAACCCTGAATATTTAGGATTATGAAAATCTTCTTCCATACGCATTCTCCTTTGTGAAGATATGTGTCTACTTCAAGGAATGTAATGGACACCCGACGATGATAGAAATTCACTCGATCATGATACAGAGCGAGCCAGTTCATACCTTGAATGACTTCAATTCCAGACATGTCATGGATATCTCTCTTGATCTAATTAAATGTCCCATTATGTAAAATCTTAATATAAAATTTGAAATTATTTTGAAATATGTTTTTGGATTTTAAAATAATATTAGGAAATGTTATCATTTCTAGAATGGTCGTTGAATAGTAATCTCGTTATTATAATAAATATAGGTCTTTAACGAATCCAATTTACTCAGACAAATGATATGATGGACTCATCCAGTTGATGTGCCCCATACGAAGCCCATTTTTCAAAGCTTAGAAAATCGGTGGAGTAATTGGGCTTTGCTCTCGATGATCCCAAAGCTGAGCTCAATATTTTATGCTTGAGTGGGATGGCCTCTGAGAAAAGTGGAAGTTGATAGAGATTACCACCCGAGAAATGTTATCTGAGCCATCCCAATATTCCATCACCATCACACACATTACTCTTCAGTATTATACGGGTGTTATAAGGGGTTATGTAACAAGACCTTACCAATATGGATCTGTACATGTTTTTTGTATATAATAATTAATATACATTCATATTATTATTATTACCTTATAAATAGTGTTTGAAGCACAAATTGTGTTTTTAGTTAATATTCAACTATGAAATCTATTTTGATGAATTGATGGAATATTTATATATAATATTTTAATAATATCTTATTATTATTATTAAATAAATATTTATTAAATATAAATTATTGATTAATTTTATGAATGTAATTGTAATTTTTATTACGGTTCGAAAGACATTTCTGTCAAAATACGTAAATTTTCGATAAATGTCGGTTTTTATTTTAAAAGTGAAAATTAACATATTTTGAAAAAAATTCAGATAAAATAAATATTTTTTCATGAATCAAGATGTTGAAATTATCCAATGGTGAATGTTTCATAATTTTCTGAGATAGTCATGTTTTTGGGTAAAAAATAAATCCAGTTTAAATATATAATGTGTTTTATGACATCATAATGTCCCAATAGTGATGTAATAAAATTTTATAAGCTTTATTTTTGGCCAATATATGTTTTAAAATTAAAATAATATGGTTTTGGGTTTGTTTGATTTATTTTACAAAGCATTAATATACCCTGTAAGGCTTATTAATCATCTTGTCTTTTTAAATTGTTTTCCTAGGGAGTGTGACTAACCTCCACATTAGAAACCCCATTATTTTATGAATTTATGAATTTGGCCTTATAAAATATTCTTTTACACTTTCCTTTGTCAAAAACGATTGGAAAAATCCATGGGATGGTTTAGTTTAATGTTAGGAGTCCCAAACCAAAATAATAAAGAATTCTCTCACCTTTCTTATATAAACCCACACAAGATCCCACTTCTTCCTCTCTAAAAGAATTTGGAGTTCGTCAAACCTCTTACATAAGAATTATATAATCATCTGACGGTGCCCCATTCTCCCAAGAATACTCCCTCAAGCCTCTCTCATGCCTTTTGATGCACACTTCTATGTAAGGGGTTTTCTTCCACTCTCATTTTTTTCCAATTTTGATAATTTTATTATTTCATTTTAATTTCAATTATAAATGTTTGGGTATGGTTTTGCACCTCCCACATACTTACCTCTTTATGTTTTAATGATGGTAGACCCCTATATCTCTCATTAAATTCCTTTCATGTACACCTGTTTCTATGCTGATATTCTGAAAGGAATTTCTCTATTCTATTTTACATTCAAGAAATTATTTTGTAACGTGACTCAAAATTCCATTACAATTGATGGGAAATGTATCTATATGACCCCCATAATTTCCATTTCATGTAAATATGACGAGAAACACCTTTCTATCTCATCAACCATTTTTATGAATTCTTACTTCACACCGTTACGCTACTGAAATTGCACCGATTTTCCATGCCAATGTCATTTTGTAGTGAATACCATGCCCATTTCACTATCAAAGTTATTCACCATTATTCCCATTTACATATTGAATATAAAGTCTAATTTATAAATTACACATTCTTTTATCATGTAATAAATGATTATGATTTATGAGTCCATGTTATATGATCCACGTGGCACACTTATGCATGAAATGAAATTTTTAAGAAGGGTGCCCCCTTATAGAGCTCCAATGCATTGTGTTAAGAATAATATAATGATATGTAATGTGAAATGGGTGTTTACTCATGATAATTCAATTACAGTGAGTTTATACTCATGCTTCATGTACAAATAGGATTTACTGATTCTCCATGTGAAATGAGCCTTATATTATGCTAATTCCATGTTAAGTGTTGTTGCCACATTTATATGTTTTGATTATCTTTCTTTATCATGCAATTATTTTAATTCATTTCAAGTGCCCTATTGATTTTCCTATTATCTAAAATGTATTTTATTCTTCATGTTATTCCATGATTATTACCTTAAAAGGCTTAATAGCTCACCCTTTTCTTATGCATGTCCTCTGGTTATCCCATGCAATGGTATATACGAGGGAATGTAGTGGTCATGTAAAGGATGATTTCAATAAATATTTTGTATTTAATGTTTTAAATTGTAATTTAATGATCCTAATCCCTAAATTCACTAGACCATTCAATCTTCAATATTTTATCATGTGATGTTTATGAAATAAATTCTCTTTGATTGTGTAATAAAAATAATGGTTGTCATAGACATTATAATTCAAATTGTAAATTTTAATATATTGTTTCATATTGATGATTCGAGTACATTCATATTTATCATGTATTGAGATGTTATATCAAAAAAATATTTTAAGTTTCAATTTTCATCTATGGTATTATTTATTAAAATATTTCAAAGAAAAAAGACATTTTTTTAATGGAAAAAAGGAAAAAATTAATTTGGTGCAACATTATTCCCCATTACAATATTTGTTCCCACACAATTCACCCACTTTGATGAAAAAAAGAATGTATTTAGAACTCATTCCTATACAGGATAATATATTTATTCCTAAAATGGATAATACATTAAGTTAAAATTATCCATGTTAATGGTATTATTCCTATATATAATATATAAATGGACCAATATATCATGAAATTTCTATTCAATAGATATATAATGTCATAATTGTACTACCTATTTATTTGTACATTATAGGGGTTAGGTTTTTAATTTTTTTAATATGATAAATGAAACAAATAGTGTACATTGGAATTATTTTTGAAGTGTTAGGTTATAGGGTACATTCCCCATGTGATTGAAGATATTAAAATGAAAATGACATCATTTTCTTAACATTAACTTATTTTGAAATCATATATCAATATTACAAAGTGATATTCTAAGGAACACAATTTCTCTAACATCAAAATAAAAAATCATATGAGGGTATAAAAAATATCTATTATAATGACCCCATGAAATTTTACAGTAAATATATATGGTTTGAAAATTATTTAGGTCCAATTATGAAATATATATTCCTGGAATGTTAATATATCAAACATTACCCCAATATTATGATATTTATATATCCTATATTACATAGAATGAAGTGGTTACAATTGAATTCTAGAATTGATTTTTTTATGATAAACCTTCCAGGGATAGTGGTTTATGTGGACTCCTATGAAATTACATGAATAATATTTCAAAATACGTTATAGGGTTTTAATGTGCCATTGTTACAGATCCTTAGTTTAAGGATGTTAAAACTAGATATAGCATAAATATTTATTGATTACAAGATGTGAACTTCTCCAAAACATGATGTTAATCCTTGAAATATAATTTGATAAAATGTAAATTGATAAAATATTATACAATACCATATCCTTTATAAATATATTGTTATATTTGTATGGAGATAATTTTTATAGAGGAAAATATGTATATGATAAACTCATACGGTGATCAACTACATAAAAAATGAAATTATGTCCTTTATAAATCATATTATGTCCTATGAAAAAATCCATGGAGATATTATCCCATTTTTAATATATGTATGTGAAGTGGTTTCATCATTTAATTTTACATCATACATTTAGCTCCTACTTTTTGGTAAACTATGAGTGTATTTACCTAACATATAGTCACACTCTTCATGTTGACCCATAAGACATTATTACATAATCATATTACATATTTTTACCTTGATGAATGATAGTTAATGATTATCTAGGTGAAAAATACAATAATCAAACACCATCTAATGTATTTATGTGATATATATTATCATCCCTCAACTAATACATCCATTATTTTGAATTTTAACACTAGAATTTTATGCCACCTCTTTGGAGATATTATATTTTCCTTAAAATCCTCTATGATAAAAACATACATATATATATATATATTGTATTTCAACATCTTTTTAATGGTAACATCTCGACCCTCCTCATTGGAATGAGTTGATTATTTGGTTCCACAATGCCTTAAGAGACATCCCGAATGATACAAAGGCTAGAAATAAATTTTGAGGGCTTTCTAAATGGTGGGGGTGATTTTCCCATTGAAATGAAAACCTAAAAATGTTCCAAAACAAATACATCTTTGTGATGCATTTCAATAATACTTTTTTCAATTAAATTATAAAAAAGTACTATTAAAAAACCACAATAATGTAGAATCAGATTACTAATAAGAATACTAAAAAACATTAACCAAGAGAAATATACATAGCTACACACCAAGCTCCAATCTCTGACACCATAAGATCACCCGAGCTTCACGATGATCCACAAATAAAATGAGATTCTTTACCTTTCAAAATGTCCTAGTTTAGAAAATATATAAACATACTAATTTTCCAATGTTGGGTGATTAATAATAATCATTAGGTGATGAAAAATATATTTCCCTACTCAAGCCATTATGATACATTTTTAGCACATTATATAAAACTATCAAACAATGAAAAAATTTCGAGAAATAAAATCCCACCATTACCCACCCATTTTACACAAATCATCTCAATACCATGGAAATAGAACAAAAACATCATTAACCCTTATCCCAATCTATATTGGCATATCCTATTTTACCTTTCAGGGAGGAAAGCATATTCCATCCATACTGATACTTTCCACACCCTCACACTGAAGCTCAGTATGAACATGGTGGAAGAACACCACATCCAAACCCATCTACATTTATAGTTGTACTTCAGAAAACCATCCTACCCATTTTATAATTGTACTTCAAACCACTATCCACACCTTTCAATACATCTTTAATCATTTAATCACACAATGATGCCAATATCATTTAACTAAACCCAAAACTAGTAAATAAGCAATATCCAACCTCATATAATCAAAGACATGAAAATATATACTAAACATCAATTTTCAAACAAAATTACCCAATAAAAATCATAAAAACATTCAAAAAACAAATTTAGAAAATCATCCATCATTTTAAGACTCCCTTAAGTCATTATCTATACAAAATAAAATTCAATAAAAACATAGTTTAATAGATAACAATTTATCAAACCATTACATTAAAATAAAACCATCGTCCAATTTTAATATCAACGCATTAAACTCCATCATCAACGGAAATTTCACTAAAATTACCAATTTTCCCTAAAATCCAAAATTCATCAAAACATGGATTTAATAAATCTTTTAACATGACATTAAAAAAAATTACTTAATCAATCAAAATAAATTTAAGAATTCAACTTATATAAAATGTAGTTGAGAGTCAGGGCACCTACATTTAATGTTTATTTGAAACTAACACATCGAACAACATCACTCCATATCTGGGTTAAACTGCCACAAAATCTCCTTATATCCATTTTGATGACATGTAAAAGTCCAAAATCATACCATTATTGTTAATTAGAATACATGATCTACATGAGACATTAGTAGATCTAGGAATAAAAGAGATATAAAATAGTAGATCTATAAAAATCCATGAAACTACCAATGAATGAGGCATACCAAGAGACAATTACCATGACGACAAAATTTAGAACCCTTTTAATCGCTTACAAAATTCGTGGGAGGGCCTACCCATATAATGTGAAGAATTAATCACAATTTTTGTTCATGTGGGAGGATAAATGAGGTTCTTAGGGAGAATCCAAAACAATCCACATTTTGAAAAACTTTTTAAAAAAATTGGACATTTCTTAGAAGCATGATTAAGAAAACATTATGCTAACTATGTACCTATTACTATCTCAAAAGGGTGGCATGCATGGTGGACCCACACAGTAAGAAAAACCATGAACTAACAATGTGGAATACCATTGTATTCAAATGAATGCATTACCAAGGGTGTTATCATGGGTTTTAAACCATTAATTCTACTATGTGCCATATCCCTATTCATTTTACTCAATTTTACTACTTTTATGTAGAAAAACATTGTTTTTTCATCATGTTCTCAAACATTTCACCCTAGAAAAATCCTCAAAACATTCTTGAAAAACATTCAAAATCTCACAAATGTTACACAACCAAATGGTAGACAAAAAAAGGTATATGAAAGGTTAAATAATACAAAATAGGTTGCTTCATTCTCCCTAACATTACAATTTTCATCACAATAATATTGAAAACAATCAATTTTCAAAAACATATCAGGCCATTTCTCATCCATTTCATTCTCCTCCTCCCAAAACATATCTTGAATCTGACCATGTAGACACAAAACCTACTCTATAATGATGGTTTTACTATGTATGACATTCTCTTACCTATCTACAATCTTCATTAACATGTGAACCAATAAAAAAATCTGTCTCTTGCTTAACATGATCACATCCAATCACATGGCCAAGATCCAACTTATACATCTTTAACTATGATACATGAAATACATAACACACCACACTGATCCATGGTGGTAAATACAACTAATAATCCACCTCACCAGTATTATAATGTATCTCTAAAGGACTAATATACCTCAGAGATAACATAAACTATATTACAAAATGATGGTTCCCAATCCTATGATAGATTTGTATGAACACATGATTACCCAAATCGAATGAATATGACTATTGATGATTATATAGATTTGATTTCTAATGACTGTAAGACATCTCCATTCTCTTCATGATCAACTAACTCTTTTCTATATTCTATTGGATTGGGATCAACCAAATCATCAATGTATGGCATGTTTCCATCGAAAAACGTGGAGAATGTCATGAGGCGTTAATAATTACTCAAATGAAACCATGGGTATTGATGCATGATAACTATTAATATAAGATAACTCCACCATTTATATGTTATTCTCCCATGATCCACAAAAAATACATTTATGAATCTAGAATCAGGTTGTCCAATTTCAACATCATCCTCTCAGATTTATCATCCATCTATAGACGATATGCCATATTAATAGCCACTGAGTTCTAAGTGATTGATGAATGGTTTTACAAAAATGAGATGCGATCATCAACTCTTTATCTGAGACCATCAATATTGGTAATCCATTCATCATTACCACCTCATAGATAAACACATTGGATAGAACCTACCCCATATGAGATTCATGAATAGGGATGAAATTGGTTGACTTGATGAGCCGATCCAAACTCATCCATATGGAATCATGTTTCCTACCCATTCGTGGGATTTCTATAAAAAAAATCCATAGAGTTGTTCTCCCATTTAAAAAATTGAATAGGTAATTACTAAAAAATAAACATTGGTCATTGATGTTATTACATGACTTGATGACATTTCAAGCATCTCGAAATGAACTTCGAATATTTCCTCTTATTATTAGCCAATCTGGACTGTGGTTTCAATGCCTTATATATTTCATGAATTCATCGATGATCCAACCATCTTGAATTGTTGTATGCACTTATAATCTACTCTTGATAAGGAACTTGTACAATGATCTAATTTTAAATGGAAAAAACTGAATTCATATCTTGTTTGAAAACCTCAATGGCCAACCCACCATTGTGTTTCAAACTCATCACCACACACTCTGAATCATAAATCAACACCTCATTAAATAAAGAATCAATGTCATGAACCCAAAAATCAGAATGAAAACTACTCCATCAACCCAATCTTATCATTTCAACCGTATGTCATCTATTAATTACATCAACTGCCATTTCTTCGATGCTGGTTTCACCACATGAATGTTTGACTTTCAATATAGTGCATATGAAACTGAATTTCCATTACCTAATGTGTACATCAATATGAATTCAAACATCTCGAGATACTCCATCCTTATTCTTTTCCTTAAAATATAATATATTATTGAGTAAATATTCCACAGACTCTTACGATCAACAAACAATATGAATTTATCACTAACGTGATAATGATTCTGTGATTTCATATCATGCACTATAACCGCTATCTCCAAATCATGTTTTTGGAAGATCATATCAAGAATCCAAAAATTCCATGATCTATATGAAACAATACGATCCCATTTCATGAGAACACACTCTAATTCTAATCATGATGCGTTACAATACACCACTTACCATATCCCATGTTCTAAATAAACCGAAATTGGTGTCGATGTAAGGAAACCATTAAGATCATAAAAACTGTTTTCAAATGCCTTATTCAATTTAAATGGATCATTCTTACTTGATAAAACATTTATCAGTGAATCTGATCAGGATAAATCATGAAAAATTCATCGATAAAACCTAGATAGATTATGGAATATGATTATCTCAATGAAATTACAATGATGTTTCCTTAAGAAAACAAACACTATATTCTCTAGTTCCACTATAACACCATTCCGAGAAATAATATATCCATGTAAAAGAGCCTCTTATATCATAAAATAGTACTTTTATTTTCATTAATATAATAGATGAACAATCAAGATCCCCAACATTCTCTCTATGTATTGCTAACGTTAAAACCTTGTCATAGAATACACAATTATAACATCTAAAAACACCACAAAAAAAGAATCCTCAAATCACTTAATTATCTAATTTATCAATTATATGAAGACCATTGGTGGATTTTTTTTCATAATGATGATTATAAACAAATACTCATAATGGCCATATCTACTACTAAATGTTGTTCTCAAAATCTCCTCATTATGTACCCACAACTTATGATAAATTTATCCCGAGTCAATTTTGGGGAACCATGTGGATCCCCTCAACTGCTAAAATTGTTCATCAATGCATGGGAGTGTATATATATTTTTTATCATATCATGGAGAAGAATATTATAATATAAAGTTAGAGATATAGTTTCATCCATATGTTTATCAAATAATATCAATTCAATCCATGGAAAGTTGTTAGTCTAGACGAACCCATTGATTTCTATCACCATAAACTGGAATTTCAATTCCCTCAATTATACTGGCGCCATAAATTAATATTGAAGTGATATAATAAATTTCACTAGAAGATGATAAATTATAATATCCACATCAATTATAGGTGGAATCAATTAAAATTTTCTAGGATAGACATTTAAAAACTAATCAACATCCAAAGAAAACAACTCTTCTCGATTTCTTCAATCGATGACAATGTAAAATCATCCAACTAATATGACATCATTAAAAAAACTTCTTACAACAAGTCTGTTGCACAAAATTTTACATTCTTCTCTCCCCAAAATTGATGTTTGACACCATCAGATATCATGAACCAAACTTTTGTCTTATAACAGTTGGTGTGGGCCTTAAACATTATTATTCAATCTATTCACATAAATATATCATAAAAATATATATCAAGAACAAAGAAGTTCAACATTAACTCAAACCATTTAATAGTTATCCCACATGATCTAAAAATAAATGTTATAGAGTATAATTGGCCTAGAGGAGTTTGATGTTTTAAAATAGAAGGAATCATTTCATCATTTAAATCCAGAAATTCAACAACATGTTTTTCAATGAAAGAATGATATTCTAACTTATCAAAGAATAATTTCATTAATTAAAAATTTATAAGAATTATACAACTCACCATGGAGGATCCTAACTAATCATCCACCACTTTATTCTCATCTATAAAAACATACTTAGTGGCCACACATTTCTCTTTATTTATTTGATGGAATTTCCCTTTCTAAAGTGTTATTAAATTACTAAAATCACCATGACTAACTCTAATATAATGAAAAGGGGTATGTAATTTCTACCATCCCATTAATGAAATTGATTCTTATGACCCTTGAAGAGTGTAAGAAACAACGAACCTAGATAATTTAAAAAATAACCCTGAGGATTCCCTTTATTCATGTAGTTATAACATAATCAAGGTTGTTCTATACATTCCGACTTCTTGGGTCCAGTAGAACCACACTATAAATTTTATGGATTACATTGAATATTCTGATGAATATTTACTTATCCTCCAATTTAAAAATAATCCATACTCCCACCCTTAATGTAATTGTCCCTCTTCTTTTTTATCCTTTTTAGAGTCCACACCATTTCTAATGGTTACTACGATAACACCTCCCCCATAGACCCAAAGATATTCCTTTCATACATCATTGTTCTATTTAATAATTTTGTATAATCAGATAGACAGAGCCCCAAAATCATCATATATATTTCCTACCTCAACCATGATTTAAAGATACACACCTTCATTGGTTCACTTACTGCCACCATAGGTGAAACCCATAATTTTTTTTTGAAATCTATTGTATACCCTGTCACCAACATGTTCTTCTACATCATGAAAAATAAAGGCACTTTTTTAATCTTCAATGTGTGATAGAAGAATTATTTATTAAACAACTCTTCAAAACCATGTCATGTTATTGATTGATACCCTCTAACCTAGAAATCCACCTCCATCCACTGACATGAAATATCTTCCAACATGCACATCGCTAACATTACATTCATTTCCGCCAATGTGACCATGAAATTGAATATTTGATTCATCATATTCAGTGAAAATTACACACTTTATAGTTCCAAATAAATTCAAAATATTAGTAGATGTGGCTTCTAAAACTGAACGGATTGATCTATTTTCATCATATAATTCATTACACTTCAACTATACATTGCTTGGAAATATTGTACTATGATATGAAATATCTATTGGTTCACCTGGGTCTTAGGTGGAAATATATTTTCCATAGATTCTTCTAGATGGTCTCTACGATGTCTACTCGCTACCATTTTTATTAACACAAAAAAGTAACCTATGTTTCACTCCATAGTATTTTTAGTGTTAATATATCAAATTATATCACTTTTAAGCTATCACAACATCGATTTGAAAAATTTCCATTTCTGCATGATCAACCGTTTTTTGAAAGAAACGCTATGTCTTAAAAATCGATCATTTTTCAAAATTCAACAACCATTGTTTTCCAAAATCACACATTTGATAAAAATTCAAGATTTTTTAAAAATTTACACATTTAACCAACAACAGAAATCATTATTCCCAATAAATTATGCAAACAAAGTGGTAATTCATTTCTAAAATGCATGACTTGCTCATCTCATTGATTGCATCAATGATATGAGAAAACACACTGTTTTGTGTCTCCTAAACACTTATATACCCAACACTATGATAATAAGATGTTCAACATAAAAGGGTTAGCTACATCTTTGTATGATATAAATTTCTTGTTCTGACAATCTGACTACTTGCTATAATCCCAACTGAGGAGTACTCCTAGAATGAGTACAAACTCCCTGATAGATAATCAATGCCAAAGGATTGATCAATCCTACTTTTACATGAATGATAGGACTGAAATAATTTATTCCACATTAAAAATCATGCCCTACATCATTTGATTGAGTTGATGAGGATATACTACTTGACCTTAGGAAAAATCCAAATTTCTGATGATTTGTCCAGGGCGCTCTGCCCATTGCATTTGACATTCGCATGGCTACATGTTGTACCCCACATTCCTATTATCCAATGGCAGTCATCATTCATCACCTAGTCATTGATGTCTCCTCCTTGATCAAAACAAGTTGATGGATTTCAATTCCTCCATCTATGAATTCCTAATCATTACTCATCCCCTATTTTGTGTCTCAAAAATAGATTATTATTTTTCTCATGAACCCTATCCTGGTCCCATATATTTGTCGATGCTGATTAATTAGAATTTATTTTAAAAGACATTTTGAAGGGATCATGGCATGTCAGTGACCATTGGTCGTGGATGTAGTCACGTTGGGCATCACTAGCATGTATGGATATTGGAACTTTGGTACACCTGCTTTATCTATTATGAGAGGGATTCTCATGGGCACCGAATTCTAAGGCATCTTGTATTGAATGAGGGGAATTTTATACTACAGTTATGTCTTAGAGTTTTTCGAAAAATTACAATGTTAATCATGTGTGATTCCATGATTTTTACATCTATTAATGATAGATTTGATTGAAAAAAACACTGACAAGAGTGGATCATACATATATGCCCCTAGGAGGGATCACCTCGAATGTTTACTAGGTTGATGTGTCGTAACATCCGATGTGGAAAAAACTGAGATGGCATGTCCCAAAAAGGGATGGTTTCACACCTTGAAGGATGATCAGAACCCTAAAAGGGGAATATTATAGAAGTGCGGTCCTAGAAAAGTGACACCAACAGTTACTTTTGGCTGCGATTTTAACATATATAGGGCTGTAATGTACCCTATGTTGAAGAGTCGGATAAGAAAAAACATTGTTTGAATGAGGAAATCAAGGACTACACATGGTTATTAGCCCAAGTGCCTCTTTAAGTACTAATTGGATGGATTAGGATTATATATGGAATGTTTCCTTGGTAGATGAGATAAGATCACTAGAATGTTGCGGGCCGAGTAAAATATTAATGGATGAAAGATGATTAGATTAAGTGGATGAGATGTATGGGATGGAACAGACATGATAAAGAATGTGTTGGTATTGAACCACGATGACATTTACTATGTATCCTAGTGTCTGGTATTCTATGTGCCTATATTTCTGGTGATGGTGATGAGAAACATGGGGAGGCGGTTCGTAAGTGAGGAGCACATGGATAGGGGCCCTGATGAAGTAGAACCTATTTCTCAGTGCATGATATTTTAAAGATGCGAAGTCATGATGGAGGGATTAGGATGTGAAATGAGTCATGGGATTGAACATTGGGGAGGATTCTTACATAACCATGTGGATAGGAATCGATGTCCATATAGTTTAATGGTGGGAAAAAATCAGGTTGTATGCAACAGACAGTGACCCGAATAAATGATGGAGATAGGCATGGTTAGAGTCCCATCAAAAGAGGAGAAATCATGTCTATGGGGGATTGTGGTGATGTTTAGGGATTATGAATGGTTAGCATCCTAGGTGGATCATAACATCGAAGAGACGTTATTCTAGGAGATACATCTAATAAATGGAAAGTATCACATCAATTAGGTACATCTCTTAAGAGGGTGTACCAGAGTTTACAATTAGTTGGTGTTAGACCTCAAATAGTCTTCCAACTTACCTGAATGGAATCAATGATCACATTGTTCAGAATGTGATATTATTTGTGACATTGAGGATGAAGGTGAAATAGAAAGAAGTGCATGAAATGGATGTATTTCATGGAGTACGGGGCTTGAAAATTAGATAGGATTACTACAAACCCTTTAAAGGAGTAAATGGTTATAGTTTGTGTATTTTGGGTGCATGCAGTTTAACATCATATAGGATGAGTGGAATAGGACTTGCATGTGGTTTTAAATCCATAGACCGTATGTCATGGTAACTTATAATCTCTAATCCCATACAAGTCATTCTTAGAGTGAGAAAAAAATAATGGTAGTAGACTTGATGGTTGTGTGATGAATGGTGTGTCCATCATGGTTGGTGTGGGGATTACACATGTTAGAGGACCTTGGAGATGTATATTGGGACATACTATGGGAGGAAAGCTTAAGAAGGGTGTCCAAATGTATGAGGAGGATATGCCTGTCATAGAGGGAACACCCTATAAGTGTATGTCAGGGCTGAGGTGATGACTAACTAAGGTGCACATGGTGACAAAGAACAACGGGAGATAGGAGTGGGAGAGTGTTGATGATCATTATCCTTCAATACCACTAAGACAATCTACACAAGCGGTAACTCTCAGATTAAATTCATGTTTTTTTTTGAATGAGGGTTCTTGGTAGTTTAACGTTATATAGATCAGAAGAGGGTTACTAAATCCTCACAAATTTTTTATACATAAAACATTCCAACCCTCACTTAGGAGGAGGATTGAACAAGAAAGGTCAAAAAACAATGGGGTGGAGGAGTACTCAGTTGAGTGGATCATTTTAGCATGGCTATGTAAAGAAGAAATTGTCATTGGCATGCATATGTGAAGAAGCATGAGGTCGGAAAACATAACATCGAGCACATATCGGGGTTCCAAGAAATCAATGCACACATCTCTGGAGCAACGCACATAGGAGGAGCACATGTGATATGGAATTTGGCTGAAGGAGAATATTTTGGAATAAGGAAAAATTGCACTGATTATGGGAATGGTTGAGTACAATATTGAAGACATGAATGTAATATTTTAGTCAAACACACAAAGAGAAGGTTCCCAATCAAAAAGATATATAGAAAAAGGGTTTTTATTTAACACAGAAGGGGTATTTTTCTTGAAATTGACTTCAGAAAAATGGAAATGGAAGATGTTCAAGCCCTTGTGGTCCGACCAAAAGGATGACCGCATGGGAGTCCTTCCATGAAAGATCTGTTACCATGACAGACTTCATCATAACTTTTTTATTATTAAAATAATTTGAGTAAAAAGTGAGAAACCAAAATATTTATTAAAAATCATTTAAATAAAATAAAATAATTTTTTTTTCAAAATAATACTATAGGAACTGCCCTAGCCCAGCAACTACATTGTAATTTCAATCCTACACATTCTCATGACTACTCAGTTTTCTATCTGGTGCAGGTTTTCAACATCCTTATACCAATGGAATAGCCACAACCACTCATTCATCCAAATCCAATTATAAATTAACTTTTGTATCTTCCTGCAATGAATCCTAAACTAGTGTAAATCCTTGAAATGCACAGGTTTCTATCACAATCCAAATTCAAAATGAGAAACAAAATCCAAAAAGCCGCCTCAAATCCTGCGAACGACATGAACAAGACCAATAAAAATCCATAATTCCTTCAAAATTAATTACAAAAACCCACCTAAATGGAGAAATAAACAATGTTTGGGAGAGTAATATTGAACTAGTGAAGTCGTAAAAACATCACAGATGCAACTAGAGGAACCGAAATGCACATCGCAAATGAAACTGGTGAAACTAAAAAGTGCATCACAGAGGAAATTGGATATACTACAGATGAAAATAGAAGAGGAATCTAGGGAAATGATATGTCACATCACATATAAAAAACCACAAACAATATTTTAGAAAAATAAAATCATAGAGAGGGATAGGAAGAAAACACTAGAGAAGCTTGAAGCGCATCGAAGATGCCACTAGAAAAACCACAATTTTCATCACAGAGATGACTGGAGTAACTGAAACTGCATCACATAGATCACTGTAGAAACCATAAAACATCATCACAGAGACATCTGGAGTAATATAAGAGTGCATCATAGGAATGGTATCTTACAAAACTAGTTTTGGACCCCCATATAATCCTCAAAGGCTGAAAACCACAAAAAAACTGGATAGAAGAACACCGAACAAGCATCCCAATAATGAGGAATCTCGGAATCATTTCTAGAGGATAAAAATTTATTTAAGAAAATAGGAAAGAATAAAAACTCAAAAACATAGAACCCATATGTATCAATAACATAAACTAACCCAACCCTAATGTCTTATTCACTATGACAAAATCCAGAATCAAACATCACATCGCCCATGTTTTTGCATGCATAACTGAACCCCCATATATGTAGCAGAATCTGAGATAATAGGCCGCCATCAAAACATAATAGAATCAAATGAATTATAAAAACAAAAAAAAAACATGAAACAGAAATAATGAGTCAATATCTGACCCAACAATGCATGAATGATTCATCATGTTGTCTGAAAAGTGTTGTCTCAAGAACCATAGTCGCGAAGGGAGCTGTTACAATAGATAAGACCACCCAAAACATGAATAGAAATTGATGAAGAGGTTAATGCCACTTGAAGCTAATGAAAATATCTAACCTCATCTCTATGATTTCCACACCATCAAGATTTATATCAGAACATGTCTAAACCACGTCACTTGAAGAACCCAACATGCAATGACATTGCTACGGGAAAGATGTCATAGATGGGAATGCCACAATAAGGTAACGAAAAAATAGATCCTATCCACTTCCATTGAGATCAAGGTTAGACATCATTACAACCACACTTCATTATATATTAGCATTGAGACACTATTGCATGGGAGATACAATAACCTTACCTTTTTAAAGTTCCTCGAAATTATGATTTTCACAAGGTCTTGTAAGGGTTCTTCCTACATGAACGGGAGAGACAGTTCGACATTCGGAGAAATAAACATAACCGTTTGGGGTACCCCTATATTTATAGGTGAAAATATCAGCGATGGCATTGAAGGGAAATAGTTCATTAGTAGTCTTTTGACATCGCATTGGGTGTAGAATACATTTTTGTGACAATGTTCTATATTGCACAACATCCAAGTTCCATTACTGCACAGTTCATTGTAATTTTAAATGATTTACTAAAATAATACAATTTCATGTTTCATTGGGAAATCAAGAGTCTCCACACAGTCTTTGACCATGTGGGCACAAACCAAATCATGTGCGCAACACACTTGGGATTCTCATAATTATACATTAGTCAAAATATGCCTTCGGGGTGCATAGATAGACCAATCAAAGGACTTTATAAGAATTCCATGCTGATAAACCTCCCATAGAAATATGATCATAATGGAAACATTAGGTTTGGGTTCTGAGGGAAATGCCGATGTGCACCAAACATTTTTTGGGGAATGAATAAAATAACTAGTCGGCCACGTAAGGCACCCTGTGCATGTGGGGAAGACCAGGTACATGCCTATAAATACACGGGGGGGCACTATAACATGACATAATAAATGACAAAAGATATTATATTGAGCGAAAAAGTTCAATCATTTTCCTTGAAATATATTCAACTCATTGATGCCTTATGCAAAATCGTTCGATCTTGCAGGCTTTTGACATGGTCATATGTTTCTTGCATGACTATCATAAATATTTCAAACTGATTCATATCAAACATTCATCATTCATTCCTAGACATTTAGGCATTAGAGGCTTGACCTGGATGGTCAGTGAGCTAACTGATACTTTTAGGATCGAAATAATGATGTAGATGCTCAATTTACAAGAGGGGGGGTGAATTGTATACTTTAAAAATTCCTTTGGAACCTTTAAAGTTAGTTACGATTAACTATGTTTTCCTTAAGAAAAGGAAAGGGATAAGTTTAACAAATTTAAACTAAGTAAATTCACGACACCTCTAACACCGAATACAAAATAGAAATAAGATTCCGAAAGTGGGTTCTAGAAATATGGTTCCGGAAATTGAAACTTAACAAAAGTTACAATATGATATTCTACCTTAAAGCGTATAGAATCTAAATGAATCAGAGTAAGTAAAGAAGTATAAGAAAGTTATACTTTCCTTAAGATACAAATTGCAGCGGAAATAAAACAAGTAGTTAAACTACAAGTAACAAGATAATAGTCTTTTAACCCAAAGAGAAGGATATCCAACAACCTTGGATAAAGGTCCCTTGATTTATACTTTCAAGCAAGTCTGTCATACCCACACCAGGGTAAGCCCTCGATACTAAGATCAGAGTATCTGTCTTGCTATCGCCGCAAGCCCTCAACTTCAAGGTAGTTGGTAACCTCTGTCTTCCTCAACAAGGAAGCCCTCGAACTTCAAGTTGTCGACACCTCTGTCTTCCTATCCCCGGAAGTCCTCGAATGTAATCACCAACATTCTGAGTCGCATGAAGCGTTGAGAGTTAATAAGAGCCTCTCTCTCTAGAAATCACTTCAAGCATGTAATCACATGAGTCGAAGATCTGTTAGCCTTTCAAAACTTGCAACAGCTTCGAGCTCTTTCAAATGAGCTCCTATTTATAGGTAAGGTCAGCTCCTTCTCCAACGGTCATATTTTCCTTAAAGATCGGAGGGACCTGTACACGTGTCACTTAGAAAACGGTTAGTTTATAACAAAACAGACGACATCGTTTTATAACAAAACAAGTGTAACAGAATGTGCGACATCGTTTTAATTCGGACTCAAAGGTTCGGAATGAAAGCTTCGGAGTGAAGATTCGGAGTGTAATGGAAATAAAAAAGTGTAGACATATTATAGAAATGTAAGCAGAATAAAATTTCAGAGTTTAACCAAAATATTTTTCGGAGTCTAAATTAATTCAGAGTGTATAAAACAAAGATGATCAGATTCTGTTTGATAGGAGAATTCGGAATGAGAATTCAGAATGAGAATTCATCATTATAATTCGTAATGAGAATTCATTATTAGAATTCGGAATGAGAATTCATTATTAGAATTCGTAATGAGAATTCGTCATCGAAATTCATAAGAATTCTTTATCCTGAATCTGTAGTAGAACTTAATCAGAGTTCGTATCCGGAATTAGGAATGAAACTTTATCACAGTTCTCATTCTGGAATTTGGAGTGAAACATTATTACAGTTCTTGTCTAGAGTTCGGATCCTAAAACAGAATACTTCATATCAAAGTTTCAAGTAAATCCGAGAAAATAAAAGTGAAACCGAATCTCATACTTAAGAAAAATCTGGATGAAAACATGATTAGAATAATTTTTCTTACAAAAGCGATTTTCCTTATAAAAGCAGTTTTTCTTATAAAAGAAATTTTTCTTATTAAAGAAATCTTCCTTATAAAAGCAATTTTCCTTAAGATAAGGTGTTTGTGATTTCAAAACAAGAAGGAATGGAAAATTCATAAGGAAAACCTTATTGACTCAACAATCTCCCCCTTTTTGGAAAGCACAAACATCATTACGAAAAAGAAATTTTAAGGAGAAAGAAAAACATTAAGGCTTATCTCCCTTTGCATTGAGGATATTGATGAATACGACTAACTCCCCCTTAGGCTTTGAAACTCTAAGGATCGTATTCAGATTTCCAGAGTGATAGATAATAATTTATTCTTTAATGAAAAAGCTCCCCCTTAAACAAACACTTTATTTAGGGTTTTTCTTTTTCTTAAGGATCTTTTTCATCCCCTTTGATAAAATCTTATTAGAGTTCTTCTTTTTCTTAAGGATCTTTTCCTTCTCCCCCTTTGTGATTTTCAAAAAGAATTGGAGGGAATGGAAAAAAATAACAAAGTACCTGAAAAATTTGTAATGACAACAATAGAAATGACAAGCACAACTTTCATTAAATTTGAAATCTCAGCAACAAAAAGAATACAAAAAAAGATCGGATTTGGTTATTTCGGATCTTTTTTCCTTCGACATGAGCCCCTTTAGAATAGTCTTGATCTTCTTTAGGTCTTTATGATCTTCATCATCTTGCTTCTCTAAGACCACTATTCTTGCGGATTGAGGTTCAATTTTTTATTCCTGGGCTTTTAGCTTTTCTTCCTGAGCTTTGATCTTTTCTTCCTGAGCCTTCATCCATTCTTCAAAATCAATCCGATGATCCCTTTCAAAATTCCAGTTTTGAGAAACAGAATTCATCTTCCCATTCAGATCTCTCACTTCTTGAATCCGGAAGTTCTTTTCTTCTGTCAACTTCTCTTCAAAGGATGTAGTTAACTCATTTATCTTCTTGTCCTCGGTTGCAAAATCATCTTTAACATTGTCTTGAAGCTCATAGAACAACCTCATCTCTTCCACGGTCTTCTTTGACCAGTTTGTCATCCTATTGCAAGATCTTCTATGAGCTTCGTAACCAACAAAAAACATTTTGAACTGAGCCTCAATCTCAACGCACTTGTCCATAACCATGGATACAGAGTCAGTTTTCTGATTCAACGCATGTTGGAGCATTTGGCATCTTGAGTCAATACTAGAGAATGTCGGAATGGATCCCACCAACTTCTTTAAAGACTGGACAAAAAAATCATGCCCCGACGAGGATGACTCCGAATCTGAAATCTTGCTTGGAGAGTTTTCTTCCTCAATAAGCTCCAACTTCCTTTTAGATGAATCACTAAACTCTCTTTTCTTGCTAGCCACTGATTTCGGAGTTTCAACAAGGAGTTGCTTTCCCTTGTATTTTTTCAGAATCGATTCTTGATCAGGAGTTTTCTGCTCGCTAGTAGACACTTGAACAATCTCATCAACAACTTTCTAAACAACATCTTCTTCATTCTTATCCTTCTCTGGAGTTACTAACATAGAGGATTCAGCCTCTGAAGTTCGGAGTGATAGATGTTCCGAAGGTGATCATTTATAATCATCCACTTGTTTCAAAAGATATCCTGTTTCACCACTTCCTTCAGCAACTTCTTCTTCCTCTCCCACATGCTGAATGTTCTCGATTTTCTCAACATGCTCAGCTGTAGTCTCTTCCGGTAAATCAAGGTTTCTTCCTGGAGTCTTAGGTAGATATTCCAAGGAGAAAGAACTCGGAACTGGAATGCTTCCGGATACTATTTCATTAAATTTCAACAAAGCTTGGATAGCCTCGGCTTCTGACATCTTCTTCTTAAGCTTCTTCTCCTTTGCTTGTTTTTCAAGCTCATCAGCAGTTCTCTCCTTTAATGCCTTAGCTTCCGTAGGGTCCAATCCGAACTGCGGATCCCCTTGTTTCCTTTTCTCTTTATCTGCTCTCCACTTCACAACAACCTCATCAGGATAGGTCTTCTTCTTCTTTGGTTTGGGAGGTGCGGTTTGAGCTTTCTTAGACTTAGGATCTTCGACTTCAGCTGCAGCTTCTTTCAACTTTTTTTTCTTTACTGGTTTGGATGATTCCGGTTCAGCAACCTTCGGAACCGCTTCTTCTTGATTAGGAAAATCAAAGAACTCACCAATCTCCTTATTGAAACCCACATCCATCCTCTTGAGGGTGTCATCACTAACCAACAAAATATTACAAACCCTTGGCTTAGATCTGCAGACTTCCTTGAAAGATTCAAGGCACCGAACTATCAACATCGATAATATTGCTGGGTACATTACGATCTGGACTCTGATATTTCCTTTCTTAAGATTCTCAATGGTTATAAGAATGTGCCTCATGAAGTTAAACTTCCATAGATTTATCAGAAAATTTATGATATATATCTCACTCTTCTTCAAGATGTCTTTATCACCTTTCCTCAGTACGATAAGCCCTTGCACCCACAACTCTAGAATCCGGAAATTTGTAGGCAAACTAGAAATCTTCGGAGCCTTGTCATCACCCAGTCCGAGAGTTTCTAAGGCTTTTTCCTTGTCTAATCTACCCTTAGAGTCCGAAAAAAGATGAGAAATAAATTCGGCTTCTCCTTCATAGGACATCCCTACCAAGCTTGCTGCCTTGGTATAAGTCAGCTTATAAGTCTTTCCATAAGACTTGAAAGAAAATTTCTCCCTATTATCTTCCTGAAAGAATGAAACTGTTTCATATAACTCAACAAGTAACTCCGAAAAGACATCATCTTGGTTCCCCGGTTTGGATACAGCAATATCTTTCCAGCCATTCAACTTAATATTCTTCGAGATGAGAGAATCGTAGTTGCTGAAGAAATCCGGATGGACTAACCTTTCTCTGTAAACTAACCATTGTGAAATAGGCTTAGTGGATGACATTTCTTGAGACACTAACTCCGCAGACATTCGGATATGTAATCCTCTGAGAAGTTCGGAACGGAGAAAACTATAGTTCGGAACGACCTTAAAACAGAGGGGCAGAGCTTCGGGACGTGAGAGCTTGAGATCGATGTGGGACAAGTATTTGGGTCCCCTTTATATAGGCAATGAAATGAAGGTTCACCTTCCACAATTGATCTAACGGTTGGGAGAAACTGAGATCAGATCTGACGGTTGAAAACTTGAATCCGATCTTTTTGAGGGTTTTATTAAAACAAGAAATTAAAAAAACTATAATCTGAAAACATAATACAAGAAAATGTCAGCAAGTAAAATATGACTAAGAAAACTTGAGTAAGGTAATCATATTTTTCGGATTAGCTTTGGAGGATTATTCGTAATGGGTAATATAAAATAACTACGAGAGAAAAAAACATTATAATGAAAAGACAGAGTTCGCAAAAGCTTTGCTATAGAAAATAAACTTAGTATAGGAAAACTCAGTATGGAAAACCTCATTACAGAACTCAGTACGGAAAACCTCATTACGGAAACTTGAGTACGAAAAACAAATTCCAAAAAAAAAACTTATTTCAGTACGAAATTTCCATTATGAAAATACCAGTATGAAATTTTCATTTCGGATGTTTTCAATACAAACCCTTCCCAATCAGAAGTATTTTGTACGAAAATATCCTTTCTGAAAAATTGTAGTTCCGGAAGTTTCATTCCTGAAATATTTGTTCTGAAAAGTTTGAAAACAAACTTTGAAAAGCTTTGTTAAACTAACAAACAAATGTACTCCCCCTATGAAAAGGAGTTTATTACTGTAAGGATACTTTTTTAACAGAAATTTAATTAAGAATGATTACCTTATGGTTATCATTCCTAAATTTTGTTTAATATATTCAAATCTATCAGAAGGCAAAGATTTTGTGAAAATATCAGCAAGTTGTTCTTATGTTCCGATAAAATGAAGAATAACATCTCCTTTTAGTGTGTGATCCCTAAGAAAGTGATGCCTAATATCAAAGTGTTTTGCACGAGAGTGATATGTAGGGTTTTTACTTAGGGCAATGGCACTTGTGTTATCACACAAAATTTGAGTTTTAGTAAAACACAGGCCATAGTCTGTGAGTGTGTGTTGCATCCACAACACTTGAGCACAACAATTTCCAGCTACTACATATTCAGCTTCAGCAGTGGAAACTGCTACAGAATGTTGCTTCTTGCAGGACCAAGAAACTAAAGAATCTCCTAAGAAATGACAAGTTCCGTATGTACTTTTTCTATCCATTCTACATCCACCAAAGTCAGCATCCGAAATGCTTTTTAGAACAAAATCATTTCCAGATGTATAAAATAATCCTAGATCCATTTTTCACTTAAGGTAGCGAAAAATTATTTTTACTGACCTTAAGTGAGATTCCTTAGGATTGGATTGATATCTTGCACATAAGAATACTGAAAACATTAAGTCTAGTCGACTAGCTGTTAAGTAAAGTAAACTTCCTATCATACCTCTAAAAGTTGTTTGATCTACTGGTTTCCCAGCTTCATCAAGTTCTAAAGAATTTGAGGTACCGATAAGAGTACTTAAACTCTTAGTGTTGTCATAACCATACTTTTTAAAAAGATCTTTAATATACTTATGTTGAGATATGTAGGTTCCTTCTGGTTTTTGAGAAATTTGTAAACCAAGGAAAAATGTTAACTCACCCATCATACTCATTTCAAACCCAGATTTCATTAGACTTGCAAAAGAGTCAGTCAAAGATTGCTAAGTTGAACCAAATATGATGTCATCAACATAAATTTGAACAATCCAGACATTTTTGTTGTCTTTCTTTATAAAAAGAGTTGGATCTGCATTTCCCTTAACATAGTTATTTTGAAGCAAAAATCTAGTAATTCTATCATACCATGCTCGTGGGTCTTGTTTAAGGCCATACAAAGCTTTGGTAAGTCTAAAAACATGATCAGGATATTTTGTATCATCAAAACCAGGAGGTTGTTCAACAAAGACTTCCTCTTGAACATAACCGTTAAGAAAAGCACATTTCACATCCATTTGAAAAAGTTTGAAATTAAATAATGCTGCAAAGGAAAGTAGAATACGGATAGATTCAAGTCTAGCTACTGGAGCATAGGTTTCTTCATAGTCTATTCCTTCTTGCTGATTATAGCATTTAGCAACAAGTCTACCTTTATTTCTTACTATGATTCCATTTTCAACACATTTATTTCTGAAAACCCATTTTACTCCAATAACAGAAGTTTCCTTGGGTCTTTCAACCAAGGTCCAGACTTTATTCCTTTCGAATTCATTTAGTTCATATTTCATGTCTTTAATCCAATCATCATCACCTAAAGCTTCATCAGTGCTTTTAGGTTCTAATTGGGAAAGAAATTTTATATGTTCTACTTCATTTCTTAAGGAACTTACAGTCCTTACAGGTTGATTTACATCACCAATGATACTATCACTGGGATGATTCTTAAGAAACACCTGATTTGGGTTTTGTAAAACCTGTTCATCAACATAGGGTAGAAAGTCTTCTGGGGTAAATGTTTCAGAAGTATCTTCTTGAACATTATCCTTATCAGAAGGTTCTTCTATCAAAGGTTGACAATCAGTTTTTGAAAACACATCTGAGGATGTAGGTAGGGATGGTTTAAAAACAAAAGGATCTGACTCATCAAATTTTACATGTACCATTTCCTCAACAGTACAAGTGTTTTTATTAAAAACTCTATAAGCCTTAGAGGTTGTGGAATATCCTAAGAAAACCCCTTCATCAGACTTTGGTGAAAATTTATGTAGATTATCTTTATTATTCAAAATGAATACTTTGTAACCAAAAACCTTGAAGTAGGATAGTCTAGGTTTTCTACCATTCCATAACTCATAAGGAGTTTTATTAAGAAAAGGTCTAGTTAAAACTCGATTTATAGTATAGCAAGCAGTACTTACAGATTTATCCCAGAAATGTCTAGCAATAGAATATTCACTCAACATGGTTCTAGTTATCTCTTGAAGAATTATATTTCTTCTTTCAACTACACCATTCTTTTGAGGAGTTCTAGGTGCTGAAAAATTGTGAGTAATACATTTCATACTACAAAAAGTTTCAAAATCAGAATTTTGAAATTCTCCTCCATGATCAGTATGAATAGTTTTCAATGGAAGATTTTTCTCATTTTTAACATGAGCTCTAAAACTTTTGAAATAGGAAAAAGCTTCAGATTTCTTTGCTAAAAAATAGACCCAAGTATATCTAGTGTAATCATCAACTAGAATAAATACATAGTACTTGCCTCCAATACTTCCAGTTTGTGTTGGACCAAAAATATCCATGTGCACTAACTGTAATGCATCGGTTGTTGAGACTTCACCAATCGATTTAAAACTAGATTTATGTTTCTTACCATATTGGCAAGGATCACAAACTTTAGAAGAATCAAATCTAATCTCCGGTAGATCCTTAACTAGTTTATTCTTAGAGAGTTTACATAGGTTCCTAAGGTTACAATGACCTAGTCTTCTATGCCATAACCAGGAATGATCTTCCATTGCACATAGGCAAGGTAAATCTTGGATTCTGAGGTCTTCTATGTTTATGGTTTAAACATTCTCTTGCCTATTGGATGAGAGAATAAATTCTTCCTTGGAATTGTGAACTAAACACTTATCATTCCTAAAATTCATAAGGTAACCTTCATCACATAACTGACATATGCTAATGAGGTTGTTCTTAAGACCTTTAACAAAAAGAACATTTGAAATAAAGGTTTTACCAAGAAGAACAATATTACCAATACCAACAATCTCTCCCTTAGAATTATCTCCAAAAGTTACCTTTCCTCCTTTCGTATTAATAATCTTTTCGAAAAATATTTTGTTACCGGTCATGTGCCGGGAACATCCACTATCCATGTACCATGTATTGTTGCCGGTACTCTCTTTTTTTTCCTGAAATCAAAAAGAAAATTAAATTTTCGGAATCCAAACTTGTTTGGATCCGAGATTTCTAGACAATAAAATTTTAGGTACCCACACTTTCTTAGAAAAGTAAGCATTTTGAAATCCTAAAGATTGGGTTTTATTTAAGGAACAATTCTTTGCCCAGTGACCACCACATTGACACTTAGTACAAAATGGGGCACTTTGAGGAACAAAATAATTGTTACTGAAAATTGGTTTTGCATGCGTATAACCAAATCCGGATTTATTTCTTAAAGGTCGTATTTGAGAATACATTTTATCAAAAATTTCCTTACCATGGGTAAAGTTTGATAAACACTTCTATAAGGAAAAATTTTCGGACATGAGTTTTACAACCAAGATTTTATCCTCAAAATCATTAGTTTTAGAACTAGAGTTAGGCTTGAAAACATTTTTATTAGAAATTACTTTTTCTAACTCTTTAGAAAGTTTTTTCTTCTCAGAACTTAATTCCTCATGATTCTTTGAAATACTTTCAAAATAAAAATTTTTCTTATCAAGATCTTTAGAAAGATCTGATATCTCTTTTGTAAGAATAGAATTCCTAGAGTTTGCCTTATCAAATTTCTTATTGAGTTTGGAATTCTCAATCTCAAGAAGTTCAGCAAATCTAGAGACTTATTCATATGTAGGTAGAGTATTTTCCTCATCAGAAGATGATTCTTCATCAGAAGAGTTATAATACTTACTATCATTAGAATTTAAAGAAACATTGGTCAATGATTCAGCATTTCGTACCTTAGCCATAAAACAATGATTATCAATAGGTAATCTGGCTATAAGACCATGATTTTTCTGTCTTGAAGATTCATAATCAGAAGACTCATCTGAAGATTCACCACCACTGGCACTCCAGGTATCATTGGCTTTTAAAACTTTCTTAGCTTTGGCTTTATAATATTTCTTTCTGTTCCTGTTTGAATGCATTTATTTTCTTTCTTTCTTTTTGAGCATAGTACAATCTGGTCTAATATGCCCAGCTCTCTTACATTCATAACAAGTCACTTCTCCATCTTTCTTATCTTTCATATCCTTTTTCTTATACTTGGATTGGAAATTTCTCTGACCATCTATCTTGTTCATCCTTCGAGCAAGATTTGCTAGTTCATTTTCTGAGACTTCACTCTCACTAGATTCGGGCTGGAAAATAACTTTCTTAGACTTGGATCCGGTTACTCTCTCAGGAGTCTTAGCTTTCGTCAGATTTGAAGTTGTACTAAAAGAAACAGTACCATTTCCATTTTTCTTCATGACATTGTCATCATCTCTCTTCATTCTGGTTTCATGTTGTAGAAGAGTTACAAAAAGCTCATCAAGAGATATCCGGGTGACCTTCCTGTTTTCATCTATAGCTGTTCTCTTGGACTCCCACTCATTGGGCATAATATCAATTATTTTATCCACAAGAGCTTCATCATCTAAACCTTTCTCTCCCATAGATTGTAGGCTGTTGACGATAGTCATAAATCTTTGTTGAACTTTACAGTTAGGTTATCAATAAGGAAAGTTGAAGCCATGATATTCATCTCTAAGCATAGCTCTTCTAGTCTCAATCACTTTAGAAGTCCCAAAGTGTGTAACCTCTAACTTCTTCCAGATACAGTTAGCTGCTTCACAAGAAGAAATTTGGCTATATATATTTCTAGTCATGGAACATAGTAGAGTATTGCGTACCTTATAGTTGAGTTGATATTCCTGCTTTTCCTGGTTAGTAAAAGTTCTGACTTCCTTGTCATGAATTTTATAATCACCAGTAAGCATAACAAAATTGTCTACTCCAGTGTTGATAACAAAAGTCTTCATTCGATCTCTCCAGTACTCATAATCATTACCATCAAAGATTGGTGGTCTTGTAGGATTTAGGTTATCAATCGAACCGACATTAATTCCTTCCATACCAAAAATAACCTTGTATACAAAAACTTGTTAGTAGCAAAAGTTTCGTAATCACAAAGTTCAGATTAGGAAATTTCCGGAATGGAAAAGTTCAGAATGAGAAAAAATGAGCAAGAAAAACTTATTCGTAAGTATAAGTATTTCAGAGACCTCCTCTGATACCAATTTTAGGATCGAAATAATGATGTAGATGCTCAATATACAAGAGGGGGGGGGGGGTGAATTGTATACTTTAAAAATTCCTTTGGAACCTTTAAAGTTAGTTATGATTAACTATGTTTTCCTTACGCAAAGGAAAGGGCTAAGTTTAACAAAGTTAAAATAAGTAAATTCACAACACCTCTAACACCGAATACAAACTAGAAATAAGATTCCGAAAGTGGGTTCCAGAAATATGGTTCCGGAAATTGAAACATAAAAAAAGTTACAATATGAGATTCTACCTTAAAGCGTATAGAATATAAATGAATAAGAGTAAGTATGGAAGTATAAGAATGTTATACATTCCTTAAGATACAAATTGCAGCGGAAATAAAACAAGTAGTTAAACTACAAGTAACAAGATAATAGTCTTTTAACCAAGAGAGAAGGGTATCCAACAACCTTGGATAAAGGTCCCTTGATTTATACTTTCAAGAAAGTCTGTCTTACCCACACCAGGGTAAGCCCTCGATACTAAGATCGGAGTCACTGTCTTGCTATCCCCGCAAGCCCTCAACTTCAAGGTAGTTGGTAACCTCTGTCTTCCTCAGCAAGGAAGCCCTCGAACTTCAAGGTAGTCAGCACATCTGTCTTCCTATCCCCGGAAGTCCTCGAATGTAATCACCATTATTCGGAGTCGCACGAAGCTTTGAGAGTTAATAAGAGCCTCTCTCTCTAGAAATCACTTCAAGCATGTAATCACATGAGTCGAAGATCTGTCAGCCTTTCAGCACTTGCAACAGCTTCGATCTCTTTCAAATGAGCTCTTATTTATAGGTAAGGTCGGCTCCTTCTCTAAAGGTCATATTTTCCTTAAAGATCGGAGGGACCTGTACACGTGACACTTAGACAACGGTTAGTTTATAACAAAACAGACGACATCGTTTTATAACAAAACAAGTGTAACAGAATGTGCGACATCGTTTTAATTCTGACTCAAAGGTTTGGAATGAAAGCTTCGGAGTGAAGATTCAGAGTGTAATGGAAATAATAAAGAGTAGACAGATTATTGAAATGTAAGAAGAATAAATGTTCGGAGTTTAACCAAAATATTTTTCGGAGTCTGAATTAATTCAGAGTGTATAAAACAAAGATGATCAGATTCTGTTTGATAGGAGAATTTGGAATGATAATTAAGAATGATAATTCATCATTATAATTCGTAATGATAATTCATTATTAGAATTTGGAATGAGAATTCATTATTAGAATTCGTAATGAGAATTCGTCATCGAACTTCATAAGAATTCGTTATCCTGAATCTGGAGTAGAACTTAATCAGAGTTCGTATCCGGAATTCGGAATGAAACTTTATCATAGTTCTCATTCTGGATTTCGGAGTGAAACTTTTTTACAGTTCTTGTCTAGAGTTCGGATCCTAAAACAGAATACTTCATATCAATGTTTCAAGTAAATCTGAGAAAATAAAAGTGAAACTGAATCTCATACTTAAGAAAAATCTGGATGAAAATATGATAAGAATAATTTTTCTTACAAAAGCGATTTTCCTTATAAAAGCAGTTTTTCTTATAAAAGCAATTTTTCTTATTAATGAAATTTTCCTTATAAAAGAAATTTTCCTTAAGATAAGGTGTTTGTGATTTTAAAAAAAAATAAGGAATGGAAAAGTCATAAGGAAAACCTTATTGACTCAACAATACTGAGTGTGAGGCTCCCACTACATCAGTAAGGGTCGAGATGATTGTGAATCATTTGATTCTTCATGTGAAAAATGTGCAATTAGAAAATAAGATTCTTATGATAATGATGACACGTGATTTAAAGGATTTTTCTTATAGTCACATCCTCCCATTATGTAACATCATCATTCTTGAGGAGGAGTTGATGACAATCTTTGAGAATCCCTTTTCGCAATCATGGGTGATGCCTGAGGATTGAATTTCATATTTCCGTATTACTAACAACTGTCACCCTGCCATAGAAGATAGATTTATAGGTATTGATTTCCTAAACAAGAAGACTATGTCACTCATGGAAATTGAACTGGTTTCTAATGAATTTCCCACCCTCTATAGATGCACTTTTAGGATATGTATCATTAATGATACTTAGGGTGAGAAACTAGATTTGGGCATTAGGTCTAGAGGACAACTCACAAGCTAGATTGCATGAAAGTACAAGTTAAGCTAGAAATGAGAGTAATTGTTGGTGGTTACTGAACACATTTGGATTTGGAGGTCATGGGGAAGTCAAAATGTCATTCCTACAACAAGTAGGACCTAGTGCCAAAGATGTTCGTCGGATGGTCTCCTGAAACCAACACCTTTCATCACCACAATTCAGAGGTCATTATAATCCTTTGAAACATCAAATACATTGGAGGAATTCCAATATAAGGGTTCCAATATGAAGAATTTTTATTAATGAAGAATGTATAGGGAGATAGGGTTAGATCCCACATTATGTCATGGCATATGTGAGAGCTAGTGAAGGAGAGGCTGAAGATAATGTAAATCCTGAAGGAAATATCATATCTAGAATGGTTCATCATACATCGTAGTAGGTACATGAATGTGAGGATTCCCTAGTGAGGGAACCATCATCTGACTATGTTTTAGTGGGGAAAAGAAGAATCATAATTGGTGGTCATGGAATAAAGAGAATACCAATCACGGGGCTTTATAGTGAATGAATTTTTGAACCTGTATGTATGATATGCTAGTTTCATCATTTCCTTCTTAAGAATATGTGTTCATCCTATAAGAGATGTGATAATGGGGGATAGAAATGGGGAATTTGTGATGGTTGAGATCATTGAATCCCATCCAAAGGTAAATCAGGGTATTCATATATTGTCAAGGATGTAAAAAATTTTGGGGTCTATCTAAAGAGGGAGTAATCCTAGGATGATATGCATACAATTTTAAATTCATCACAACTGGTACATAGATCACTATGGCGTGTAAAATTTCCCAAATTCCATTTGTCTTCTAGTAAAGGAATTGAGACCATCTTTACTAAACATTGATGGGTTCAGGACTTTAATTGTTAATGATGAGAGGATTATGCTTGGGATCAGAAATCATGAAAACATCAATTTCAACACATTTAAAATCCAATCGGCCATATAGTACATGACCAGAGAGTCCTATTGGTCAATAGGGAGTATTTTTAATATATTAGGGATGTAGTACTGGAAGACCCAATCAATAGGAAATGTTTTTCCAAACCCTTTGTGCCATCATAGTTTTCCAGATTGTTTGGGATCATGTAGAAGATTCAAAAAATGTATCAAAAAATGGTTCAAGAATAGTGACATCACTATATCTATATGTAATTGAGGAACATATTCACAACATATAGATTTTTTATGTCATTACATCCCCCCATCAATGTTGATTTCTCTCTATCAACTAAGTATGTTTACCACTATGTGGTGCTGTATCCATATGAAATTCTTTGGAAATGAACTCAACATATCAAGGAAATGAGTGTAGATTTTGGATGATGATGGAGTACATGAGGCATTGTTGGGGATGCATGCCATAGGAAAAATGGGTGGCTATGATGGAAAATTTGAGAACATAGATGGTATGAGCATCGAAAGTTGTAGATGTCCCAATGCCTTCTGAAGAGGGGTGGCCACGTAGACAACCTCATGGGTCATCTTGGGAGGATCCTTGAATAAAACTATGATATATCCTATAGCTTACCACCAAATCCATTTTCACATCCTTTTGGTCTAATGGAGAACACTATGAAAATTAATGACAACTAAATAACTACGGTGAATACTAGTGCACAATGGGCTTAATCTGTTGGATATAGTGAATATCCATGTGGTGGATAGGGTTAATGTTCATCACTAACAATCAATCCTAATATCCATGGATTCTAATGCATGATAGTAGGGGTGGAATGATGAACCAAATTTCTTGGTTAATGAAACTCATGATCAAGAGCACAACCCTGATGATATGACACCCATGTAGGATGATCACATTTTACCCTAAGAAGAATATGACGATATGAGGAGGAAGAAGTAGAATTGTAAGAGGCAGAAGAAGAGTATGAGGATGATGGGCTCAAAGGGACAGTGACCCAATAGAGGATCCCACACGAGAGAAAAAAAAGGCTCTAATGAGGAACTGGCCAGATGTCCAAAGGTAAGTTTCATCCCTCATCTCTTTTGGTCCCTTCAATTTATTTTACATGAATCCACTGATCACACATTTTCCTATCGTAGAACACATTTTTGATGATGAAAAAGGAGCTCTTATTGTAGGTGGTGGAAATAATCTGATGTTCATCAATGAAAATATCATTGGGCTTGTATCCAGGGTTGAGGAAGGTAGATCACTATTCATGTATGCAGTAGTGAATAGGGACAGAGTGATTCCTACAAAACCTCATGTTGTTCCCACAACATACGAGGGGTCAATGAAAATTATCAAAATAACTAGTACTCATGGATCTAATATTGTGGATTCTCATGTGGTGATGTGGGAACTTGATCCAAATGCACTTAGCTCTTGTATATCTCTAACATTACAATACCTAATATTTTATATGAAACTCGGATATCCTAGGTAACAATTTTTAATGTAGTGATCTCGAGGCAGGAAACAAAAAAAACAAGTCTATGAAATCTATAAGAGATCCAATGGCAACTGTATCTTTTCTGAGGAACCATCCACTCAAGTAGATCTATCCATAACACTCAGTGGGAGAGATGTTTTGATCACATGGGATGCCACTACGAGGGATGAACCTGAACAGGACAAGGGTGATGTCATAGAGGAGGAGATGAACAAATATTCATTCCAATATATCATATAGCACAGTCCCTCACATAGAATTCCAATGATTAGGTGGTGGTAATAAATCATGTTAGCTACCCGTAATTGTTGGGAGAACCTAATGTAGTCCACGAGGGGGCTGCATCATTTCGTTCGTGTTTTCTCTGAACTCATGAAGAAAATCTTCCCTCTTATTTTGTTGTCTTTTCTTGTACCGAACTTCATTCATGGATATACATTTTCTGAGATTTAGTTCATCTCGATAATAATTGTGAAACATCTAATGATAAATCCCTAAGCTAATGTCGGTCAAACAATGTGTGAGAAACAAGGGATGATCACATAATTATCCACTTTGTACATGAGAGTTCTAGATAACTGTCAAATACATAGGGTCTGTAATTCTTTTCCAACCACCCTGAGTATTTGGGTTGGGATATGGGTAGTGACTACTGTATAATGATCTAAGAGAATCCAACATTCCTTTCATGATGTGAACTATCTCAGGAGAGGGGTAATAACAGGGGTGCGAAAGTCAATCCTAAGAAATGGGAATGAGGAATTAGAATCATGATACTGAAAATTTGGAACACAGTTAAGGAAACATGAAGATGAATGATAAATATTGACCATAATCGAAACACTACATCCATATAGAATTATCCTATAAGGGGATGAAAAATTGAGGTCCCATAGCTGACCATATACAAAAACATGTGGCCCAAATCGAAGAGTCATCTGATTCCCCCCAGAACATTGGCCCATGATGGTAGGTGAGCCTTAAGGCTAACCATCCACACAGTTATGGGGTTTCTTAAGAAGTGAAAGGGGATGAGAATACAAATACGAGGTCATGATAACCATGGGATTGAGTGATGTGAGGTTTGAAATAAATTTATGTCCATAGAAGAGTGATAATAGAATGTGGGTTTCCTAAAGCAGGATCAGGATGTATTTTCCTGGAGCTATGATGAAATTATAGGACTAGATCCATTGGTCTTCCTCCAACATCTTGGTGTCCCGACAAGTCATTGCAGGTTAAAAAATCATCCCAAAAAGTTCCACACCTGACACAGTATCATGGTCGAGGCCAAAGATGATATGTTCATCCAATAAATCATCATTAAGGACTTACACTACCCTATATGGTTAGCTAAAATCATTCCTATCAAGCATAATAATGGGTATATTAGAGTCTGTATTGACATCAAAGATATCAAGAATCCCTGTTCAAAGAATGATTTTCCCCCTCAAGAAATAGAGCTATTGATCAATATCACTACATGAGTCTATGTTCTCTCCTACATGGATAGGTATTCAGTGTATAACCAAATCCATATTTCACGAGAATATGAGGAGTCAATTGATTTCAGGGAAATTAAATGTACCATAGTCACTAATAAATTCATTTTTTTCTGTAGAATAGAGTAGCTAACTATAATAATTCCATGCACCACATATTAAAACCGATTCATGGGATGTTAGTGGAATTCTACATTGACGATTTGGTGGTAAAATCCAAATAGCATCAGGAACATATCAGAAATCATGAGAATGTGTTCTCCTTCCTCTACCCAATCTATCTGAACATTATCCTCTTGAAGAATGCCTTTGGGGTTACATATAAATTGTTCCTATTTGTTGTTTTTGTATACCAAGGTATCGATATTGATCCATATAATTCAATGTACATCAATTTGGTTCATCCACTCAGCATCCATTGAGAACCTTGAGCCTTTCGTGGCCACTAATCATTCATACGATGATTGATGGAGAATCATAATGGAATGACTAATACTTTCTCCTAGGTCTTAATGAAATGTATCATCTACCAATGGGATGAGTAATTTCAATTATCTTTTGATGAGTTCAATAGTTCATATGACAAACTCTATTCTAATTCCAACCGTCTCGAGCAAGTAGATGGTCCTCTATGTGGCTGCCCTAGAATTATCCCTTTGGAACCCTTCTTTCCTAGAAGAATAACGAAGGGGCTGAGAATATCTTATATTATCAAAGTAACATTCTCCTATACATAGATACTAAATATTAAATTATCAAGAAGATATATATTGTAATATTTTTTTCAGTGTAAATGTTTCAATACTATCTCCAACAACATAAGATATATCTAGTACCCCATGTGGATCTAGTAAATTATATTCTGAACCACACCATGTTGACACACCTTCTAGTTCGGTGGGTAGTTATCATCATACAGTTTGAAATCAAGTTTTTTCCACCGAATGTTGTTATGGGTCATACAATAGGATACATCCATTCCACCTATCCATCTCCCATGGAACAATCTCTGGATGTAGACAATCCCAATGAGGCCATTCTATAAATGAATAATACCTGGCCATGTTGGGAAATTTACTTCTTCCGTAAATCCAGAATTCCCACTAACAAAATGATTAATGATCCCAAACATCACAGAGTGGCCTTGTGCATCATCTTCATCATGCCTAAATATGCAGTTTACCCATAATAAATCATGATGTCAAAAGGATATACCAAAAATAAGGATGAGTGATAGGTTATTATCAATTGTCTTGATATATACTTAGAGATTTTTGTTCCCTACCAACACGTGATGTAGGAATCTGAGGTGGTTATCAATTACCTCAATGGTCAAAATGTTTTTTGGATGCCATAGCTTATTCCCCTCTTAGATTTCATTCTCGAGCTGGTGCCCCAGTTCCCTTCTCTACCAGAGGTGAATCGAGTTCCTCTGTCACAGAAGGGATGAGTAAGGGCCTTGTCCAGCCATGCCACTTACCTCATAAAGCCTGACTAGGATGAACTATTCATTCATGTGGCGCATAGAAGGGTCATCACTCCTATCAATTTGGATGATGATGATAGCCATTAGGTATGTTACATTACCACTGATGCCTCCACCCCAAGAACACTAGGCCCCCCAAATATATTAGAATAGACTCCTAGTAAGATGACTCCCTTTGATGATTACATCCAACATGACAGTATTATAATATAAAGAGTTGAATGTGAGAAAATGTTTTAACGTACAATGTAGTTTACACTCTAGAGTGGTCACATCCTTTAGTATATATTCTAAAAATGTGTATTACATGGAGTCATACTCTATTTCATCCAAGTAGAGTATATTTCCCATATTGTGTAGGATTACCATGCCAATTAATATGGATCTCATCATGATGGGTTACAAATCTCCCACTAGATTCAATGATTAGGTTATTTCTATCCCACCATGCTCTCTGATTGTACCATGTTTACCAAGAGGTGTTATAGAGACTATGTATATTCCATCTTTTTTAATTTGATTCCAAAAACTTCCCACAATACCATGTACTCCTAGCCTTTGGTGGTATAAGGACACAATGTCTTGCTACCATATCCACCAGCCACAACTCACTAGTGAGGGTTTATCAAGACAACTAGTGATTTCTACTCCAAGTGGTCATAATTGATTCTGCTCAAGGAAGTCATGGAAAATAATATAATCGATATCAATATCTCTAAAATAATTCGCTGATTTGGATTCCTAGACTACATTTTCACTAATAATGACACCAAATTTCGAGAATCCAAGCTATATAAACTTTTTTTACATACAACATCATGTCCAACCACACATATCGATATCATGCACATGAAAATGTGTAGATCTAGGAATTCAAAAAGGCCGTACATATCATTTTTAGAAGTTCATTGCTATGAACAATAGGTGTTGGCCAGAAAAGCTACCCAACTATTTTTTGCATTACCAGATGACAACTCACAATTCAACCTAGGTGACCCCATATTCCTTGGTTTATGGGAAATATGAAGTCTTACCCATAGAAATTTAGTTATCATCTCTCTACACAGCTGTTTATGATCAGAATACATCAGAAAATATTTGCAACTGCCATCTAGATGAGTTGGATGCCTTCAAAGAGAATAGGGTCTAGGCCTTGCACAATATAGACAGACTCTATAACATGTAAGCTAGATATTCCAAAAAATCATTTGAATTATATTCATCTTTTAATGTGACATACTATTGGATCCATGGACTCTATAGATACCCATCAAGAAGACACCAATTGTAATGACCCAAACATTTATTAATGAAAATTCCTCTTCATCTAATTATATGTCATATTATTTTTATATAAAATGTGAACATCATTGGTTTTATGTTTCTGAATTTTAAAATACCATTACGAATTGTGAACGTTTCTAATATAGATGTTTAACTCTGACCACATGATTATTATAAATATAGGTTCTAAAAAGATCAAATTTACTCAGAAAAAGTAAGTGATGGCCTTATCTAGTAGACAAGACACATACGAATACCGTTTGTCAGAGCTCATGAAGGAGGTGGCATCATTGAGAATCACTCTTGACCAATCCCAAACTGAAAATGAACACGTTATGCTTGAGTAAACCGACTATGGGAGATGTGGATGTTAATTGAGAATACCACCAGAGTGATGTTATCTATGCCACCCCAAGAGTCTGTCACTATTTCACAGCTTACCTTTCAGTCATATGCAGGTGTTATAAGGGTTTATGTAATGATATCCTAGCACTATGACTATGTACATTATTTTTTTTATTATTAATTTTCATTCATTTTATTATTGTTACTTTGTAAATATTTTTTTAAAAGCACAAATAGAATTTTTAGTTATTATTCAACTAAGTAATCTATTTTGATGAATTAATGGATTTTAGATTTACGTAATATTTTAATAAAGTATTATTATATTTAATTTTTATTTAATATAAATGATCATATAATATTATGAATGCAATTGTAATTTTATTATGGATTCAAAACAGTTTTTGTCAGAACCCATGAATTTTCCATAAATGTCTGTTTTTATTTTAAAAGTAAAAATTCACATATTTATAAAATTATTTAGATAAAATGAATATAATATTTTGGAATCAGGATTTTTAAATTATCAAATGGTGAATTTTTCACAATTTTCTGAGACAGTCAAATTTTTGTGTAAAAATTAAATATCGTTTAAATATATAATTTGTTTTTTGACATCATAATGACCCAATAGTGCTGTAATTAAATACTATAAAAATTATGTTCAGAAAATATATAATTTAGATTTAAAATAATGAGGTTTTATATTTTTTATTATTTATTTTACAATGCCTTAGTGGACCCTTCAAGGATTATAAAACATTTTGAATTTTTAAATTGTTTTCCTTGAGAGTGTGACACACCTCCACAAAAGAAACCCTATTATTTTTTGATTTTATACCAATAGACTTACAAAATATATTTTTCAACTCCCCCTTGGAAGAAACACTGGGAAAAAACTATGGGCTGGTTTGGGGTATTGATTAGTTTAATGTGAGGTGTCCCAAACATAAAAAATAATGAATTCTCTCTCATTTCCTATATAAACCCACACAAGATCACACATACTCTTCAATAAAATCCTTTGAAGTTCGACCAAAACCTTCCCTACTCTCTCTAGAATCCTCCCAAGGTTCCCTAAGCCTCCAATAAGCCTCTCTTAAGCCTCTACCAAGCCTTTGAGATCACACTTCCCAGTAAGGGATTTCATATTTTCTCATTTTTGTCCAATTTGTTTTATGTTGTTAGGCACATTTTTCAATTATTAATATTTGGGTTTGATTTATGACATCCCCAATACCACCCACATTATGTTTTAATGATTACATGCCCCTTTATATCTCATTAAATGCCTCCCTTGTAAACCTGTTACTATGCTGAAATTGTGATCTGAATTTCACTCTCCTCATTTACATTCAAGCAATTCATTTATATCATAAATCAAATTTTCATTTAAATTGTTGGAACATGTATTTATATGACCCCCTTATTTTCTATTTCCTGTAAATATGATTAGATCACATTCTCTCAAATCAACCATTTTTATGAGTTCTTAGGTCATGCCATTACGCTGCTAAAATAGCACCACAATTTTTCCAGCCGAAGTCATTGTGAAGTGAACACCATACCTATTTATCCTTCAAGGTTATTAACATATATTCACATTTACTTATTTTTTAAAAGAGTTTCATGTATTAATTCCACACTTTTTTATCGTGCAATATATGATGATTTTTTGTTTTATGATGTATGTCGCACACTTATGCAAGAAATGAAATGTTTAAGAAGGGTGTTCCCTGATAGAGCTCAAATGCATTTGGTAATGTATAATATCATGATACATCATGTGCAATTCGTTTTGACTCATTCTAATTCATGTGTAATGGGGATTTATAGGTGCTTCTTATGCAATGATTGTTTACTCATGCTCCATATGCAATAAGCCTTGGATCATGTTAATTCCATGTTAAGTGTTGTTTCCACATTTCCATGTTATGATTATCATTTTTTATCACGACTTTATGTTCATGTATCTATTTTGATCCATTGATATTCCTATTGTGTAACATGTATTTTATTATTAATGTTATTCTATTTTTATTCCCATACTGGTCTTTATACCTCACCCTTTTCCGATTCATGTCCTCAGGTTAGCACATGCAGTGCTATGTAAGAGGGAATGTAGTGGCTAGGTAAAGGATGTTTTCAATAAATATGTCATGTGTTTTTTGTTCTAAGATGTTATGTAATGTTCCTCATCCCAAAATACATTGGACCTCTTGATCTTCTATGTTGTATAAAATGAATAATTATTTTAATAATTCAAGTTTAAGTGAGTAATAAAAATAAGGGTTATTATATTAGGTATCAGAGGATAGGTTTAGTTATTTTTGAGATTAGGATTAGAAAACCCTATTGAAGACATAGAGACAATAATAAGTATAATTAAAAAATACATAAGTATTGGTGAGTATTTAGTTAGTGTTTTATCATGAAAATACATTCCTATCTGGATACGAGAAGTTAGAGGTGACTCAGGCACATATGTATCCTAGGGGTAAAACCAAAAAGCACCTCTTTAAGCTAGACTCGAATAGGAAATGGTGCCTGAAAATGAGCCTCACTGAAATCTTGGTTACGACACTCCCAAGGAATATTCATTGGTAAATTCAAAAGATAATTGTAAACCCTTATTATGGGAAAAAAATTCCCCTAAGAATATATGTTAGAAAGTAGATCATGGAAAAAATATGGATTGATAAGTTCCAGAAATAAAATTTATTCATATGTAATTAGTTTTTTCCTTTGATTACCCATTATGTGATACCCCTAACATTACATTAATTCATGCTAATGGCTGATAATAGAAGCAATCAGGATAGAAACCAATGTCAAGATCAATATGATTACTGTGCTACTTAGATTCCCTATCCCATCAGAGCGGGAATCATGAACATTTTCATTCTTCTCTCTCAGTTAACTCAAGATTTGTATAGAAACATGGGTCTAGAGGAACGTTCAAGCCCCCTATAAAAGAAAAATTCTCTATCATGTGCTTCATTAGACAAAGGCCCCCTACTTTTAATGAATGGTCTGATCCCTCAACCACTGAACAATGGGTCAACTCCATTGAAAAGAGCTTCTCCATCCTTCAATGTTTTGACCAAGAGAAGGTTCTTCTGGATGCTTATCATATGTAAGGTGAAGCATATCAATGGTGGATGTTTATCGAAAATACGAAGCCTGAGAAATAGATGAATGTGTTGGAATGGAATGATTTCCGTAATATGTTTTTTGATTAATATTTTCCACGCACCCTCCGACATAAGATGCAAAGGGACTTACATTCCCTCAAGAAAAAAGATGATGAATCTATTAAAGAGTATGAGGAAAACATCAAATGTCTTGAATGATACACCTCTGTCATTGACATTAACCCTGAATTCAAGGTTGAATTCTTATTTGGATGGATGAAACCTATCTTACAGAAAGCACATGCGATCAGTGACTTTGACAACTATGAGGAAATTGTCTGATTTTCCCTCATGATCGAAATGGAGATCGGAGAATCTTAGGGGTATTATGGGGATATGAAGCATAAGGTGGACTTCAATGCTGGAAGTCCAATAGATAAATCCAACATTGCTAAAAATATCCAACACCCCATATGCCAATGGTGTGGAAAGAGCTACCACCGAAATTTCTTGAAAGGGATATGGAAATGCTTTATGTGTAAAAGATATGGGCACTTAGCTATTAACTGCAGAAAAGAAAAACCCGCATCTGCAATAGAGGAGAGGAACAATCCGTTCGAACCTCAACGTATTGTTCATTGCTACAACTTCAAATAACCATGACTTCTTGCAAATCAGTTCCCTAAGACATGGAATTTCAGAGGCAAGCAACAATCTCCAAGGAACCAAGGGAGAGCTTTACCATCAATATTTCCTAAGTGAACCCTGACAATGAAGTGGTGATATGTATTCTAGTTATTCATTCTAGAATAGCAAACATACTTTTTTATTTAGGTTCTACACATTCTACTATATCCAAAATGTTTATTAGAACAATCCAAGCACCGCCACAAATTATGGATGTAAATATGTCAGTGAGTATGACAAATGGGGAAATAATTGCATCCCATGAATATAAGTCATCCCCTATCATAATCGGTGGATTGAATTTCTCGAAGAACCTCACCATACTCTCCCTGGTGGAATTTGACGAAATTCATGGCATGGATTGGAATTCATTATTTAAAGAAAACATAATATTTTTTGAGATGGAAGTCACTCTAATTTTTTAGAATAGACGTCTGATTCAATACAAGTTCAAGGAGGAGGATGAATCTTTTTAGCTCAATCATTTCAATCGTGGATATTTTTTCCCTATGAGCATGCATATCTGGCTCATATGGTTGAGTCTAAGGAGACAACCATTCTTGAAGACATGCCCATTATGATGGAATTTACTAAAGTGTTTCCTGAAGATTTTTTTGGTCTTCCACATAGAAGGGATGTTGAATTTTCAATTGATCTTATACATGGGGCATTTCCAATATCCAAGATTCCATATAGAATGGATGTTGGGGAGCTTGAGGAGCTAAAGAAACAACAACAAGAGAATTTCAATAATAGGTTTATATGACCAAGTGCTTCACCATGAGGTGAACCAGTCCTCTTCGTTAAGAATAAGGATGATTCAATGCACCTTTGCATCAATTATCGTGAGTGTAACAAAATCACAATAGAAAACATGTATCCTCTCCCACTAATTGGTGACTTGTTTGATCAGCTGCGTCGACCACAATAATTCTCTAAGGTGATTTTCTGGTTGAGATATTATCAAGTAAGGGTGAAGAAGGAAGATATCACCCAGACTAATTATCGTAAAAGATAAAGACACTATGAATTCATAAAAATACCTTTCAGACACACTTATGCTCCAGAAAACTTCACGAACTTGAGGAATAGAGTCTTTATGGATTACCTGAACAAATTTGTGGTAGTCATTAAAGTTGATATTATAATATACTATATAACCAAAGAGGATCATGAGAAGAATCTGAGAACTATACTAGAGAACTTGTGGAAGGATAATCTCCCTGTAAAGTACAAAAAGTGTGAGTGCAGGTTGAAAAAGGTCACATTATTTGGCTATATAATCACAAGACATGGGAAATCTGTGGATCCCTCCAAAACAGATGCATTTGACAAATGGAAAGGACCAACATCAGTAACGGATATCCATAGCTTCATGGGGTTATCTGGATATTATTGACCATTTTTGAGATATTTCTCATGATTTTCCATCCCTCTTTCCAAGCTAACTCTAAAGGGTGTAAAGTTTTCTTGGTGTGATGAATGTGAAGAATGATTCAAGGATTTAAAAAGGAGGCTTATCACAACACCAGTGCACACTTTACCCAAAAGTGGAGACCATTTTTTGGTATTTAGTTATGCTTTGTAGAAGGGCATGGGTTGTGTGTTGATGCAAAATGACAATGTCATTTCCTATGCTTCAATGAAATTGAAATCCCATGTGCATAATTATCCAACACATGATTTGGAGTTGGCAGCAGTGATCTTCTCTTGAACGTTTTGGTGGCATTATCTAATCGGGGAGAAGTGTGAAATATATACAGACCAAAAAAGACTCAAATATATATTCACATAGAAAGAGTTGAACATGCACCAATGAAGATGGTTAGAGGTGATCAAAGACTATGAATGCTCAATCCATTACCACCCTAATAAAGTGAACAAGGTGTCATATGTTCTAAGTAGAAAGGACCCAAAAATTCTATCATTGATGAGAATTTAGAAGGACCCAGTCTTTTTAGATTTTATGAAGATGGACATTGAGATCATATTGAAGGGTACAACATCAATATATTCACATATTATTACTCTACCATCGCTTTTTCAAAATGTTAAAGGATTATTAAAAGGATGATGTGGGAATTAAAAATAGAGTGGAAGCTATTAGAAATGGGAACTCCTTGGAGTTCAATGTTAATTAAGAAGGAATTGTGAGATTTGGTAAAAGAATTTGTGTTCCATTAGGTCTGGAGCAAAAGATAGAACATTTGGATGATGCTCATAGATCAGATTTCTCTATTCACCTAGGAAGCACAAAGATGTATCAAGATATTTGTGAGCATTATCCGTGGGATAATATAATGAAGGAGATCATTGAGTATACATCAATGTGCCTAGTGTGTTAGCATGTGAAGGTAGAGTGGAAGAAGTCTAAGGGTATGATGCAACCATTTTCCACACCACCATTGAAATGGGAGAACATCACCATGGAATTTGTCACCAAACATCAAAAGACATCCAAAGTCAATAATGAAATATATGTTGTTGTGGATCTTCTTACACTATCTGCAAACTAGATTGTAATTCTGGAGGATTTCTCATTGGATCAGCAGGCATAGATATATATCAAAGAGGTGGTAAGGTTACATGGAGTACCACTATCTATTATATCTGATCGATATCCAAAATTAACCTCTTTGTTTTGGAAGAGTCTTCAACATGCTCTAGATAATGAGCTAAACTTTAGTACGGATTATCATCCTCATACTAAAGGAAAATATTAGCGGACTATCCAAACACATGAGGACAAGTAGAGAGAATGTTATATGGACTTAAAAAGAGGGTGGGACCAACAACTTCCACTAGCTAAATTCTCCTACAATAATAGTTTTCACTCAATAATCTGAATGGAACCTTATGAAGCCCTGTATGGGAAGAGGTGTAAAACACTGGAATGTTGGGATGATACTGGTGAGCGTGAGATGTTAGGTCTTGAAATGGTCTACGAAATGGTGGGGAAGGTGAAAACCATTCAGCAGCATATCAAGGTATCCCAAAGTCAACAAAAGAGTTATGCATATAAATGTTGATGAGACCATGAGTTTAAAGTTGGAGATAGGGTATTTCTATGTATATCTATATGGATGAAGTTCATGAGGTATGGAATGATAGCGAAGGTAAGTCCTATGAACATTGGACCCTTCAATATTATTGATCATTTTGGGGTTGTGGAATATCGACTAGAACTTACACCTACCATGGACAAAGTACATGATGAATTTCATGTATCCCTCTTAAAGAAGTACATAGAAGACCATTCCAATTAATCTATTCAGAGTTAGTACAACTAGTGGATTATATTTCTTACGAGGAGCAATCATTGATGATCTAATATAGTAGTGAAAATGTTCTACGAAATAAGAAAATTCCCCTCATCAAGGTGTTGTGGCTAAACAACAACTTTGAATAAGCGATGTGGGAATTGGAGGAAGTGACGAAGCAGAGTTAACCGCATTGGTTTTAGTGTGGGAAAAGGAAATTTCAAGGGTGAAATTTCTTAAGGGGGAATATTTTAATGACCAAAACATTCATTAATGAAATTTTTTCTTGATCTAGTTAAATGTATAATTATGGATATATAAAATGTGAACATCATTGGTTTTATGTTTCTGAATTTTATAATTTTGTTATTAATTGTGACCATTTCAAATATAGTTGTTGATCAGTGATCACATGATTAGTATAAATATAGTGCTTTCAAAAATACAATTTACTCAAAAAAGGAATAGAAGGCATCATCCATTAAACATTCCATATACGAAGACCATTTTTTGGAGCTCGTGAATGGGGTGGAATCATTGGAATTCACTCTTGACCATGACCAAGATGATCTTGAGCATGTTAAGCTTGAGAGGAATCGACTACGAGAGAAGTGGAAGTTAGTAGAGATTACCGCACGAGCAATGTTATACAAGCCATCCCAAGAGTCTATCACCATCAAACACCTTACCCTTCTGTATTACACAACTGTTATACGGGGTTATGTAACGAGACCCTAGAACTATGACCCTATACATTATTTTTTGTATAAATAATGTGCATTCATTTTATTATTGTTAATTATTAAATAGTTTTTTTGAAATCACAAAACGTATTTTTAACTAATATTCAACAATGAAATATATTTTGAAGAATTAAAGGTTTTTGGAATTGAATAATATTTTAACAAAATAATATTATATTTATTTTTTTAAAATTTAAATGAAAAAATAACATTATTAATGAGATCGAATGTTTTATTACAGTTTGAAAACTGTTTTTGTTAGAACCCATGAATTTTCGGTAAATGACAGTTTATATTTTAAAATTAAAAACTCACATATTTATAAAATTATTTAGATAAAATGAATATTATTTTTGGAATCAGGAAGTCAAAATTATCCAATGGTGAATTTTTCATAATTTTATGAGGCAATCAAATTTTTAGGGAAAAATTAAATACCGTTTAAATATATAATGTGTTTTATGACATCATAATGACATAAAAGTGATAAAATAAAGTACTATAAACATTATCTTCGTCTAATATAGTTTTTATCATTTACATAATGTTATTTTAGAATTATTTTATTTATTTTTAAAATCATTAGTGGACCCTTCCACGCTTATAAAACATTTTGTCTTTTTAAATTGTTTTCCTTGACAATGTACTCACCTCCACATATGATACACTATTATTTTAATATGTTAGTCCATTGGACTTATAAAATATTTTTTCCCACTCCCTTTTTAAATATCAATCTATAAAAAATATTAACCGGTTTGTGATATTTATTATTTAAATGTGAGGTCTCCCAAAAATAAATAATAAAGGATTCCCTCTCCATTACTCTATAAACTGACCCAAGCTCCCACGTCCTCTTCACTCAAAGCCATTGGAGTTTGACCAACACTTTCCCTCCTCTCTCTAGAATCCTTCAATGGTTCTCCAATCTCCCAATAATAATTTCTCAAGCCTCTCCCAAACCTTTGTGATCACACTTCCATGTAAGGGATTTAATGCTTTCTCATTTTTGTCCAATTTTTATTAAACCGTTATGCCATTTTGTTTTCAATTATAAATGTTGGGGTATGATTTCTCCAATCCCCCCCCCCACATCCCTCTTAATGATATAATTATTGGAGACCCCTTTCTCTATCATTAAATTCCTCCCATGTATACCTGTTACTATGCTAAAATTCCGAAAGGAATTTCTCTCTCCTCCTTTACATTCAAGAAATTCATTTGTATCATGAATCTAAATTTCATTTAAATTGATGGTACATGTCTCTATATGACCCCATGACTTTTTATTTCTTTTAAATATTATGGAAAATACATTTCTCTCTAATCAACCATTTTTATGAGTTCTTATGTCACGTCATTATGCTGCCGAAATTGCACCGCGATTTTCCGAACCAAAGTCATTATGTAGTGAATACCATAACCATTTTTATGTCAAGCATATTCATCATTATACACATTTACATATTGTTTAATGAGTTTCACTTATGAATTTCACATTACTTTATCGTGTAATAAATGATGATGTTTTGGTTTATGATCCTTGTGGTAATCTTATACATGAAATGATATTTTTAAGAAGGGTGTGCCTTAATAGTTCTCCAATTCATTGGGTAAAATATTGTATCATGATACGTCATCTACAATTTCTGTTTACTCATGGAAATTATAGTGCAATGATTTTTTACTCGTTCTTCATGTGCAATGAAGGTTTACTTATACTCCATGTGCAATGAGCCTTGGCTCATGCTAATTCCATGTTAAGTGTTGTTGACAGATTTCCATGTAATGATTATGATTCATTATGTGGCCTTTATGTTCATGTTTCTATTATGATCCATTGATATTCCTATTTTCAAACATGTATTGTATTCTTCATGTTATTCCATGTTAATTACCTTACTAGGATTTATAGCTCACCCTTTTCTTATACATATCCTTAGGTTGTCCCATGCTATGCTAAGTACGAGGGAATGTAGTGGTAATGTAAAGGATGTTTTCAAAAAATATGTTGTGTGTTTTATGTTCTATCTATTTTGTAATGTTCATTATCCCCAAATACACTATATCTTTTTATCTTCTATGTTTTCTCAATTGGATATATTATATAATAAATCAGTTTTATGTGTTTAATAAAAATATTGGTTGTTATACGATTGTTGGAACCAAAATGGGAGGCACCTTATATCACCCACAAGGATTACCCCAATGGTACATAATATTTGTTCACCATTTATAGTGAGTGAATTACTCATCCCACCAATGAATTATTTTTATAAAAATACTTCACATGAAGATTTATCTTCTTTTTCTATGATGCATGACATAATATTCCCAACATCACAATCCCACATGATGTTAAACTATACCCTTGTCCCCAAAAAATTATATTAAACCTCATGGAGTTATATAACTATGTATGGATTCCATCACACCCTATGATGATAAATAGGAATATACAAACATTTCTTCATTATATCTATCCTAAGGTAAATTTAACTCTCTATATATCATCAAGGTTACAAGATGTAAAATTTCATAAATTCACTGACTCATGTGACATTAAATTGATCCCACATCATTACCACATGACGTTAAATTGAATGGAATTATATAACTAAATATGTATGGATTCCTTACCTTCTAGAATAGTTAGGATCACCCAGATATGTTTCCTTTGAGCCCATTCTCACGTATATTTCACTCTCACTTCATCACTCTAGTAATAGGATAAAAAAACAAACATCATCATCCCACATGATGTTAAATTGTACCGTCGTACTCACCACATGATGTTAAACTACATGGTGTTCATGAACTACCTATTTCGTGACTCCGTTCCATGTAGGTTACGTATGAATGCCTAGAATCATTTTCTTCTAGCCCAATCCTAGGTCTATTGACCCCTCTCTTCTACATCTGGTATACACGATATAAAACAACACAACATCACTATCCCACATGTTGTTATCATATAATATCATCATTATTGCACGACATTAAACTATATAGTATTCAAGAAAATTATATGGATCAATTCATTCCCTTGAAATATACATTGGAATGTCGTGAAATTTTTTATTCGAGTATAGTTCTGGATATAGAAAATTTATATTTCTTCTCACCATCCCCCCAACATTAATTCTCCCTATTTATTTCTCATGGCTCTGCTTGGGACCTATTTTTTCACATTCACATTTTCTTTACAAGAACGGTTCCATTTGATCACCCATTAAGGTCCTCCCATTCACCAATATCATCATTGTAAGAAATAAAAATGTATGGAATTCTGGAACTGTGTATGTTTTAATTCTGTCCCTAGAAGGATACCTAGAAATGCTAGGAAATTTTTTCTACGGCTCCAGTCCCAGGTCTATAAACCTCTCTCTTCTTTTTTGGGATAAAGGAAATAAAATCTGTTAGCATCACAGTCTCACATGATGTTAAAATATACCCTCATATTTATCACAATATGTTTAAATGCATGGAATGCATGAACTATGTATGGATTGACTCATGTACTCATAAGATACGTAGGAATGCCCGATCATTTTACCGTGGATCGCATCCAAGGATTGATATCCCCATTCATTTGGGGGATTTTTGGTGTGGTACGATACATATTTTTCACTCATTCAAAACATATTTGTTAACCATCCCGGTTTAGTATACACATTAATAAATATACACATTCCTTTTTTATGTCTTACACGAGGTCAAAACAACAATCCCCATGTCATTAATGTTGTTAAACTGCTACTCTCATCCTTACCCCATTAGATTCAACTCTATGACATTCTTGAACTATGTATTAATATATTTATATCCTAATAGGATCTATAATGACACACAAAATATTTGTATTTGGGCACAACACCATGTTCATTAACCCATTTTTCTTCTTCTCCCCTCTTGTATTATCAGGTATCCACTCCTAGTTGAATTCCTCGACCTATGTCTCACCTAATTGACATGCTCATAAGTGTAGTGGTATTAGACATACAGTGTTGGATTTTACATGTATAGTCTCTAATTCGACTTCTATGATTTTTGAACCCTTTATTTAGGTATCCATCATCATCCATACCAGAAAGGACCCCCAAACGGTATGGATTCTTGGCCATAAGGCTCGATTACCATTCTTATACAACATCCTAGAGTATTTTGAATAGAATAATGAGATAGTTTCCAACTAAATTTCATATATGGTCAATAGTCTCCCATTAGTTGTCTGTTCACATCCTAAGTCACACCTTACGTACAATGTGTTTCGAAAATGGTCAACAATTATACCCCATAATTTTTTCCATCCTATTGAATCCAAAATGTTGGTCCAGTTATTCGAATTCCTTCTCACATTCTTATTTCTATATTAGATTTAAATACTTTTGGATTCATCCCACCATTAAACTCAACACATTGGATGGGCTGATCAGAGTTATTGGTTTGTCTTAGAAACTACACCTCTATTCCCCTATTGTGTGAATTTTTATATTGTAATGATAATCATAGCCTCATGTTTACCACAATGAGCATGGATTGTGTGGTATTAGGGGTTCTTTATAAGGATTATACTAGCATGAAATAATCATACAACATATATTCCAAGATCTAAGATGCTAAACTAGGAGCTCAGGTCCCAATGTCAAAGAATGATGACATTAAACTGTATTTGTATTCTCTCAGGAAATTGTGAGGTTGTCCGAGCCTCATTATTCCTCATTAATGTAAGATTAATTTATGACCCAACCACTACACATTTACTATTTGGTATGGTATAAAATCTATGAACATAACCTTATATCTATAGTGTCCGAGTTCACCTGACATTAATCTACATTACAACCTCTATTTTCTTCATATTAGAGGATATAACCACCTTTAACGTTGTCCATTTTCCATTCCTTCCTTCATTAACACTGTTTCGATAGATTATCATCCTTATGGGATATGTAGTAACCCCCATAACCCCCATCAATGGTCTAGCCGCATTCAATTTGATAATTCAAGCCTACTGGTCTTGGTTCTCCCATGTGTACATCGTCGTTATTGAGACCTAGTTGTTCCTCATTCATATTTGGTTTAGAATAGTTATTCCATGTACCTCCCTTGATATTACATTTCTCGTCATTTATCCTTGATACGTGATGTTAAAATGAATAGGCACTATCCATGCCTTACAGATTCACTTTAAATGGGTCTCTACTACCTTCCACATAAGAAGGCACCCCAATTGGTATGAATGCACTGACTTTATTGTCACCTATCATTCTGATCCAACATCCCAGAGGATATTGAATGATATCATGAGATATGTTCCCCCCAAATTCTGAATATGGTATGTTGGTGACCCTTTGTTGTTTTTATTCAAATTCTAGGTCACACGATATGGAAACATTTCATTTTATATGTTCAATAGTTATCCTCCATCATTACACCACCTCCATTATGTCCCAAATATTGGGTGTAGTGATTCTTATTGTTCTACCCCTTTGTTATATAACACCCATTTGTTATATAACAACCCTGATGTTATACCTGCATAAATACATGTACATCGAGTTGGAATGCTGACCATGTCAGGATTTTTCCTCCTGAAATTTCTCATTCACGGTTGTGCTCATTCATGTTATTGGGAAAGCCTAACAACACCCCATGTTTCCAAAACTGAGTTTAGAAGTCATGGGATTATGAGTTTTGGTAGGGAAGTACTCACATGTAGGATTGTGCAAGCCTATGGTCTATGATCTTTGACCATAAAATATGACATCTTTAGTACAATAATTATGACATTAAACTATGATGTCGTATCCCATATGATATTAAACAAATGATTCCTTACAATAAAATGATAAAACTCATGGAATGGTCTTATCAGACAACCTTAAACTATGACATAGTCATCCTGGTCACACGATGAATAAATAGAATACTATAATGATGTTATCACTTTAGAGGGAATGACCTTGAGCTCTAGTTATCCACCATTTTATTTGTTAAATCCTATCTATTGATTCATTCACATTGTGAAATCCAGTATTTTCATCCATGATTTATCTTTCTGAAAAATCCCAACAAGAGAAAAAATAGTATATATAAAATGTTCATTTTTTATGTGGACGGGTCAGACCCCAACAACTTAATTTAATTATAAACTGAGATAGGAAAATTCTGGCCACCAAATTGGATCTTAGGAATTTATTTCTACCTAGCCACTTCTCATTATGGTCATAAACATTTATCAGCATGTTAGAGGGATCTTAATCCATTGGAGACTACCAGAATTTTTATAGCATCTGGGTTGGGATGAGATTGATCCTAAAATATGTTTTAACATGATAATAGATGACATACACTCCATTAAACTAACCAATGAAGTAAAATGGGGGAATTTTTCTCTATATGATAGAATAATCATTTTCTCCTGATAAAGAATTAACGTCCTAACACTCCACATTCTCAATTTCCCCAGCATGAAAAATTTCTATGGATACTAGCTCTATTTCAAACTGGAGGGGGCTTCTCAAAGCCTCTATGAAGGCTTCATGCATCTCTATTCATAGCTGGAGAACCTTGATGATCAAGAGAATTTCAGGAATGATAGAAATGTTCTTTACCACATCATACTTACATTCCAGATGCACATTTATTCTTCTTGGATGTTTTTCTACAACATGTTGTTTGGCAGATACTGCAAGTTGAATTTGCTGATTCCGGTTAGTGTTGAGAATATCCCATTTCTCACTAACAAAAACCATACAAAATGACCATCAAACTATTAATGGATGTGTGACATTTCAAAATAGATGAATGTGTTTGATTATAATGTGATCATGGAAACTATATCTAATCATGGAGTATAAACATTAATAATCACAAATATGATTACCAAAGATAAGTGGATTATACATACTAAGTTATACATTGAACCTACTTTCAGGTTTGGTGAGAATTCATGGCATGGCTAGAGGCAGTAGCCTATGGATTTTGATGATTCATTTATCAATGGATTTATCGAAAATGTCATTAGATGGGGACATTTGGAGGATTTTCCAAGTTCTCATCATTTCTAGGAACAATTTAAAGGTCTATGAACTCAATGATATTTACTATGGTATGGTCCTAATCACCACTTGAAGACCCTCCAACGATAGGTGGAATCTGGGAGTGACTCCCATCTCTAGGGGGATGAAGTCTCTAGGAGTGTGATATGGATTCGACTACAGTGGGGGAATTTGTTTTCCCTTGGGCTATCAGTGTATTATCTTTTGGGAGGTATAATAATTACAAGAAGACATAGAAACAATTGTTATAGGATGCGAGATAGATTTATATGGCTCAATATGATTCATACAGACATGGATGATACCATGGTCATGAGAAATGGCTTTGCAAGCCTCCAATCATCATACTTTTGAGACCGAAGGTGGCATACCAACTGTTATTCCTCTTAGTAGTCATAGTTAGGCCTCATAGAGACACATTCCACCGATTCTAGGGCATGTCCCAACCTATGTATATAGTATTCCAAATGGCACATGAGATTATCCTTGAATGCATAGCTTAATATGAGAGTTTTTCAAATGAACCAGTGTTTGGTGCAGTAATTGGGGTGCTCAGGGACAATAGAAAATTAAGGTACACTATATTTAGAAGTCTATATGATTCTCTATTCCAAGAAACTATAAAATTAACCAAGAACCTAAGCCTCATGAAATGAGTAGACCTGATTTCTCCTCTCTAGAAGGAGGAATCTGGGAGTTGGGCTATGATGAAGTCCCCAAACCAGATGAGGAGATGAAACCTGATTATCGTACATGGGTGGTGGTGGTGCATTACATGGAATCACCATCTAATTCTAAAGTGTGTGATGAAAAACATCAGGCTAAGACTAATGTTGGAGCCCTCAGTGAGGCTACAGAGGATATGTTTTAAAAAACAACTCTAGAAGCCTGGGGGCCTCAACTAGTGTAACTGCAACAATCGTTTCCATAGTTGTTCTTTATCTAGTAGTTTTGAAAGGAAAAGAGAATTATAGGTAGGCATGTAAAAGGATTCCATTAGTCACTGATCCTTGTCTTAAAAACCCTAATATCCACCTGAGATGTTCTGAGTGATATGATTGGGTATTATTTCAATCTTCACATACCCCTAAAAAAATTCTCAATAGCTTCTCTTGAGTATGAAACAAGTCAAGTGAATATGCAAGGCCCTTCCACATAGAGATGATGATTGTGATGTGCTCATCTCATATTTTCTTACACTTGAAGCGGATAGAAATAGTAGAATTTTGTGTGGTGGATATAACTGATACAGAAAGATCATGTAATGATCAACACCATTGGCTATGGACCCAATGCATAGCAAGCTATACTAGATGAACGTGGTCTCTTATAGTGTTGTTATGATGCACCAGAGACTGGAATCCTCTTATTGTTCTAGAGGTCCTAGGATTAGTTTTCAAAATGAGATAAAGTGTCCTAGAGGCTGGAGTTTGGTTCCCATCCCATGGAAAAAGGATAAATTATGATTCATTAGTCATGTGGGTGTTGGCATATCATCCAAAAATTCCATATATATCTTAGCATTAGGTGGTATGACCACATATGCGGTTTCCAGGGCCTTGAGTTGAACGATTTGACGACAATAAGTTCATCATGGTGAGTGTTGTTGTTTCAATGAGGATCCCTGAGAACTTGTGTATTTGTGAATTGTTTAACATGATAGGTGGGCCCAACAAATCATGATGCAACTCATATAATGACTAAATAGATTATAGACGGATGGCCTATTGAGAAACATGAGCATCTCATGAGGAACGACCCGTGGAGGCAGGATTCAGAGAATATTCATGCATATATTGGGTGGATTTATAAAATGATGCTATGGACCTATTCAATAAACATTAATTTCCATCATTTTGGGATATGCATGGTTTTCAAGATTTATGGGTGAAAATCACCTAGGGGAATTATTACATTCCCATACTACCCCATTTGATGATAATTGAGATCATACCAGGTATCAACACTATCCATCAATCATTATTCTATACGCTCAACAAGACTTAGTCAATAACATTCATCTATTCTGAATTCTATTGACTAAACACATCCTTTTTATCATCATTCACATTCATTCATGTCTAGCTATATGGGTCACAGGGATTAACAGCCTTATTGTGTCTTTTTCACTTAATAGGGTCCTGACCGAATGTCAATGACTCAGAGGGGCCTTAAAGGCCTTGTATATGTCTTTGATTCTAATTTATAATTCATGGGTGGTGAAGTAGAAGTGGCTCCTCCCTAGGGCGTATAATCTCATTAATTACTCCAACCACAATATCCTCTCTGTGAGGTCATCAATGTTAACTACGACTATCCTAGGGTCATATCCTTGATGTCACCAAGTATGTCATTTTGATGTAGGATAGCATTGATTTTTAGAGAATTATACATTACCTATCCATGGATCTGGATGTATGCAGATAGATCTTCAATAATTTGGCAGGAGCATAATGAAACTTGGAACGCATCGTTGTTGCAGTTTTTGTGATAACTAGGCGATACATGGTGCTAGGCAATGGGAAGCATAGAAGCATCAAGTAAGATACATTGATGGAAAATTTCATCACAATGTTCTTTGATTATTTATAAACCAGTAGATGATGTTGGAGATAAAAGTTCATTTTACCTATGGTATAGTGGAAACACTAGACTTCATCTAGGGTCATTAACTTCATAATGACATTGTCTGATGTAGTGTTCAACAATAACATATCGGGAAGATGGTCTGCTGTGAGAATTCCCCAAAAAATATTTCATTCAAAATCTTGATTTGTCCCCTATTCTCCCCATTAATCAACTAGGGGTTGCTCAAGAATGGGTAACATAACTGAGTTGGACCACTTTGTTGGAGGAATGACTTTTGGATTGCATGTTGTGCAGGATGGAAATATGTTACATAATGGTTCATCTCCTGAGGGAGGTACTAACCACATCATTATGTTTATATAGATTGAAATGCTAACCAACGCTTCATGTGAAAAGGAGGTGGCTGCTGATGATGAATCTGTGTGGTGATCATCATATATCTTCCCCCAAGAAAACAATCTATATTCTTGTTTTGAGGTAGCAAATGATCCTGGTGATGATAGAATGTATTTCATGGAAATAACGCAAAAAGAGAAAATTCTTACCCTTCTTTTATGTACTTATTGTGGGCCTTTAAGATCTGGTGAATTTCAGTTTGTAGAAGGATGAAGATGAAATGCATGGTTCCTATCCTAATCTATAATGTAGAATCCTAGGGTGAAGGAATCATAATCAAATAACATTATACATTAGAGTCTAAAAAGTGGACCAAATTTACAATGACCTAGTTCTATATATGAGTATTCCTTCAGTAGTGACGGTTCACCCATCTATCTCAGGATGGTTCCTTAGGGATGGTTAAATCATCATCATGGGAGGACCTCTATATGGGATGGTTCTAGAGTGGGGAGGGCCTCGAACAGAGCTGGTAGGAACATTTGGAAAACCTCTATGCCAGATGTCATCAGTGTGGGAAGGACCTCAACACTATGTATTGTTAAAGGCATGGGTATGGCCTCCATATTTGTTGAGAGAGTGGGGAGGACCTTCACTTGGGTGTGCTGGGGTTCAAGGAGAACCAAAGTTGATGTTAAATGGTACACGGGGTAGACCTCCATGATATGTGTGGGATACATGGGGAGGACATCTATGGATGGGAGTGCTAGAGTGGGAAGGGCCTCTTTTGGAGTCGGTATAGACTTGGGGAGGACCTCCATTCCTTTCACATGAATCATGGGAAAGACCTAAATGACTGTTAGTAGTAGTTGTACGAAGAGGTCCTTCATACCCGACAAACTGAGCATTGGGAAGACTTTTATGTTGATGGGTTATGGTGTGAGGATGACCTACGTATTTATAAATTGAAATATTGGGAACATATCAATACATGTGATCATGGGAACCATGAATCATCAATGATGGACATCGAAAATATAGGGGAACTCTACACATATTGGTGATGGTATGGGGAGTAACAACATACCGAATATCGATGTCACAGGTTGGCCAGCGATGACTGCTCCACATGCATGTAACGAGAAGTGTCATCCCATCCTACCTAATGGGTGGAAGTGGTTTCAACCATTATCTAGAATATATGGGCTTCAAATCTGTAATAATATGGAGATTACAATATTCTTGGTTGGAGGAATGGGCCACTAAAGCTATAGGAGACGACCCCTCCTGACAAGAATCCTCTTAAGCCTGCTCCCATAGTTAAAGTCGGGTCAGCCGAAATGGGTCGAACAATACCAAGGTAGAGAACACATATTTTTTATCCCAAGGAACCCAATGGAGACAATGAATGTCATAGTGGGTTCCCTCTTTGGCAGCTGAATTGAGGTATTCAATGAAATGATGTATTGTACATCCTTTAAATCATCGATCTAGGGGAGTGAATAATGGGAGTAGACTGGGGAGAGGCTCTTGAAATTGATGAAACGTGGAATGGGGAAAATTTCTCCCAATGCGGCCCAATGGGTGTTAGGGATTGTGATGCATAGAGGCCTCTAGATCTTTTCAGTCCGTATCCCACATAGGGATGACACCTTTCTATTCAAATCATTGAATGATTTTATCAATAACCCTCTAGTTGATATACTGTAAGGGTGAGATTGGTTGTGGTTGCTTGGCAGCCATGTTTTTGGATGAAATCCTGGAGGTGGATTTGTGAGGGATTACCACATTATCATTTCCCCTTCCACTATGACTATAGTTTGGAGCCATCTTGGTTCTTACAGATTATGTCCTGCAATAAAGGATGATTCATATATTAGCACAAATATTTTGAAATTATTTCCCATTTCCACAATTCCATTTAATAATAAAGGTATGGATAGAATGATCCATGCTGGTGATGTCACAGACTAGAATTACCAACAATTAATTTCCCACAATTTTGGTGAGTTTCACACCAGACCCACAATTTTCTTGGTTGGACATTGAACTGGATGGCTAGATTTAGTGACATGCTTATCTACTGATGTCATGAATGTTATTAATCCCCAATGATGAATAAGAAATTATCCAAATCAGGTTCTCCATTTCGGATTCTTATTCTTCCGTTGGGGTGCGCACCCAAATTATGTTTGACATTAACATCATTGTGCATTGTACCCTACATTCCTACCTTCCACAGGTGGGTATAAGTCCTCACCACTTTGGGATTTACACTCCATGATCAAAATGTTATTATAGAATTTTGGTTCATCTATCTATGGATTCATCCTCCAACTCGTCACCTAGTCCATTCTCCCTTATAGATTAAGACGTTTTTCATTAACCCATTTCAATTTCATCTCTTTGTGTACTCTGGTTAAATACACTTTTTTAGTTAGGAAATTATATATGGGTCATGTTATGGAAGGAACCTTTATTTAGGGAAGTAGCCATGTTGGGTATTTGTGGCATGTCTTGTCGATGTAACATTGCTACAACTGAAATCCTCCTTATGATAGGGCTTCAGGGAGGGGAGGAAGCCCAAGGAATCCCACATAAGATATATGGAATCAAATTATAGAGTCATTTCTCTGAGGTTTTCCTCATCCTTCCGTGTTTAATATGGGGTATTCCCCATGATTAACATTTATTAGAGTTGGACCAGACAGATCAAAACACCAACAATAGTGGATCAGATGGATACACCCCTTTTAGGGAGAACATGGAAGGTTTACTAGGTGGATGGGTCAACTTTCCCAAAAAGGGCAGACATGAGATGGAGTGTCCCAAAAAGGGAAGGATTCACACCATGATGGGTAATCAGAACACCGAAAAGGGCAGATCAGAGAAGGTGGGTCTCGGCATAGGGGACCTCAAGGATTATCATTGGTTTGGATTGAACCATTGAGTGGCTTCTTGCATACCCTATATAGAATAAATGGATCAAAATCCATGTAGTTTGAAGCGGGGGACTCAAGGATTACACGTGGTAAGTGGACCAGGTGCATGTAGAAGCTACAATTGGATGGATAAGGATTAAGCATGGTCAGATTCCCAGGTGGATGAGATGAGTTCACAAGGATGTGACTTCCCATGTAACATTAGAATGGATGATAAATTATTTGAAGAAGTGGATGAGATAAATATGATGGAACCAATGTGATGATTTAAGTGTAGGTATTGAAACCCTTGGAGGTTTCATACATATCTTTATTGATGGAATCAATGTTCATGTGGCATAATTGTGGGTGATGAAACACATGAAGAGATTCCTTGTGAAGGTTGAGTGCATGGGTTAGGGAATGATATTACCACAAAAAAAAGGATCGAAGGATGTATCATGAATGGATTTTGGTGATGGTATTGATCCTTAGGGATACCTCCTACATATCCCTGTGGCTAGGAATCACTGTCCACATAGTTCAATCGTGGGGCATGAAATCTCGGCATACACAAAGGATATAGACATAAAGACATGATAGGACTTAGAAATGGTTATCATCCCATCCCAAGGGGGTAATCATTGTTGTAGTAGTATGGTGATGTGTAAGGATTTTGTGTATTTATCAGCCCTGAGGGATCATAACACCTCAGATAAGAGAATATGGGAGATGCATCCCAAAAAGTTTAAGTATTACATCAAGGGGAAACATCTGTAAGGAGGGAGTACTAGTTTTTTCCATTGTTTGGGGTTGGACCCCAGTGAGCCTTCCTACATAAACTAATGATATCAAATACCACATTGTTAAGAATGGAATATAATTTAGAATCTTTCAGAATTATGGTAAACTATCATAAAATGCATGGAATGGTTGGATTGTAGGTAGTGATGGGCTTGAACCATGAAGAGGAATCCTAAATACCATGTATATGAAACCAGTATAACAGTCCCTATATTTTGGGTGAATGTACATTCTTCTCATATGGTATGAGGGGAATGAGAATTATACATGGTTGGAATCCCAAATATTGGATGTCATGGTCACTGTTAAACAATATGGCCAATGTGTCATTCTAGGTGTGAGAAACAAGAGTCGACAATAGACCAGACAACCATATCATTAAGGGTGTGGCCAAAAAGGATAGTGTCGGGACTACACATGGTTAGCTAATAAGGGTGATAAATATTGGGACTTACACTAGGAGGGAATCCCGAGGAGGTAATCTAGATGTATGAGAAGGATATGGCAACTGTACATGAAAACACCTATTTGAGTGTGTCGAGGAATATGCATTGATTTCCTAAAGATCACAGGGAATCAAAGTGAAATGGGATAGATTATTGAGATTTCATTTATTCCCATTATACTTAGATCCCTCCTAGGATCTCCATGCATGCAGAAACTCTCAGTTTATTGTCATGTGTTGGGGATGAGGGTTCTTGGCTGATTAACATCCTGTAACTCAGATGAGGGTGACTCCCTCCCAACCTCTTATACATAAATAACTCATACCAACCCACACATTGGTGAAGGAACAAGTAATTCAATGAAACTATAGGTAGGATGAGTGTTCAACTAAGGGGTCCACAATATCATGAATATGTGAATACTCAATAGTCATTAACATTAATATGTGAAGAAGCAAGAGGCAAGGAAACAAAACATGGATGACCACTCGGGGGACATGGAAATTACAACACACTATCATGGAGGGCCGCACAAAGGATGTTCATGTCTTATTTAGGATGATTTTTGTAAGATAAGCTAGAACATATTGTATAGGAATAAGGAAAATTCATGGAGTATATAGGAAGTTTTGCTCTCATGATTGATGAAATTCATGAAAGTTTGTAGTCAGACACACAAAGAAAAGGTATCATGCACTAGATGGTCTACACAAGGGTATATCTTGTGTGAAATAAGAGTCTATTGCACACACATTACTTTGGAATAATGGAAATGGGAAGGGGTAAATCCCTAGTGATCCCGACAATGGGGGACACATGGGAGACCTATCGTGCAAGATCAAGTACCTTTACATAAGGAATTGTGTACAGTCATGGAATGGGTCTCCTTATGTGTAAAAAAGAAATGGTTCAACATGTAGAGAATTACCCATAATAGTGGGGGTACCTCTATATTTATAAGAAAGAATCTTGGTGGAGGCGTGGATGGAGGATAGTGGGGAATTGGTTGTTTGATGTCTCATTTGGCATGTAATTCATATCTGCATGTGTCAGTTCTATTTCACATTAAATCAATTAAATACACACATCTGACATCTTCATTTTAGTGGTTTGAGAGTAAGAACACCATTTGAAATTGCATTTTGCATGCTAGAAGATTGTGTGAGGCCATAAACAATGTGTACATGAACACAATCGTTCATGCAACACCATTGGTTTTTTATGGTCTTATGCAGAGTTAAAATACCCCTTCAGAGCACTCAAATCCACCAATCTATGGCCTCTAGTGGAATTTGGCACCAATAGTCCCCATGTTTCCAGTAGCAATAAATAAATTATGTTATGTTCCAGAATGATGGGGGACAATTTTTCAATGAAAATGAAAAATAGAAACCGAACATGCAAACATAAAAGAAACCTATATGATGTGTTTCAACAATACTTATTTAAACTCAACAATACCAAAGGACCATTAAAAAAACAATAATACAGAATCAGAGTAACAAGTGGATGACTAAAACAACAGTGTAACGTCCTGACCCAAGATACCCATAGTTAGTGCATTATTATATAATCGTGTCTTGATCACAAGATATCATGTCTCAAAAGACATATTAGTTTAGAAGTATTAGAAGTACTAGATATATACATACATCTTAAATTACATAATTGAATTTAAAACAACATTCTGTAGCCTTTGAATAGACTCATATCCCTAATCCTGTCCATATAGGTTAATCACAATATGCTTCTTCACATCTTGGTAAAAAGAAAACAAAAAAAAGGGGTGACCTCAGATGCTTAGTAAAGACAACAATATAGCAGAAAATTTCATAAATAAGAAAAAATATTTAAGGCAATGTATAAGACTAAAACAAATTCCTTTTAAACAAAAAAATCTGCATAATATTTCAATGATAAATCAAATAATTCCACTTACATATTATATGTATGTTCTAGTAGTCAAATAAAAACATGAAATATCAATAGCTAATTTCATAACTATGAAATGAAAAATTCCGGACATCCTAAACACATAGTTAATGTCTCATGCTATGAATACAAAAAAGATTTTGTCCAAGCCTTGTTCTGCGACACTAGTTTGTCTCATTTGACCAACCGATGCATTGGGGAGCTATAACAGTCCCCACCCATCCCTTACTAAGTCCAATGCATTTCTCATATGAAAAGGTTGGAACATAACATAAACTTTCATATAAAAACTATAATACGAAATGTAAATACATTAACCATAAACCATGAATGCTATAAAAATAACACTTTCAGAGTCAAACATATCACAATGACCTCAATACAATATTGAGGATTATATCATAATATGTCTTCTTCAAACAATTGTAAAATCCATCAAAGGTTTTTGGAATTGATGAAATCAAAACATTATGACAGAAATATCTCTTTCTATTATGAAATCAATTAATAGAAATGTAATTTATAAAAGAATGCATTTTTTGAATATATTCATATAATATTGTAATTTAATCTTGGAAGGAGCTATAACGGTGGAAAATAGATGACCCTACCATATAAGTTAAAAAACATTCTGACCATAATTTATTCAAATGTTCATAAAGTACCTAGGTTGGAAAACAATGCAATAGTTAATTTCAAAAATAATTAAAAAAAATTAAAAACATTGGTATAAATGAATTTAACCCATATTTTTGGAAATAGTAAAAATATTTTGAATTACATTTTTAGGATGAACGGATGAGTATGATAAGAAATTCCCAATAGTTTCTTACGTATAAACAACCTCACATAATAATGAGATTGTAAAGTTAACCCTTACCATGTACTTTTTCTTAGTATTGGATATGTTAACATCCTTTATAATAGTTAAATAATTTTTATTAAATTATAAAAGAATCACATACATAAATATGTTATCATAAATGATATTCTAATATTTAATTGTTAATAATATTTCAGTAGTATCACTGTTTCGGGTGTTAACTGAATTTTTTCCTTTATATGTTTTTTTACATAAGTAATGATTGTTATGGATATAATGTATTTGATTCATATCTAGAATGATATATATTTCATAAAAATTGTTTTAAATCATAAAATCAAAATTATTCATGAATGGATTCGATGGGTAATGAATCTCACTAGGTTCGGCGAGACAGTAATTTGTACGTATGCACGAGTGACAATATAATTATATTAATGGTGAAATCATATGTAATTATATGGAATATTACCTATACATAATAATTAAAATTTATTATTTATTATTTACATCAACTATACTTATTATTATACCCATCTAAATAATTATGTGTTGAATAACAAACTACACCACGACATGGAGACTGTAAGTAGTACGTACACATGTATGGTGACTTTGTCATTAATAAGATGGGTAGAATAATTAATATGGTAGTACCATATTTACAATAACATAATTTTATGTATAAGGAACTTGAGATATTATTTTGGTATGGAAACAACAATGAAATAAGAAGTGGAAGAAGAAATGAACTTTGAACACGGTGATGTAATAATTACCGCTTCTTCGGGTGCTTCCTTTTGATTTGATCAAAAGGGATCCCTATGTTGGCTTTTTGATTAATGTAATTCCTCCAGGTTGATGTGAGGGGAGATGGGATGATTTTGGAGAAGGTTTTGTTTTATCCAAATGGCTCTGGAAGTGTGATTTTGAGAGATTGGGATGTACCCATTTATAAGAGAGGTGAGGCTCACTTTAGGAAAAGCATGAAATGTTATTTTATTCTATTATCATTTTGAGATTATAATGGCTCAAAAAATTTTAGAGGAAAATGTGGGGATGAGTCAAAATCCTCTAAAAAATAGGTTTTATAGATGTATAAGTCACCATATTAACCTTATCTTTTATATTAAACTTTTTGTTAAATAGTTTAGCTTTTACCATGTCCCATGTATTATTATAATACATGGTTAATAAAAATAATACAAAATTTCAATAGAAACTAAACTGATTTATTAATGAACTATCTATCATTATATATTTCCATTTATAGAACCATATATTTTAAGGAATATTATATAGTTTATTAAAATAGTATATGTTTTAAAAACACATTAATGTTAATTTTAACACTATTTGGTTTTTGGTTTCTGTGAAAGTCCTACAAACATTATCACATAGAAAATGATTTATTACGTAAACCCCTAAATTTCATATTAACCTAAAAAATTCTTTGAATTCCCCTGATTTTTCAATTTAAATAATTCTTTATATTTAAAATATAAATTATTTTAATCCTTCATTAATAATGTAATTATTTCGTCACCATTGTTTCATGAATAAATTTAATTATATAATGTAACAAAATTAAAAATAATATACCGTTATGTGGGAAATCTATTTATCTTTATAATGAATATTTATAATTATATTTGTCTAATGTATAACCATCTATTAAAAGATATTTATTTGTTAAACATTTAATTTAACACTCTTAACTCTTCTTAAAAAACATTATATCTGTCGTAATCTAATCCTAGTTCATCAAAAAGGATCATATTTTATTTCTGTGATATATTTTGGACGAAATAAGCTTATCCAATGGAATTAGGACATGTGTTAGGGTAATTATAATAACATTTTGACCATTATTTACCATATTTATTTTAAACCGTGGAAAATAAAATTCATATGTTACTATTCACCAAAAAAATATTTTCATACTATTGAACCAAATTTTACATACTAATTAAAAGTATGGATATTTTATTTTTGAACATAAATTCACAGAATCATTAAAATTATGTTTCTTGCAAATTTGTAAATGTGCCTAGAAGGTGGGTAAAAGTCGTTAAAAAATACCATAAAATTTAATATATCTAATCTTATTATAAAATGACTCCAATGAATGAAATTAAACAAACATAGGTATTATTTCTATATTTTGACATTAAAATAAAATTAAATATAAATAATAATTACTATAATAAAAAGTTGTTTTTTATGTAGTAGGAAGTATTTTTCACTATTCATAAAAAATTGAATGTTTTAACAAAAATATCAAATATTCATCCTAAAATAATTATGATATTAAAAATTAAAAAATGAATTATATTTTATCAAATTAAATACTTTGGAGTGTCTAATATTAATTTTTTTTTATCTTTCACAAAAATTTATAAAATGCAGTTCTTTTAAGAAAAATTGTTTTTCAAAATATATATAACTATTTAATAAAAAATATACATTTCATTATAAATATGTTTTTATATGTGAAAAAATTATAAATAACAAAAAAAATATATTTTTTATCTTTATATCACAATATTTAATTGATAAATAAATATATAGTTTAAATAATTATAAAACTAATGAGTTGTTTCTTTGATACTCAATCTTGCATATAAGAAAATCCATGTTGGTGTTCTGTGCAGTATAAGATATTGACATTAAAAAAATATATAACTTACTATGATATCTTGGGGTGTTACATTATACCCACCTTCAATAAATTGCATCCTTGAAATTTAAAATTATTATTTTAAAATAAATGGTCAAATAAAAATTATCTTTGTTGAAAACCTACATCATAAATAGGGTTAATAAAATTTAGTCTTAATATGAATGAATGGGATTTGAAAAAGTCACCACCAGACTATAATTTTGAATAGGAGAACATTAGAGGAGATTTTAGACACATTATTGGAGGGAAAACATACATATTTATAGGGAGTGATTGAGGTCATCAGTCAAAATCAAGTGAACAATAAATATAAAATTTAGGGCCTTAAAACCATAAATATACATTGACATAAAATATCATCGATTCATCAAAACATAAGGTTTTAGGATAACAAATTTGTGTTTTTATAATTCATTCCCAAATTTTTATGAATTAATTTCTTCATTGAATAAGAAAAAAATACTTGACAAGTAGAGTTCTACCCTTTAACTAATTTCTACCACAAACACATATTACTCTCAAAAAGATAATAGACCTAAAAAATATTCTATTTATAATTATTGTATTGGGTTACAAAAAAAGTGAATTTATAATTCAAATATTTGATCATTTTTAAAAAACTACATTATACAAACCAAGACATCACATAGTCTAGTTGTAGGTGTTGCTCCCTTGTCACCCTTCGGTTCCGGGTTCAAGTCTCACAGCCTTACCGGACACAATGAGTTGTCACATGACATTAAGGTAATCATTTTTATAAACAAAATCCAAAAATAATATTATAAAATTTTTTAAACATAATCTACAGTATCCAATGTCCAAATTAATCCATTCCAATCTTTATACTGATCTAAAATACTTGAGTCCAAACTCATAGTAGAAAAATTTATAAGGAAGGTCAAACCAACATAATGATGATCTCTTTTTTCCACATAATAACATGTGAATACCTTCATCATGTATTCTATTAAAACATGGTAACACCATGAATTACCATAAAACCATATTGATTACACTCATTCTCGTCTCTTCATTATAGAATACCAAATATATTCCTTATATCCAAAAATTTTGTATACTCCAATAATGATGGAATAATCAAACAATTAATCTGTTTCATGGTAGTTAGTAATATCCAGCATAATTTATCCAAATCAACAATCTCTTATTAAAAATTAACTACCATAGCATTGGGACCATATTAAGGTTTATTATTTTTTCAACAATGTATTTTCAAATAATTTTAACTTGTTGTTGTGTCACATTTCTCAGTACCATATAATCTCAATTCCTCAATGGAATAGTACTGCAGTACAATCCTTATATATTTACATAATTAATATAACCAATACATCATTGATACAACTATCAAATAAAATAATTCTTTAATAAAAATATAAGAACACTAATTATTCATATTCATCTACATTAGTATCATAACTTTTTTATTATCCAATAGGATCATTTGGGTTATTCTCTAATGATTGGGAAATTGATTCATGTTGTGTCCCAACTCTTTGAAGATGAATCATTGTACGTTTGATAACTTTTTCTTACCCTTGGAATCACATACTTGGGGTCCTTTTGCTCCCCACATATAACAAACTACCATTACCTTAAAGCATTTACCAAGGTGATTCTTTCCACAGTTATCACGTACAGGAAAATAAATATTTCCCTTCTTCCCTTTATCCATATTTCTCTCTACCATCATTTTATTCATTGGATTCCAATAAAAGACACAAGACACGGAGAATTATTTAATTTTCTTATAAACCCTTGATACAATTTCTTTATATGATTAGAATACATGGGAGACTATTTCCCTACTAAATTAGCTCTTAAGACCATAACCAATTTGATCCTTCTAACTCATTGGATCATGATTATTGATGGAGTTCTCGTTTCGTCTACTAGGCACCATTTCTAAACAATGTAATACACCACGTTAGTTTATGAATCAAAATACATAATTCCAAAATTAAAAAATAAAAAATTTAAGTTGATATTTTTATGCATATAATCCATAATCATAAAAAAAATTTCTTTGAGGAAATATTTACTCATAAATCCTTCGTAATGGATTGTAAATAAGATGTGAATTATTCTAAGAATATCTCTCGAGACAGTCAATACCAAGAGTGCAGCAAGGACCGTTGTAGTGTACCATGATACCATGGGTCAAGCCTGAAACTCAATGTCAGAGTTTTCACTCCTAGGTATATATGTTCCAGATCCACCTCTACCAAATTTTATTCATATATGGATGTATATTCTTAAGAAACCCCCATAATATTTACACAACAATTTTTTTTTGATTTTATTCTATACTAATCCTAAAATTTAATCTTAGGGTGTTGTTCTCTAGTCATAATTTTTCATAATAATGTTTCCATGTTTTGTACTAAAAATCCTCAGATACCAACTGTAATGCTCGAACGCTAGTTACCCAGAGTCGGTTCATTGTTACATAACATATGCATGACCACAAGAGATCATGTCTCGAAAGACCGATTAGTTTAGTGAACTAGGATTTTCTAGATACATACATAAGTTTTACATTACATCATGAAATAAAAAATATCATTGTGTCCCCTTTGAACACACTCATATCATATGGCCTACCATTCAGGTTAATCATAATACACTTCTTCAAATCATGGGACAATGAAAACATAAGAAAGGGTTGAGCTTAGATGATTAGTAAGGATAACAATATATCATAAACTTTCATAAATCCACATAAATAATTAGTTCAACGTATAAGACTAAAAAAGCATTTTGAACTAAAAATTAAACATAATATGGAAAATATAAATCAAATAATTCGATTTACTTATTCAATCGATATTCTTCTAGTCGAATAATAACATGTAATATCAATAACTATTTTTATAATGATAGAATGCATAATGTATGCCATCATTACCACATAGTCAAGGCCTCATTCCAAGACTACAGATATGATTTTTCACAGCCTTGTGCCAGGACACTAGTTTTTGTCATGAGACCTACTGGTTCATCGAGTAGCTATAGTGGGCTCCACCCATCACTTACTGAGTCCAATTCATTCCTCATATGAAAAATTTGAAACATAAAATAATAATTAGTATTAAAAAAATATGAAATGTAAATACTTTAACAATAAACCATTAATGGTATAAAAATTACACAACCCCATAAAAACATATCATAAAACCTTCATTAAAATAGTGATGATTTTTCCCATAATGTATCAACTCACATGATGTATAAAATCAATCAATGTATGATGACATAGTCGAAATCAAAACTATTTGAGATAAATATGTCGTTCTATATTGATATCATTTAAAATTCATGTAATTTATAATAGAAAACTTTTATTGTAAAAATATAATTATAATCTTGTATGTGAAGTTTTGAAGGTGTTATAATGGCATAAAATTGTTGCACCTTCGGTATACATTAAAAAAACATTCTTACCTTAATTTTTGGAAAATGTCTTAAAGTACCATGTTCAAAAAATGACAGAAATATTTCATTCAAATAAAAGATAAAAAATTGTGTAAATTAAATTATCCCATATTCCATTATATAGTAAAAGTGTTTTGAAATTCATTTTTAAGAAACACTGATGAGGATGATAATGAATTCGAAGTAGATACTTACATCTAAAGACATCAAATAATAATGAGATTGTAAAGTTAAAAATTAACCTGTACATTTTTGTAATTGAGGGTACATTAACCTTTATTAAAATAGTTAAATAATTGCTATTAAATTTTAAAATAACCACATACCTAATTATTATATCGTATATGATCTTCTAATATTTCATTGTTAATAATGTGTTCGTAGTATCATTGTTTCAGGTGTTAACTAATTCCATTTCTTTTATATGTTTTGTTATATATGTCATTTTTGTTATTGATATGATGTAATTGATTAATATCCAGAATGATATTATGTTTTTAAACATTATTATAAATAATAAAATGAAAATTATTCTCAAACGGTTATGATGGGAAATGAATCTTATCGTGTTCGTGGAGACAGTAATCTGTACGTACGTACAATGATAATATCCTTCTATTGAATGTTAAATCGTATGTAATTGGATGGTATATTACATATAATAATAATTAACATCTCATATTTATTATTTACATCAATTATAATCATTATTATAGACATCCAAATAATTATGTTTTGAATAACAAATTACACCACAACGTCAAGATGGTAAGCCGTATGTACGCACGTATGGTGACTGTGTCATTCATAGGATGGATAGAAGAATGAATATGGTTGTAACATATTTATAATAATATTAATGAATGTAGAAGATACTGGATTTATAATTTTGTTACAGGATAATCAAAGAAAGAGGAAGTATAAGAAGAAAATAATGTTGAAAGAGGTGAAACAACAATTACATTTTTTGGGATGCTACCTTTTGATTTGATCAAAATGAATCATTTGGATTCTTTTCGTATCAAATTTAGGAATATAGATTGATGTGAGGGTGATTGGGATGATATTGGAGAAGGGTTTTTCTGAGCCAAAGGGCTTTTGATGTTTGATTTTTAGGGAATAGAAAGTACCCTTTTATAAGAGAGGTGATAGTCACATTAGGAAAAGTTTGAAATATAATTTTATTATAAAATAATATTCAGTTTATAATGGATAAAAATGGATTTTTTTGAGTCATAACTATGGATGGGTAGCGGGTCTCCTTCTGGCTCCCTGGTTTTATTCTCCAATTTTTTGTTTTTTGCATTTTTTTATGGTTTGGGAAGAGCTGGCTCAGTTCGTGGAAATTTTTTGATGATCTGTGGTTCAATGTTATTTTCTATATCTTCATCATCCGCGATCCTTTCCCTAGTTTATTTTCATCTTCGGTTAATATGTTGTAGAGGCATCAACTGGCTTTGGAGGCGTTTATGCTTCTGATGGCAATGGTAACAACGATAACCCCTAGTCTGTGAATAATGACTGTGAGATTCAACAATGTTCTCTTCAGACTTGTTTCTAGAGAATTACAACATCAATGAAGTTTGGGATGACAATTGGCATCGTCAGTCGAGGTGTTTGTTCATAGATGAGGACTTTGATATTCTGTTGTGTTTATTTTAGTGTTTTTCGACGGCAACAATGGTTCTTTTTTGAATATGGTGATAGACTCTAGTGGTCTTCCTTGTCGGTGATCTGCTGATACGAAGAGTCGATTTGTGCCAGGGTACGCGTCACGAGGTGGGTGGTGGCCCGAGGAGATGATGTTTGTGGAATTTTGAAATTTGGAAATTTGAAATTTGAAATTTGAAATGGTTTTTGTGGATGTTTTCATGGTGGTGATTTTGTAAGGTTCCAACTTTCCAAAAACTGGCTTTTTAAAATAATAAAAAAAAATATTTTGAGGGTTCCTTATTTTATTATTATAGTACATGGTAAATTAACATACTATAAAATGAAAAGAGAACCTGAAGTGGTTCATTAATTCCATATCTATGATTATATATTTCCTTTGTTTGTTCATTATATTTTTATGTCATTATATAATTTCATAAAATATTAAATCTTTTATAAACTCATTTTGTCAATTTTGTCACTGTTTGGTATTTGGTTTTTGTGAAATTTGTAACAACATTATGACTTCCAAAAATAATTATTTAATCAACCCTTACAGGTCATATTAAACTATAAAATTCTTGGAATGCATCAAAAGTCTTAATTAAATTTTATTTTAATATTTAAAATATCAATTATTTTAATCATTTATTAATAAGGTAATTACTACATCCTCATTGTGTCATAAATAAATTTATTTATTTAATGTTAAAAAAAATTTAAATAAAATACCATTATTTAAGAAATAGTATTATCTTTCTAATGAATATTTTTAATCTTATTTTCCTGTTTATATCCGTATATAATATTTTATTAGTTAATAAAATTAGAATTTAACACTTTTAACTCTTCTTTATATAAAATATAATTAATGTCATAATCTAATCCGTGTGGATAAAATAGTATCATATTTCATTAATATAGTTGATTTAGGTTGAAATACACATATCCAATTGAATTAGGACTTGTGTTAGGGTAATTATAAAATTATATTTATCTTTAATTACCCAATTTTCTTATAACCGTGGAAAATAAAATCAAAAGTTACTATTCTCCAAAAAATATTTTCATCATATTTAACCACATTTTACATACTAATTTCAATTATGTTTCTAATATTTTTATAATTAAATTCATAGAAACGGTAAAATTATTTTTTGGAAAATATGCAAATGTACGTAGACTGTGGGAAAATACGTTAAATTTTTAATTAAATTTTATATATTTAATTTTATTATAAAATGACTCCAATTAATTACATTAGACTAATATATGGAATATTTATCTATATTGAAATTAAAATAAATTTAAATATGAATAATAATTTATTACATATAATGTCGGTTTTTATGTACTATGTTGTATTTTTCAGAATTCATAAAGAAAGAATGTTTTCAGGAAAATACAAAAAATTCACCTTAAGATAATTTGGATATTCCAAATACAAAAATAATTTCTATTTTAAAAAATTCAATTTTATGTATTGTCTAATATTAATTTTATTATGTATTATAAAAGGTCATAAAAAGTTGTTCTTTTAATAAAATAGTTTTCTTAAATATATTACAAATTTAACTAAACATATAAAAATCATTATAAATATGTTTTATTTATGTGAAAACATTATAAGTAACAATAAAAATATATTTTTATCAATTAATATCACAATATTTAATTTATATATATATATATATATATATAATGTTGATATAATTATAATACTAATTTACTGTTTCACAGAAACTCTATCATGTGTATAATGCAAGCTATGACGGTGTTGCATGTAGTATAATCTATTGACATAAATTAAAGATATATCTTAATATAAAATCGTGGGGTGTTACAAAAATGCTCATGATACCAGAGTAAATCTCCATATATCAACACTAATCTCTAAGCTCTAATAACATAAGACTGCACAATCATTATGGTAAATAACTAATGAAATGAGATTCTTTACCTTTACCTATTTCTTGAAGTACAACATCTAAAAAATAAACAATGTTACAAAAGTGGTGGTGTGTAATTATAAATAGTAGGTTTTCCAAAAATTAATTCCCTACTCACACCACTATGATAGAATCAGTTATCACATTATATAAAAACATATATAAAAAAATATAAAAAAATGTAACAATTTCATGAAATACAATATCACCATTATGCAACCATTTTTTCTAAATCATCAAAATATAATTTTAATCTACCAAACCCATCATTGAGCATTTTCCCAAATCGTATTAGTAGATCCCATTTCACCGTTTATGGGAACACACATATTCCAACCATACATACAAATTCCACACCCACACACTGTTACGACCCTTCCTCAGGGCCCGTGTCGTGACTATCCCAAGACCACCTTCCATAGGCCAGGTACTAGAAACTAACAATTAAGGTGTAAATCCCTAAGCTGGGAAGCCATTTCCTTTATAAAAGTAAACAAACACAATAGAGTACACAACATGAAGTAAACACTATGTAAAACTAAATATAAAAGAGTGTTTTTGAAAGTAAATGGGAAAGTATACATACCCAACTGAACAACAAGTACAAGTAAAAAGGGACAGACACCTGAAAGAAAAGAGTAGCTCCTGGATCGTCCTCCGGGGTTCCTACCTGGTGAGTAGGTACAGATGGGCACCTAAGCACTCACGACTATCAGTCTCCTCCATTTGGCGACTCATCGCATGTTCCACCTCCATGTACCATCCATTCATTGCTCTCTCGGCCTCTGTCAGCATCGTCCGTCATCTTCAACTAGCACAACGAGGTGCGGGGATAGCCCGTGCAGGGGTGAGTATAACGATACTCAGTTTGACCCCTAGACCCGCAAGGTCTCACAATATCTACTAAGGATAAACAAATTATAAAGATACAATCCTAAAGTATCAGTCTTCCCTACTTAGGTTCATTCCCACACATATACCAATGTTACTAATCTTTTTATGGCTCCAACTCTCAAGGCCAAGAAAAAACCAATTCCACAAAGGAAGTAAAGTCAATCAACACTATGATGGAGGTTAATAGACATGACTCAACTCACACAGGTATTCTACAATAGTAGTGAGATATATATGATCATATGTAGCCACTCGATCATCTAAGATGTATGACCCACACAAGATACAGGACTAGAAAAGCTATCAGACCCACATAGGATACATGAACAAGCACCTCTTCTAAGCTGTTAGACCCACACAGGATAGAAGACTAGTTATAATTTATCTGAGCTGTCAGACCCACACACAATACAGGACCAACTATTCTGTTGGACCCACATATGATATTGGAATAGAAGTTAGAACTGTTGAACCCACACTTGATTCTGGTATTTTAGTCACCATTGTCGAACCCATAGAGGATTCTAGTATAATATTCTTCGTAGTCGAATCCACAGAGGTTTCCATTATAGTAGTCATCGTCGTCGAAGCTAGCTCTAGGATTCCCGCACACAGAACGCTCGATTCTGGGAGGGTCCACTCCGCGATCAAAGGGTTCGATACATCTACTATCATGAAGTCCTAAGTTGATGTATCTCGAAGTTTTTTCTAATCAAATGAAAACCAACGCGAGAGACGACACGTCAATCGGATGCCTGGTCTGAGAGTTATTGGGTTTTCCATTCTAGGGGCCCGGTTGGATTTACCTTCGATCCCAACACGGCTGTTTTCTAAAGACATGCAAAACATACTTAGACTCTTGAAAAATTACCGCCTCATCTCAAGGGTCCCAGTGCCATAGACGGCACATCGTTTGGACGTGCAGTCTTGATGATATTCACATTTAAGCGAAGTCGGGCCCGACCCGTCAAACCTAGTGGGCTGTGGAGGCTCCGCCCGACCCAGTTCGGCGGGTCCGAACTAGCTGGGGGGTTGACCCAGACCGGTTTGGTCGGTCTGACCCGGCTAGGGGGTTGGCCTGGCCATGTATGGCGCGACCCACCCACGGAAACGGCCAACGGAGCGGGCCCCTCCACTTTTCCCGGCGGTGCCACCTCTCCTCCTTTTGGCTATCCATAGATGGACAGCTCTGTCCGGCGTTCGCACGGTCTGCAAAGCAGGCCACATTCGTCCTTTGAGCAGTTCTAAGCGGTGTCGCGGTCCTTCAGCTGGGCCGACAGGCGGACGGTCGGTTCGCCCGTCTTGCGGCCCGCGGAAGCATGTCACAGTTCCTCGGCAGCAGGGATCCTGCGGGCGCCGTGATTCCCCAGACCTGCTGGCTGTAGGCGGCCTATTCTTCTCTAGCCGAGCGGCTCACAGTTGCAGGCCGCAGTCCTCCTCCGCATGGTCGGCGTGACGGTGCTGGTCTTCCACCGTCGTGGCCCAGCCTGGCTGTGGCCATCGGTTGTCGCTGCCTTCATTCACCGTCGCCTCATGGTCGTGGCCTCTTCCTCCGGCATGGTGTGACAACACCACTCCCTTCCGGCTACACCTCCATTGAAAATAAAATCAAGAATCAATGGAGGGGCATCCGGCCATGTTTTTTCGGCCCGCGCCCTCCGCATTTAGCTATTACAAATGGAACAAGAAGAACCAAAGCATTCATCAAGAATGAGGGTATAATTTTATTCATTTAAAAATTATACAAAACTCTCTACCTCGTAATCGGCGTTGTACATTAACGAGTCCTGAAAGATGTGTATCTCGGAGGATGGGCATCGTTCTGTCAATGTCGGAGGAAGTAGAGCTCAAAACTTCATGTCAAGATGATGCCTTCGGTGTACTTCGTCGGTGATGATGCCTCCTTACCATGATCTGGTTGAAGAAGTGTAGAAGATGTTGCTTCACGTCCTTGGAAGATGTGGAGTGTTCTGCATTGAAATTAAGATGTAATTCACATAATTCGTGGGAATAACACTTTCTTTTTAATTCTCTAAACACTCTCCCAAGAGCTCCTCCCAAGATTATACCAACACCCCCAAATAAAATAAAATAATTGCTCCTCCCTTGTTTTATTCTTTCCATGAGACCAATATGGATTTAAAAAAATTCAAATCCTTTGACTTTAATTAATTAAGACATTATTTAAATTGTGTTGGCACAATTAAGGGGAAGGGAGGTGGAGAGTTCACCAAAAATAAATGAGGAGTGGGTCCTTAATAAATTCAAGGGGGGTTAAAGAGTTAAAGGGGGTCTTAAGGGAAGTTGAGGTGTTTGGTGTTCGTGTGGGACCCACAACACATTATCCTCCCATGAGAGGTTATGTGGGAAGTGGGACCCACCTCCAACTTCCCTTTGGTGTATTTAACCACCACCTACATAAAAATATGTTAATCATATTTTTATTTATTTTAAATAGAAATCCCCTAAAAAACATCCAACCTTTATAAAATGCAATTGCAGTAAGGGTACCCTTATGCGAATACCAGAGCTACAAGTTCATCGCTGTCCTCTGATTTCAATTCGAGGCATAGCTTCAAAAGATAGAAAAACCCGCACGTACGTTTACTGAACTTACCTGAAAAAAATATTCAGAAATTGATTCCAGACACACTGGGCCTCAAAATCAGGTACCGTCAGAAACTACAGACTCCTAAAATTCCAAATAATTTATGTAAAAAAATTTATTCAAATTTATGGGTCTTTAAATTACCCCCACATCATGGATTTACATCCTTATAAATCTACATCATAGACACATTAGGGATAAAATGGGGGTACTGAGCATGCATCTTAGCCTCCCACTCCCATGTACTCATCTAGAGGATCACGTGATGCCAGTGAAAACTCACTAGAGGAATCGAACATCCACCAAGAACCCACTCCTGTCGATCTTCAATCTCCACTGGAACCTCCGTGAATGTTGCCTCGTAATCGATGTTCAGCTCCCTATGGTCGATGATGTGGGACGGGTCGTGGACGTATCTCCTCAGCTAAGATACGTGGAAGACATCGTGAACCCATTGCAACTGAGGTGCAAGGGCCAGGAGGTAATCCACATCTCCTACTCTGCTAAGGACCTAGAACGGCCCAATAAATTTTGGAGATAACATGCCAACTCGGCCAATCCTCCATAGACCTCGTCGATGTGAGACCCGTAGAAATATGTGGTCGCCATCCTCAAACTCCAGTAGTCTCTGTATCCTATCAGCATATGAATTTTTTTTCTCTATGCAGTTTTCATCAGCTCCTGGATGATCTACACCTTCTCCGTCATAGCATGTACAATCTTCGGTCCAACAAGTGCTAACATCCCTGGGTCAGACCATCACAGAGGCAATCTGCAAGTTCGGTCGTACAATTCCTCGTAAGGTTCCATCCCGATGGTAGAGTGGTAGATTTTGTTTTACGAAAACTCCACTAAGGGCAACTGATTCTGCCAACTACAACCAAAGTTGAGGATTCATGAATGGACCATGTCCTCGAGAGTCTGAATGGTTATATCAGTCCGATCATCCTTCTAAGTAAGGAAGGCAGTACTGAAGCGAATCTATGTCCTGAAAGCCTCCTGCAACCAATTCCATAGTCATGAAGTGAATCAGGCTCTCAATCAGAGATGATCATCGATTACACACCATTAAGTAGTACGATCTTCTGAACATAGAGGTGTCCCAAGCACTCTACTAATCCCTACTCTCTGATCCATAGGAAGTTGGCCAACTTGATGATTCGGTCTACGATCACCTAGATAGAGTTGTGTCCTCTGGATGTACGTAGAAGTACCGTCACGAAATCCATTAATATACCATACCACTTCCTCTATCAAACATATAAGGGTTGAACCAAGCCTGCTCGAACCTGTTGCTCTGCCATCACATGCTGACATGTGAGGCATCAAGAGACAAACTCTGCTACTACATTCTTTATACCTGGCCACCAGTGCTACCATCTGAGGTCCTGATACTTCTTCTCCACTCCTTGATGTTCCCCTAGAGGGGAAGTGTGGATCTCTCTCAACAACTCCTCATGTAGTGAAACTGGTAACATGGTTCGTCCACTAAAGAGTATGATGTGTTCCCCACATTTAGAAAATCCATCAGGTTCCTACACTGAGGATATTTGAGCACGTCACATATCACAACCAACATTCCCATGTTGAGCCTCTATGACTCACTAAATAAGTGGAGGATTGATTGTGAGGGACTATAGAAAGGTTGATCTCAACCCACAAAAGATATCTGCAATACGAAAAGTTTCTCTGTCACCTCTCCTAGCATCTAAATGCTTCATCGCTAGCTGAGAGTATCTACCACAATGTTCCCATTCCCAGGAGTATAGACTATCATGGAGTCATAAAGCTGGAGAAACTCTAGCCATCGTCATTGTCTTAGGTTCAGGTCCTTCTATGAGAAGATCTACCCAAGACTCTAGTGGTCAGAATAGACGGTAAAACGTTCGCCCATCAGATAGTGCCACCAAATCTTTATGGAGAAGTCCACTGCTACTAACTCCAGGTCATTGGAAGTGTAGATCTTCTCATGCTGTCTCAACTGCCATGAACCATATGCGATCACTACCTGATCCTGCATTAGGACGCACTCGAGTCCGGTCCCTGATGCATCGCAGTAAAATATGTACCCTACGTGCTCCTATGGTATCCTCAAGATGGTCGCACTGGTCAACCACTGCCATAGCACTTGAATGATCTACTGGATTTTATTTGACCACACGAAGGGATACCCCTTCTTCATCAATGATGAATGTGGTGCTGCAACTATCGAGAAGTTTTGTAGAAATCTCTGATAGATCCCAGCTAGTCCCAGGAAACTCTGTACCTCTGTCACACTCCTGGGTAGCTCCCAAGAAAGAACTCCCTTGATCTTCACTGGATCCACTGTAACTCTATCCTATAAGATGATGTGTCCCAAAAAGTAAACCTCTCGAATCCAGAACTCGAACATCATAAGCTTACCATAAAGCTGGTGCTCTCGGAGTGTGTCCAGTAATAACCGCAAATGGTAGGTGTGCTTCTCCTAATTAGTCGATTAAATCAGTATGTCATCAATGAAGACAACGACAAAACAATTGAGGTAATTCTGGAAGATCCTATCCATGAGACTAATGAACACTGCTGGTGCGTTGGATACACCGAAGGGAATACCCAAGAACTTGAAGTGGCCTTACCGACACCTGAAGGCCATCTTCTGCACATCCTCATCTCGAACACTTATCTGGTGATAGCCCAATCAGAGGTCTATCTTCGAGATCTAACACACTCCATTGAGCTTATCAAATATGTAGTCAATCCTCAGGATTGGGTAATTTTTCTTCAAGGTCACCTGATTCAGGCGATGGTAGTCGACACACAATCACATGCTCCGATCCACCTTCATGGAGAATAAAATCAGAGATGCCCAGGGTGAAACAATTGGTCAGATAAATCCCTACCCCTGCATGTCCTCCCGATGTACCTGCAGCTCACGAATCTTGGCGGGAGCCATACGATATGATGGAGTAGATATTGGTGCAGTCCCAGGGTTCATGTCAATGTAGAAGTCTACCTCTCTATGAGGAGGTAGTCCTGGAACATCGTCTGGAGAAAACAACAGCGTACTAATCCATCACAATAGGAAAACTCAGACTCCACACAACAACCGCTCCAAAGATGAGACTAGCCAACTGATGTGTGATCAGCTGCCCCTCCACTGCGAGAGTCTATCCTACACTACAAAGGATTCCTTCTTGCCAGTGAATGTGAACCTGGTCCAATTCGTGTAGAAACATGACACATTGTGCCTAATATAGTAAATCTAAACATGAAATATAGATAACTAGTACATACCCATGATGACATCGTAGGGCCTCGACGCCGCTACAAGAAGATCCAAGCCAAATCTCTCACCTCCTAGAGTACACTCAAACTGTCGGCACCAGTGCATAATTCTTGAGTCTGCTCCTATATGTGTCTCTATCCATAAGGATCGAGCCACAATATCCATTAGAATCTCCGAGATCCGGATGAGGGAAGTGGAAATAAAAGAATGACTCGCACATGTGACTATAAGTACTACAACAATGGTGGATTAGACACAGATTGTACCTCGAATAATCCCAGGTGCCCCGTGGTCCTAGTCCTCGACTACCTGGAGCTGGGCTCGACTTTGTCTACCTGCTCCCTGTGGTCGGGATGGACTTCATGGTGGTGGTGGTGGTAGATCCTTTAAATGTCGTCCACCACCCGCTGCTCGGCCAGCTGCTTTGCCACGTCTACCTTCTCCCAACGGACCACCACAGTCGAATCTCTACCTTTTCCTGGGAGGTCTCTCTACTGTCTGCTGCTCATCTGCAAGGTGGGTCGGGCAGACACGAGCCATGTCGCCCTGCCCGCCGCATGCATAACAGTATCTGCTCCTCATATAGCTAACTCTATGTAATGTGACCCACACAACTGAACAAGTATCCTCGGATCACCCACCTGAAGTCCTTTTCCGCTTGGACCTCTGCGACATATGTCTACTACATGATGCAGAAGACACCGGTGCAAGTCGCCCTATCATGGGTATCGCTACTGGTGACTGCTCAGCGAGAAAGAACTCCACTAGAAGGGCTCACTCAAGAACCCCCACATGTGTCAGAATGTTGAGGGGAATCGTAGAAGCCCTGATCTAATTCATGACTCCCTTCTAAAAGGTCCAGGACCTAATGAAAGGGTCTCGTACCATATCGGTGGAGTAGCGTAATAGGTCAGTGAACTTCGTTTAGTACTGAGCTACTGCCATTCTTCCCTACTGCAGATGAAGTAACTCATGAATCTGCACTGCATGAAGGGTGGCTAGAACAAACTCTGAGTGGAAGAGACTCTCTATGTCTAACCACAGTAACGATTTCTTTTCATGAACCTAGAGCATCAGACTCCCCCATATTCCTACCGCCGCATGCAAGGTACTCATGGAAAGGATCACCATGAGGTCGGATGGTGTCCCTACCAATCTGAAAAATCTCAAGACAACCTCCAGCCAATCCTCAGCTGCCTATTGGTCCGTCTCTCTTTGGAACCTGGGCGGCCTCTGGCGGTGGAACTCATTCAACGCACTCAAGCGACATCAACTCTTTAATTCTAGAGCTGGTTGTGTCGGTGGCCCATCGAGTAGTGGTATCGCTGGTACCTTCGCTGTGATGGGGCCCTGCACTGAGGCCTCGTCGCTCTGTGGGGTACCATCTCGTTTGTAACTCAGAACCCTAGATGGCTTCCTTCGTTGGTCCATCCAGAAAAGAAACAGGTGTGCCACTGTCAAAACAATATACATGGTGATCTGAAGCAATGTAATCACAATGAAAAAGTTTTCAATGAAAAAAACACAAGCAATCAGTGTTTTCGAGCACTGACTTGGTAATCCGAATTCAGGGTCCTACTGTATGGATATGTTGGTTGCTACACAATCACAGGTTTCCCTAAATTGATAACCACACCCAAAACACATAACACTATTGCCGTAAAATGAATCAGAATCAATGTTCTGCTGTAGAACCGACCACCTATGATACCAATTTTTCAGAAACCATCCTCGGGGCCCGTGTCGTGACTACCCCAAGCCCTCCTTCCAAAGGCCAGGGGATGTCGACAAGCACTAAAGGCTTAAATCCCTAAGCTGAGAAGGAATAGACTTTATATAAGTAAACGAACACAACAAAGTGCACAACAAGAAGTAAACACTAAGTAAAACTAAATACAAAAGAGCATGTTGTAAAGTAAATGGTCCAGTTTACAAACCATACTAAAAAACAAGTACAAGTAAAAAGGGAGAAATAACTGAAAGTAAAGAGCAGCCCTTGGTTTGTCCTCCAGGGTTACTACCTGAAGGTAGATACAGATGGGCACCTCATCACTCACGTTCGTCAGTCACCTCCTTGTTTCGACTCGTCACAAGGTCCACCTATGGGTACCGTCCAGTCGTGGTGCTCTCGGCCTCTGTCGGTATCATTCATCGTCTGCAACCAACATAACGAGGTGTAGTCATAGCCCGTGTAGGGTGGGAATAATGATACTCATTAGGGACCCCAAGACCCACAAGGTCTCACAATATCCACTAAGGGTAAACAACAGAAGAAAGATAAAATCATGAAATTTCAACATTACCTATTTAGGTATACACTCATACATATACCTATGTTACCAATGTGAGTACAACAACAACTCTCGATCCCAATCAGAAACCAATTCCATAAAGGAAGTAAAGTAATTCACTACGATGATAAAGGTTGATAGACATGACTCAACTCACACAGGTATGCCACAATAGTAGTGAGACATAAATGATCAGATGTGGCCACTGGATCATCTATGATGTCAGACCCAAACAGGATACTTGACCAGCTATGATGTCGGAACCACACAAGATACAGGACCAGATATATTTTCTATGATGTCAGACCCACACAGGATATAGGACCATCTATAATTCATTTGAGCAATCGGACCCACACAGGATACAGGACCAACTATTCTGTTGGACCCACATAGGATACAGGAAAAGAAGTCAGATTTGTCTTACCCACATAGGATTCTGGTACAGTAGTCTTCATCGTCAAACCCACAGAGGATTCCAGTATAGTAGTCATCATCATTGAACACACAGAGGTTTCTAGTACAGTAGTTGTCGTCGTCGCAGCCACCACTAGGGTTCCTGCACACAGCACACTCGATTCCTGGAGGGTTCGCTCCTCAAGAAAAGGGTTCGATACATCAAATATCAGTAAGTCTTGATTTGATGTATCCCAATGTTCCGTCTCATCAAAATAAACCCAACGCGATAGACAACACGTCAATTAGATTCCTGGATGGATAGTTATTGGATTTTCTGTTCTAGTGGCCCGTTTGGATTTACGCTCGATCTGATCCCGAAAGTTTTCTAAATTTGTCCAAAACTAAAATAGAGTATTGAAAAAGGAACAAATCATCGTAAGGGTCCTAGTGTCGTAGACGGCGCGTCATTCAGGCGCACGGTCTTGATGATATTCTCATTTATGTGAAGTTAAGAAGGGCCCATCATGCCCAAGTGGGTTGTGGCGGGTCGGCCCGACCTGGTTCGGCGGGTCCGACCAAGATGGGGGGTTGGCCCGGCCCGGTTTGGCGGGTCCACCCTGGCTAGGGGTTGGCCCGGCCTGGTGGGGCGCGGCCCACCCGCGGACTCGGCCTCTGCACACGGCCCGCGGAGCGGGCCGGTCATGTTTTCCCGACGTAGCCACATCTCCTAGGCCTGGCCAACCATAGCCGGTCGGCTATGTCCGACGCCCGTGAGGCCCACACAAGGGTTCGTGGTCCACCTCCGCATGGTGCCAAGTGGCGCCACGGTCCTTCTTCTCGGCCAGCAGGCGACCGACTGGTTTGCCCACCGTGTGGCCTGCATATGCGGGCCGTGGTTCTTTTGCCGCGCGGCGCCTGCGGGCGCCGCGATTCCCCATAATGACTGACCGTAGCTGGCTGGTTCTTCTCTAGCTGAGCGGCCCACGGTTGCAGGCCGTGGTCCTCCTCCACGTGGCCTGCGCGAAAGCACATGTCTTGAACTACCGCGGCCTTTGGTTGCTTCTTCCTTCGGTTGCCGACACCTCATGGTTGTGGCCTCTTCCTCCGACACGGTGCGACGACACTTCACCCTTACGGCTCTGCCTCCATTTCCAATACAATCAAGAATGAATAGAGAGTCATCAGCCCATGTCCTCCGAGTTAAGCGATAACAAATGGCCAACGACAAACCAAAGCATTCATCAAGAATGAGGGTATAATGTTATTCATTTAAACATTATACAAAACCCCCTACCACATTATCAGCGTTGTTCGTTGACGAGTCGCGGAAGACGGGTGTCACAAAAGATGGGTGTCGTTCCATCAATTTCAGAGGAAGTAGAGCTCGAAACGTCATGTTGATACAATTCCTTCGGTATACTTCGTGGGTGATGATGCCTCCTTTCCTTGCTCTGGTTGATGAAGTGGAGGAGATGTTTCTTCACGTCATTTGGAGACGTGGAGAATTCTTCATCGAGAGGAAGATGTTCTCCGCATTCTTCATGGGAAGAACACTTTCTTTTTAATTCTCTAAATACTCTCCCAAGAGCTCCTCCCATGATTATGCCAACACCCCCAAATAAAATAAAATCAAATCTCTTCCCTTATTTTATTATTTCCATGCAACCAATAAGAATTAAAAATAATTCAAATCCTTTCAATTTAATTAATAAAGACATTAATTACATTATGATGACACAATTAAGGGGATGGGAGGTGGAGAGTTCACCCAAAATAAATGAGGAATGGTGGCCTTAATAAATTCAAGGGGAGTTAAAGAGTTAAAGATGGTTTTATGGGGAGTTGAGGGGTTTGGTGTTCGTGTGGCCCCCAGCACACAATATCCTCCCAAGGGAGGTTATGTGGGGTGTGGGAACCACCTCTATCTTCCCTTTGGTGGATTTAACCACCACCTACATAAAAATATGTTAATTATATTTTAATTTATTTTCAATAGAAAACCCTTAGAAAAAACTTTCAACCTGTATAAAACGCAACTGCGGTAAAGGTTCCCTTAAGCGAATATCGGCGTTGCGAGTTCATCTGTGTCCTCAGATTTCAATTCTGGGCATCAGTTCAAAAGATAAAAAACCCCGCATGTACGTTTACTGAATGAACCTGAACAAATCTTCAAGAATTTCTTTCCGGCCACACCGGACCTCCGAATCAGGTGCTGTCAGAAACTACAGACTCTTAAAATTACAAAGAATTTATGAAAAAAATTTCCTTGAAATTTCCGGGACTTTACACACACACAAGCTCATTTTTAGCATGATATAGAGTTATCACATCGAAAGTCATCAAATTTTATAGTGGTACTTCATGCCACTATCCATAATATTCATCACATTAAGAACCATTTAATCCAAACATTGAGCCAATAATATTATCCAAAACCACAAGGATAAGAAAATGAACTATTTCAAAACACATATCAACAAACATATTCTAATCCACACTACACCACAATTTCTAAACAAAAAACAAATAAATGATACAACAATTCATACAACATTCCAAAACCACATAAATAAATCAACCATTTATTGAAAACAAAATTACGACATTACACATAATTTTTCTATTAAAAAAATTTCAAAAACCATTTACATATCCAAACCAATAATGTGATTTCAAAATCAACACTTTCAATTCCAACATCGAAGAACATTCACAATAATTACATATTTTCCCAAAAATCTATGATTCATTACAAATGGGATTAAATAATGCCTCACACATAAAATTCACAACAAATTTAAATATAATATACCAATTTGAAATTACGACTTCGATTTATAGATAAATGTGGCGATAGTGAAGATAAAAACATTTAGGGTTTGGGGAAATCGACCAACTGCACAATCACACATGAAATCTTAGTGAAATTTCCACCATATCAGCTTATATCAAATTCCCAAACATCAAAAGGCCCAAATAAATCATTTATAGGAAACAATAACACAGTATCTACATGCTATGGAAGTATATCAAGGAATTAGAGAGAGAGAGGATTATATCTAAGAAATTCAATGAAACTACCAAGGGGATATACATAACAAGGGATAATCACGATCATAGAACCTTAAGAACCATTCGAATCAATACAAAATCAGTGTGAGAGCCTCCATAACCCATGAGAATAAGGAATTTTTGGATGAGATTATGTGGTAATGAAATGTGGTGTTTATGGAAAACCCCTATGAAGTACCCTTTTTGGAAACCCACTTTTTATGTCACATGCAGTTTTTCCTCATTTTTCATAATGTCATTCCCTAACAGGGTTCTTGTCATTATATCATGAGGGAGCGTCACATGGTTAGCCTACACGGTTAGAAAAACCACGTGCCTATCATGTGGAATCCCACTATATCCAAATGAACTCTGTATTTTGGGAGGCCACACTATTTGTAGAGAGTGTGCCTTAACCGTGTGACACCCCCCTTCCTTTTCGTACTTACACGGTTTCCTAGAGAAGCTTCATGGTCTTCCAAAACTATGCTCAAATAGTGCACCATTATATAATCCCCAAACCATCCAAAAACCCTTGTTAACTCTCTTAAACATTTACCAAACACATTATATAGATAAGACGCTTTAAAATTTTTTACATACCTCAAACTGAGGGTTATATTGTCATGATTGTATTTATCCCATTCGTTTATGATTTCACGATCCATTATTTAAAAATAACCTTGTATTGAGTCTCCATTAATTATCATTATAGATAGTTAATCAGTATCCTTCATACAATGATAATGTTATCCCATGATTATGATCCTATTTTGGTAATGTACTGTGAAGTAATATTCCATGATCTACTAAAAACATCTACATTGGAAAATGTGAAACTCTATTAAGTGTAGATATACATTATCCTCTTATAATCAGAATTTATCTCATAATTTCTAACATACATATAACAAAAAAATATTCCTAATTTAATTTTTACTATTTAAAACTCCAAATAATGAATCTTATAAAATTTATCATCAATGATTAATTTTGTTGAATTATTTAATACCAAAATTTCATATAGAATGGGAACACATCTCAATAAATTTTATAATGAGTCAATGTTTATCAAAAAACCTTCTTCACTATATGGATGTGTTAATATATTAGATTGGAAATAATATTTCTTAATGATCTGTTATATTTTATTCACATTAATCTATGCAAATGAACAAGGTTTCCTTACATTGTAATGTGGTTAGTGGATTGGATGTAAGGAGGAATTTCAAAAAAATAAAAATTGTATCACATTGACCAGAGAATACTATAATTCTAAATTACAATGTTTATTCCATTCCTAAATATAGTTATCATTATAATTTTAATATCCATATATATATGCTCAGTAGTGATTTCATGACCCTACAATGATAGTCGATATTTATTGAATTTTTAGTTGAAAACATTGGAACACAAAAGATGTATTCAGATAGAATTTATTAAAACCAAAATTTGATCATCATAATATTCAATTATCGTGCAATATATATGAACATCATCAATAAAGACTACAATAAAATGATCAAGGGAATCTCTAAATATTACATTAATCATATCTATAATGATAGTGGGGGATTTTCATCATCTGAGTGAATCAATATAAATTCATAGTGATAATATCTTATATGTAAGTAGGTAAATTGTATATCCACTATATTTATTGTCAATTAATTATATATAGATTGAATTACAACCCTTAATAAATAATAATAATAATAATGTGAGGCCCATGTTATTATTAAAACCATCTCATTATAATCTTACTATTTCATATTGAAATACTCAATTTTTTCGATTCAATTCCAATAGGATATCATCATATAGTAATAGAAAAAGGTATGAGTTGTATTAAAAAGTCAGCCACCCAATAAAATGGTTGAATAAGAATTTATTCATGAAAAAAATCAATGTCTTCCATCAAAATCAATATAACCTCAAAATCACATTTCTCCCCAACTATTTTGGGTAAATAACATTCATGATTTGGTATTAAAAATCCATATATTGGAAGTAACTTATAAAGGTAATTTATTTTCCTCCTTTCTGTAATATATGATCATTGGTTGATTTAGGATATAAAATTTTATTTCCTTATTCATACATTTGTTATTGTATCTTTATAATATGATTGATCCATAACCAATGTCAGTAAAAATTCAAGTGATGTAATAAAAATAATATTTTTAGGAATCAAATTCCCACAACCATACATCATATAATAGTTATAGAGTGGGGGTAAAATCATCATACATCATATAATTTTCATAGATAATTCTTTATCAATCCATTAAGGTGGAAATGTTATGATATTATTGTACATTCATGAGAAAATTCAATATGTAGAATATGAATCAAAAAATTTATTTATAGTTCCATAGAGTATGATAAGAGTGGATGTTACTATATCATTTTTATGACCCACATTCATAGTTGTGACAACATAGAAATTTTTTCCTTGACATTAGTGGTTAGTGAAGTCATTTTTCACCATTAACTATTAGTTTAGTGAATTTTTTATAACTACATTAAATTTACTCATTACCGTGTTGGTGGTATAAAGGGGTAAAATATTATTCAATCAAATTAATTATTTTTTTCCATTATATACCTTTAGAAATAATTTTAATGATTTACATGACTTGAAAACTAAAAACATTTACATATTACATTAAATTAAATTCCCCCAGACATCATCAAATATTTTTGGATTTAAACAAGATGAAACCTCTTCCCATAACATGTGTCAATGGTTTTGTTTCAATGAATGTTACCTTCTTAATTTTGGATAAAAAAAATTAGAATATTTGGAGTGTTATATTTAAATTTCTATCAACACAGCCCGTCCCCCAGGGCCCATGTCATGACTACCCCATGCCTACATTCCATAGGCCAGGGGCTGGAGAATAGAACCGAAAGGCATATTCCATAAAATGGGAAGGAATTTCCTTTAAACATGTACATACACATGGTCTATGAACACAAAAAAAAAGCAATTGTGAAGTAAACTATTGTAGTAAAAGAGTGTTGAAAGTAAAAAAGGGGTTGCAATACAATACCAACTGTAAATGTACTAGTACAACTGAAATTATATGATAATTGAATGAAATGGGAAACAAGTACTAGGTCGTCCTATAAGGATACTACTTGAAATGTAGGTACAAATCTCCTCTTCATCCCTTCACGTCTGTCTCTCTCCACCGTGTACCACCAGGTCCTCACTCCCTCAATCCTTACCCAGCTAGCCGTCATCTGCACTAGACACCAAAAAGTGTGGGCAAAGCCCATGCGGGGGTGAGTATAATGATACTCAGTAGGGACCCCAAGAAAACAAAAGACTACAATAATTCCACAAAGAAAACCCACAGGATAACACAACGAAGGTAAAATGCCACACATGTAATGTTCCACATAGCATAACCTCAATCACAAGCACAATTTAATGACTGCTCACACCAGGATTTATTTTAAGGGTAGTAACAAGTAATATAACCAATCATATCACCGAACACCTTGGGTGCTGGATTACTCATCCTATATCAAGTATAGTGGGTCTGCCACATCACATAGAGGAGCTTCCCCCAAACCTTGAACTGTAGATGTACTCCTCCCCATCACATACAGTGGGTCTGCTAGGACACACATAGCTTCCCTCCCCCCAAATGGCCTATTAAGTTACTCCTCCCCATCACATACTTCGTCTACTCCAAATCATGTCCTACTGAGGTACTCCTTCCCATCGGGTATTGTGGTGGTCGAGTCACTCCGAGTTGAAAAGTCTGCAGTCGTTAGTTCTCAGCCTGTCGTAGGGTCCCATACATAGTGTGCTTCAGAGAACTTCTCCCAAGCCATCAATAATACTTCAACCTGAAAAAGTCTCACAAAAAAATAACCTGATGATCCTCCATGTAATAAGGGTTCCAATGCAATGGATGCTGCGTCAGTCAGACATTCTGTCTGTGCGTTATTGGCATTTCAGTGCCGAGGGACTAGTTTGATTCAAGTTAAATCCAACCTGCCTGTACTAAAAGATTATATGAAACATGAATGGAGTAATTAAAAAGGGATTTCACCATCCAAGTGTTCCAATTCAACAAATTGTTCATCAAATGGGCTTCTCGTTTTCAAGATAAGTTCGTTTGACAATTTCTGGGCCCAGTTGGGCCTGTGATTAGAATGACCTGGTCAGATCGACTTGGACCGACCAGGTCTAGGCTGGGCCGAGGTTAATTCATCCCGTTATGCCAATATCTTGTTTGGTCTGTAGGATGGGAAGACCAAATGGGTGGAATGTCCAAAATAGGATGGCCCACAAGGGGCGGCTTGGCCTGTGCGGGGCAGCGACCCCCGGGCGGCAGCCCGGGCTGGGGGCGGCGGCCAGCTGGGGTGGCATCCCAGTCCAAGGGCAGCAGCCCTGTCCATGGGTGGTGGCCTAGTGTGAGGGCGGCAGCCCAACCGAGGTTCAGTGGCCCAACATGAGGGCAACGGCCCGCGCTGAGGGCAGCGGACCGCGCTGAGGGCAACAGCCCGGTCTGAGGGTAGCGACACGACATGGAGGTGGAGGCCCTGTGTGAGGGCACCAACCCAATATCTGGGTGGCATCCCGGCATGAGGGGGTCGCCTAATCCCAGTGAGGCTTCCAAGTTTGGTCCGATGTGGGGGGGGGGTGTACCCCTCCAGTCTCCCTATTTCGCGAACGACCTAGAGGCCCTTCGATTTACAATGCGGCGACGCCTCATGGGTGCTGCTCGGTCGCCACGGAACCCGTCTGAGGAGGGTTCGGCCTCTGCCGTGGCTTTAGTGATAGCTTCTTTTCTCCAGTGGTGAAGTGGTCACTCTGCTTCCCTTCCAGTGCCCCGCCATTGGTCCAGCCGCCTCCTCCATTCACCGCAACTAACGAGCCGCGACCCTCCTCTTGTGGTGTTCGTCAACACACTCGTGGTCTTCTATTGAGGCATTAGGAGAGAAAGATAGCCGAGGATTCATACCGGGTTTGTTAGGACTATTACCTCCACATTAGCACATATTATAATGGATATTAAGGGGTTTAATAATAAATTGAATTAAACAACAAGATAAATCCTACAATATACTACGTAATAACCTCCCACAAAGAAAATGAATTACGGCTCAACATGTCAGTCAGTTGACCCCTGTTCATTGTATTATTCAAGAATGGGGATGATTTAATCATGTAAAAAGCACAAATGAATAAACCCCTTACCTCAAAATTTCGGAGGATCGTTTGTACATGATGTTGGATCATGTTCATCTTTCCCGCGACTAATTCCCAAAGATGCCACTCACACGTCACCCTTTGGTTCAATGTCGTCTTTCACTTCCCACTACGTCATCTTTTCCTTCTATGGTTCTATTGTCACGGTGTTCCTTCAGTATTTTTCTTCTTGGTAAAGCTCTCTGATACCCCTTCCCTAGTTCTTTAAATATATAAGAAGGAGGGGGTATGTAACGATGTGGGAAAATCATGGGGCTCATTAGTTTGTAGGCTTCCAAATTTTCCCTAATGTCATCGTTACCTATGGTTGATAGGTCATGCCATTTAATGTCTTGGAACACCACCGGCCCCACCCCTTAATTTTTCCGTTAGAGGTTATAAAATAAAATAACAAAATTATTTTATTTCATTTATTTTAAAATTCTCAAATCATAAATTCTCTTCTAGACCTACTACGGTCAAAGTGAATCATCCCTTAAGAAAATTCCAATGTTTTGGATTCAATGGTACTCTCAGATTTTTAATTTGAGCAATGGTTCAAATATTTGAAAATTCCGGTTTCATTTTTTTTGAACGTACCCAAAAAATAAAAAGTATAGAAAATTATTAATAGTCACCCTCGAACCGTATCGGTTAAGGTTAGGCTCTACCTAAGTGAAACACACCCCAAAAAACCCATCAGTATTCAAAGATATCCAATACGAGTTTCCGTTTAAATATAATGGATTTTACAATAAAAATATTTTCACATAATTATTATATTTATGGCCAAAAACATATTTTACTGGTATCCTACAACTACCATTATTAGTATCAACCAAAAAAGATAATACCCTCACAAATTCAATAGTGATCTCAGAATTTTAATCCGAGTTACCGTTCCTAAGTTATAGAAATTTGATAAATAAAATAATGTCTTTTGATTATTATTTTTACAGTTATTCCAATGTTGGGCTTCTCACAGGTGGCCTGCATTGGCTAAACTTAAGTCGCGCCTATGGTAAACCCACCATCCTGAGCACAACAGTGCCCTCAGATTTTTTATCCCGACAACCATTTAATAGTTATTCAACTTTTTCTGGAAAACATTTTACACGTGCTATTTAAATTCTAACAAAACATCTATATACTATTCTAGGCACTTCTGGTCTCAGAATCAGGCACCGTCAGATTTCACGATCTCAAAATAATTCCATATAATTAAAAAATAATAAGTTATATAGAAATTTTGGGATATTATATTCGCTCCACCTTAAGTATTTTCATCCCCAAAATCCAAAAAACATATTAAAGAATCTAATGGCGGTACTGACAACGAATATAAGCCCCATGTTCCCATGTGACTTCTTAGAGGTTCCCATGATTATAGGGAATGCGCACCAGATGTATAGACCACCCATGAAGGACCTACTCCTGTTGATCCTCAAACTCCACTGGTAACTCTATAAAAGTCACCACATTGTCAAACTAAAAATCTCCCTAGTTGATAATGTGAGATGGATCATGAATGCATATCCTCAACTGTGACACATGGAAAACATTATGCACCAGGTGCATCTCTGGGGAATGAGATAGATGGTACAATACCTCTTCAAATCTGCTGAGAATCGTTAATGGTCTGATGAACCTAAGAGATAACGTTCCACCCCGACCAAATCTATAAAATCATAGTAGAGGTGATACATGTAGGAAGACATGGTCTCTCTCCTCCTGTTGGCATAAGAAATATGTCAGCTCTGAGAAATTTTCACTTGATAAAAAGTGAGTCATCATAATGCAAACTATACCACTGATTCCTTCATCCCGGGCCATTAGTACTGACGCCGGAGATCCTGGTGCATCTTCTCCCCTCCATGATGAACCGTTAAATAGTATGTATGGATATTCCTCAACACCTCCTTTAGATGCATCACTGATACCATGGTGCATCCTATAAAGATGATTACATGATCCCTACCATTAGAAAGTCATTAAGGAGACCATCTTGGAGATATCTGAGCATGTCAAGACTCACAATGAGAATTTCATGCTATGCACCCATGAAATTGCTGAAGATTTGGGGGAGTGATAGTCATAGATATGAGGTAGAAGATCCATCGTTATCCATGATGGATATCCGCAGTGCGGCTAGCTACTCTGCCGCCTTACCCAACTGTTGTAGTCCAGACCTCGTGTTGAGTGTGTCTGCTACCATGTTCCCCTTCCAAAGAGTATAAACTTTCTCAAGGTTATAGTCCTAGATGAACTATATACATCATCAATGTCTCAGGTTCAAGCCCTTATATGAGAAGATACACCTAAGACTCTTGTGATCTATGTAAACCATAAATTGTTCACCATTCATGTAGTGGCACCACATCATCATCGCAAAAACCACTACTGCTAACTCCATGTAATGAGTGGCATAATTCTTACCTTTCATTCAATTTCCATACTCCTGAAAACTCTGCTAACACATTTCCATCCATATGAATGGCTCCCAATTTTTCCTTCAAGCTGACAAGGGTGCCGCTACGATGGAGAAGTCGGGTAAAAATCTCCAGTAGTTTCTAGCCAATTCATAAATTTCTCTCCCATCAAAGAGATAATTCTGTAAACATCTTTTGAAAAGATTTCCCCATGATTTTACACTCTTTTTTTGAACTGAAAACTCAAATCTCATACTGCCACGATGGTATGTCAGGCCGACTTAAGAGTGATCGACTACACCCTCCTATGCATGAGTTTATCTTGGTATGTCTGGGTTTACTTTTTTTATAGACAAAGAAAACCTCATTCCCAGATTGTAGATATTACATAAACTTTTCACCTAATACAATCAATCTGAGTATGATCTGTAGATGCTCATTCCAAGCCCAAACTAACTTCAAAAGGCCTCGACACTGCCACCAAGAGGTTCTAACTGAAACTAATGCCTCAATGGTTAGAACACACCATCATCATAATTTTGATTATTGTGTCTCCTCACAAATAAATCTCTAGATTTGGGGGTCAATTCAATAGTTTAACAAGAAACTGAAGGTATTGGAAAATATTTGAAGAAGGAAGGAATGATTGGTACCTATGTCCATTGATACGACATCTATTAGTAGACACAAAACATACATCTAATCATTCCTGGTGTCGTTGGGTCACACTCCTTGACCACATGCATCTATTCCCTTTCCCTTGTCCTCTAGTTCCCTGAGCCTTGTGGGGACCATATTGAGGTGGTGATTGTAACATGTAAAAATGTATACCACCTCATACTGCTCTACTATCTCAACATCCACATCTAATCCCATGTAGATTCCTCTGTCCATATCACTTTTTCTTCCCAAAACATTTTACACTCTCAAGTCTCTAAGACTGATGTAATTTTCCTGCTTTCATACTGCTATCATTCACTACCTATATCCGCTCAGCCAAAGAAAATTCTACAGTAGAGCTTATCTTTATCAACATAATATATGTAGTAATGCATTGAGGAATAGTTTTGGCTCAGATATTCTTATAAACACGTCACTCAGAATTCTGAGTCTCGAATCACTAATCGTATCGTATTCCTCGTGTACCTGGAATGGTATGTACGCCTCGATGAATACTTAGCTACAGAAATGTCATCCTGCCGAAGCTATAGAAGCTCTAGGGAACTCTCATCCCATAGATCATTAAGGAAAGAGTCACCATTCATTGAAGAAGTTTCTCATGATTGTACACTGAAAAGTCACCTCTTATTAAGATCTATGTAATCAAATCGATGTCATCACCCTACTAAGAGACGTAGAAGGCTCACTACTAGGACATACATCTGATCAAATGGTGGGACTGGCTAGATTGAAAATTGGCCACCTCCTCAAGAAAGTCGTTAGCCATGTGAGTTGGGCACACATCAAAACATGAGGGTTATCTAATACTGAAACTCGTGTAAGGCACTAAGCTAGATGTTTCAACTACCGGTAATGCTGATTGTAACAGCTGACCAATGGGTAGTGATATAGATGAAAAACTACCTGATGGTACTATCTCAGGAAACACTCCATGTACTAAAACCTCATCACTATGTGGACCATCCTCATGGTCACAAACTAGAAAATACAATAAGCTATGATCACCATCTTCTCTACTCGTGTCTCAAATAGGCAGAAAACTCTAGTAACATCCTCCATCTAGACCTCAGTTGCATACGGGTCCGTCTCGCCTAAGAACCATAGAGGACACTTCCATTGGATCTCATGCAATGCACTCAGTCGGCTTGCACCCTATTCTTATGGGATGGTGGAAATGGCTACCCAACGGGTAGTGGTGCTGCTGGTACACCACATAAAGGTGCTAACAATGTAAGAGGTCCCTACACTGAGGCCTCATCGCTCGGTGGGATGTCATTGCTTACTTTCCCTGTAAACTTGGGTGGTTGTCCTCATTGTGGAATTATGATGAGGACCTTGTGCCCCATGATCATTATGTTATAACTGTTGAGCTGAAGCCAAAGAAATAAATATGAAAACATTTAAAAAACACATGCAATTAGTGTTTTAATGCCCATAGATATAAATCTGAATTCAGGGTCTGGATGTATAGATACGTCAGCTTTCGCACCAACACTAGATTCCCCAAAATGAAAACCACACTCATAATACTTAACACTCTTTCAAGAAAGAAATTATTATAGTCATAGTTCTTCGGTAGAACTGAACTCCTCTGATACCACTTTGTCACGACCCCTCCCCGGGGACCATGTCATGACTACCCCAACCTCGTGTTCCTTATTCCAAGTTCTAGTGACTAGCACCAAATGGAATATTCCCTAAAATGGGAAGGTATTTACCTTAAAACTATACAAACACATTGTCCATTAACACAAACATATGATACTATGAAGTGAACTGTGGTAGTAAAAGAGTGTTGAAAGTAAAAAAGGGGACAGAATACATTCCCAACTTTAAATTTACAAGTACGTTTCAATGTACAAGATAACCGAATGAAAATGGAAACAAAAACTGGGTCATCCTCTGAGATTACTACCGGAAGGGTAGGTACATATCGTCTCCTCCACACTTCAGATCTATCTGTATCCTCTGCTTACCACCAGGTCCTGGTTCCCTCAAACCGCAGCCCAACTGCTCATCGTCTGCACTAGACACAACAAGGTAAAGGTGAATCTCGTGCAAGGGTGAGTATAATGATACTCAGTAGGGATCCTGAGGCCCCGAAGGTCTATGATTAGCCCATAAAAGAATATAATATTCATTGTTTAAAATATAATATTCATGTGTTTTATTAATCATAGAAAACATTATTAGTGCATTTTACACATTGAACATTATTTCACATTATGATTGTAATTCATTCTTAAAATGCACTATTACATGGTACATTCTTGAACATCTCATAAAACACGTAATAGTCATAATTTTATTTTAATATTTTATTTTAAGGTCAGCCATGATATATGGAACAATTCAACTTTTGGAGAACTAAGATATTCAATTTAGAAGACCACCAATATGGGCTTCGAACCAACCACATTCTGGGTGATGTGATTTGGATAATAGCCCAATAAAAGATATTTAGAGGACAGAATGGAAGAACAATGATTACATAAATTTAAATGAAGATTGAGTATATTATTGGAAACATTTAATTAAACATTTTTCAAAGATGATTCAGATGTTTGAATGGAGTTTTAGGTGGCCCATGTTGATGATGAAATTCTGGGCCAGATTCTGTGGCCCTGAAAAACAGCTCTTCATTTAAATCATATCTCTCGAACTGATGATTATTTTGGGCTTCCATTTTATAAGATTTTAGGGTTTATCTAGGGATACATTTTATCCTCCTATGTCCCACTATAATTCGTTCATCTAGATAGTCCTTTCGGCACGTCATTCCGGTAGGTGCAAGCTGGATGCCATTTTGGGGGAAGTGTGGAAAAGTCTCATCTCTATTAATTATCCACCCACATTTCCCCACAACAATTAATAAAAAAAATGGGATGACAGGGTATCATCCAATGGCTTCCAAAATTCCTATTTTGGGCAGTAGTGGTGGAGGATTTGTGGGATCTTGGAGCTTTGTTTTCATTGTAATGTTGTTGTGCCAATTTGTCTTCAAAACGCTTTCCCTTCCCATGTAAGTTGTTCGAATCACTATAGTTTCCAATAAAATTTCTTCTTCCTCTCTTGTTTTATTCTTATTAATATCACAGTGATACCATTTACTCAAGGTGTAAACTTTTTCACACCAAACCTTGTTATTTTTTTCACACAACAGTGGAGTGGTCGTTATTTTTTTGTTTTTTACTTCTTCAATTCCACCCTCATAAGTCTACACCCCGCTTCCGTTGAGAAAATGTCATCAATGGAGGGATAGATATTTTATGGGTTAATTTAAAGGAGTAAAAAAGGGATGGATTGGATGTTATTTCCCACTGTCTTAATGTTATTAATTTCTTTTATTTGATATTCTTTCATTCAATGATTTTCTCTCTTCCACTTCCTTATTGAGTTTATTCGACCCACTTTTATGTGCTAATTATATCCTTCACGTTGGAGTGCTCATGAAAATGATTTTATAAGTGTATAGGTGATTAACATGTGTTGGTAAGGTGTGTAATAAGTATGTGATGAGGATAGTTTGAATTCATTGAATGAATCCTTCTCGAGTAAATGAAATCGAAATCATAAAACAAAGGAATTCATCCAATCCACCCTGAGGAACATACTTGGATAAACTCATTTTCCCATAATTTGAATTTTCATATATATTTTAGTGATCTCTTAAAACCATATAAAATCAACCAATGTTGGCAACTTCATTGTCAAGTATCCATATATTTTTATTGAGTGTCTATTGGTTCTTCTTAGGTCTCTGAGGATTTGACAACCCAAGCTACACTGTAAATGACCGCATAAACCTTAGAACATGGGTAAATTTGGGTGAAACAAAATTTTGGCACCGTTTCTGGGGACCATGTATGTTCCTTAGACCAAAAAACTTATTTTCTCACCCCCAATGTTTTATTCTCACCCAAATTCTCTTATATTTTCCCTTTCTCATTTTTTTGGTGCATGTCCACCTACACCCACGATAACTCAAACTGATTAGTTATGGTGGAAACTCTTAGGATATGGATGTCCTGTTAATATAAGGGATTGTTTACAATTGATCAAAATATTCTTGAAACTCCAAATTCAACATTTAAAATATGTCCAATGGAGGGTCTTCAAATAAATAAACTGGTAAACCATGTGGGTGATCAAATGAGAAACCTAAACCAAGAAACTTTAAACATAGAGAATGTGGTCGATCAATCCGTGAACGACTACCTCATTCATGCATGGACCAATTCCCCCTCAATTCATTAGACACAATTCTCTAGGAGAATCCAACTACAAATTTATAATAAGGCCCCAACCTTAAACCTTACTTAATCTTGAGTTATTACAAGATTACACATTGAGGATCTTTTCAGGTTTAGAGTTTTAGAGAATTAGGACATAACTATTACATCTCAAAAGATTACAAAGTAGTCTCTTCTACTAAATTTCCATAAATTAAAAACTCTTAAAAAAACATGTATAGTTTCATGTTTTAGGTATCATGACTTTCCCTTGATCCCATCCTTGACCCTATTCCACGCTAAGTCCTGTGAAAAACATTTCAAAAACTTGGGATGAGCATAAAAACTCAGTAAGGGATACACAAAGAATAAAAACTGTTAGTTTATCAAAACAAAAAGTAAACCATGTATACTTTAACAAGGTAATAATTTTCTCCTTTATGAAGTAGTAAAAACTCTTCACTGAATAAAATATCATTACTTACCTTTTTGTAACCAAAGCATTACCATAAAACCCATATAAAGAACACATAACTTATATAAAGGTAACTTTGGACATAAACATACTTAAGTGGAATAACCATACGGTCGACTCCCACATATATCACTTAATGGAATAGCCATACGTCCAATTTCCATACATACTTAATGGAATAGCCATACGGCCGACTTCCATACCCAATGCATTGGAGGTTATAACGTAACCACCCGTCCTGGTATTCACGGCACCACCCGTCATATGGTTTATAACGTAACCACTCGTTAAAATGTCCAAGTACCAATATAAAATCATAAAACCAATATAAAGGAATGATAACATTTCCACATTTCAATCACAATATATCATAAATATATTGACAAAATAGAATCCTTTTTCAAAACCATTTTCAATACCAAAATACATAAAAGTGTATGTGGTATTTATTTTATTCTAAAAATATTACGGCTTGTTGAGGAAGCCAAAGACCAAATAATACTCGCGGCGGCGGAAAAGGTCGTTGTCACCGCGTACGTTAAAAGAAATATTCCTTTTTTACGTTTTGTAAAACGCTTCGTAGAAAAAGATTCGTTTTGTATAAAAGTAAAATCCAAAGGGGTTTATACACCGTTACAAAAGAAAGTTGTGTATAAAACGAAATATGCCTCAATGAAAGGAGATTGAGACGAAGTCCCTTACAAAGACGATATCCTTGGTTTAAGGATAAATCAATTACATAATTATGTGTGAAAAATGAATACACCAAATATAAGTGGATATTAAGTGTGAAATAATCAAAGGTCAGTCACACATATTCAAAGGATGAAAAATTCAATAACTACATGTTGAACCCAAAGAAATCAAAATTGGGTTAATAAGTTCCCTTGACAGCCTAACGGCGTCACATCAAAATGAGTTGATGAGAGATAAAAAGTGTATCTAATAACTTGGAAATAAAAGTTACATCAATAAGGATATATGAGAACATATCCCAACATAACAATATGTAATTTAAAAGACCCAACAAAAGAAGTCTTTTAAAAAGAGGAGGGTGAAAGGTTCCCTTACCGACATGGGTATCTTTCGAAACATACACCCCATGAAAGAAGGACAATACAACATTGATGTAAATACTCATAAATGAAATTATATTACACAAAGTGTAGAATAATGGGTAGTACATATACCACTCAAATGAAATGGTGGAAAATGTAGCACAAATCTCACGGGAATGAAAGTGAGATGAAAAATCCCTTACAAAAACTCGGCAGCCTATCGGCCCCACTTAAAAATTCCAAAAATGGATTGATGAGATCAAATAGGTTCTCTCATCATATTAAAAAAAAATTTACAGCAAGAGGAAAATAAAAGAACATCCCCCAACATAACAAAGAGGAGCTTAAAATAAGTGACATGAAGGAGAGTACTTAAAAAGAAAGAGAGAGGTTGGATCTCTTACGAAAAATTCGGCAGCCTAACGGCGCCACTCAAAACTATAAAAATGGATTGATGAGAGAGAATAGGTACTTTCATCATATGAACATAAAAATTACAGTAAGTGTAATAAAAAGAATATCCCAATAACAAGAAATATGATCCTTAAAAGGAATGACATAGAAGAATGTACTTAAAAAGAAAGAGAGGTGTAGGATCCCTTACCTCGGGTCCGACATGACTCGATCGTTATTTAATCTCCTGAATAATAAACTTGAGTTAATTTATACTTCCATAAGAACCTTTTTCAAGTTCATTATTCCTTTTATATCACTTATTACCATGTCATAAACATTATGTAATCATTTAAGTTAATAATATTTGTTTTGTCGATATTTGGTTCATAAGTCGAAAGTGGACTTCTTACAATTACATGTTGTTGGTGTGGCCAAATGTTTATTATATCCAGTATTTTATTCACGATGTAGATATAATATATGTCATATATATCCAGTACATTCATGCATTTATAACATTACATAATCATTTAGAGGTATGAAATGAAATGCACCGTTCATGGAGACGGTAAGCCGTACGTACGCATGAACGCTACTTTCATTTCTATTTCGTATTTTATAGAATGGAATAATAATGATATAAAGGTATATTATAATTAAAGTATAATATAATATATAATATCATTAAATCCATCCTTTATACGTCCCACATATGGCCTTAACGAATCACATCACTTTGAGGGGGCGGTAGTCCGCACTTCCTAAAATGAAGACATCGCGTATACCCATAATGGATGCCATAAAGGTAAGACACAAATGAAAAAAACAGAAGAATAAGTAAAACATAAACATATTTTATATCATATATAAAAATAGTGACATCATAATGGCCACCTTTGATGGTGTTAAATGAGTATTGAACAATCATCGTTTCGGGAGGCAGAATTTCGCCATCCACGGAAAACGTATGTTCTTTTACCATTTTATGTAGTTGTGTGAGAGTGTATCTCGAATAAATCTTATAAAAACATCCTAGTATATTGAAGATACTGGTTTTGTTACAAAATAAGTAAATAAAAAGAGTTTAGGGGGTTGGAGAAGCAAAATAAAACAAATGAACATGAGAGAAAAAATTTCCTTTAAAAGTGTAACTCTTTTTTATTTGAGCCTAAAGGCTTCCTTTGAAAGGATTCTGCCAAAAGGGAATCCTCTAGTATGAGGAGAGAGATGTGGAGAGAGTAAATGGGCAGGGGTTGGTGGAGCCAAAGGCATGAGGAGTGTGTGAAATGAGGTAGAGGTGGGGGCCTTTTATAAGAGGAGAGGAGGGGCACTTTTGGAAAGTAAGGAAATATTACTTTATTTGAAAATGTGTTTCGGTTATAAAAGGTCCCACATTGATATAATTCGTGGAAAAGGTTATAAGGGTTCGAAATCCACCCATCAAATAACTTTTGGACATGTGTAGTTCATCGATTTTACACTATCTTTCCATTTTATTTTAATCGTTAAATAATGATGTCATCACTGCATCATTATGATGTCATGAATAATTTAATTTTTTTAATGTCTAAAAATTATAAAACAATTACTATGATGTATTAAATCTTTTTATCTTTCCAATTACTATTTATAATAAAAAATATGACTTGTATAACCCCACTTAAAAATAGTTTTAGTAAAACATATCATGTTTGTGTCATTTTTAATTTTAAGATTAAATAAAAATATATTATTGTCATTTTCCAACTAAAGTGGCTCCATGGGGTCCCCAAGTTGGCCCATGGCTTGTCTTGGTCAGCCATGACTCACCCAATAGGTATAAGACAAGTGTCATGGTATTTTCACATTCTTATAATATCATTTTTACCTTAAACTACACTAATTACCACTAATCGCGATTAAAAACTTAATAAGTTACTATTCACCAAAAAATTATTTTTATCCCATTGAACCACATTTTACTTCTTAATGACAACCATTTATGTCGGATTTTTGAAATTCAAAACACAGAAGTGGTACAATTTCATTTAAACGAAAAATCAGCTTTTATAAGTACCACTTAGTGGTTTCACTAATCATCAAAAATTGAAGTTTTTCAGAAAAATACAAAAACTTCACCCTAAGCTATATTTGATATTCCGAATTAAAAAATGAAGTCCATTTTTCAAAATTCAAAACATATTAGTCAAATTAATCAATTTAATAATTAATTCCCGCTGTTAGAGCAAATAACGTGTTTTTATAAAACAATAAGTATCAAAAGATTGACACCAGTTTATGTCTGATTTCAATGTAAAATTAATTCCAACGACCAATATTGGATTTAATGGTAAAAATATTTTCTAATTTCACTTTAAAACCAATTAAAAATATTATCTAATCATATAAATAAATTAGATTAAAAATAGGTTTTGAATTAAAACACACCATTTTACACTATTCATTTAAAAATGAACTTTATCGGAAAAATACCAAAAAATTACACAAAGTAAAATTTGATGTCCCGATTCTTAATAAGAGTTTTATTTGGTCCAAAAGAATCTATAATAGTGATCAAAACTATATTTAATGATGGTTCACCATCAAAAGGCGACAAATGAACCTTTAGTGAAAACTAGGGCATATACGCCTAAAATTGAATTCTTTCCGTATTTTAAGCCATTAGATTTTATTAGATAAATGTAAAAACATTTAAAAACATATATAATCATATTTTAGTTATTTATATCCATTCCCGCCATTACAACGGCTACATGTTAACTACCATTTAAAAGAATATTATTTTATTATTAGAGTGCAATGTAAGATTCTCAAGAAACTCGTTGTTGCGTGTTGAGTACGCCATCGAGCATAGTGTCCCCTTTAAAGTCATATTAATATTTTATTCAAAAATATGGATAAATATGAAAATTTCAAATTCATTAGTTACCTGGGGTGTTACATCCTTCCCCCCTTTTGGGAATTGTGTCCTCGCAATTTTAAAATTGCGCTTGGAAACATCCTTGAAAGTCCCACATCAGAACAAGAGTCGGTAAAACAATCACATTAAAATAAAGAAATATAAGTACAGAGGTCACCCGAGTTAACCCATACTAGGACTCCAAGTATGAAAATATGGACATGGAGGAAAAAACAAAGGGTCATGTTCTGATGGAGAGTGATAGAAAAACATGTTTAGGAGAAAGTTAACAATGAGAAAATCACAAACTTGTGATGGGTTAAACGGTGTTGGGTTCCCCAGTATGTAAAGTTAATAGAAAATTTTTTTGTTTTAAGTTACTTTTTATTGAGGAATTTATTCATAAGGAAACATAATCACTTAACATGTTGACTTTCAACTTTTACTAGATTCCTTAATCAAACTCATATTTTTTCCAAAAGACGAGTATTTAGGGAGACTTGTTCGCATTAAGAGTACTATAATAAACTTCTAGAGAATCACCTAATCCAAAAAATAGAACTATATACTTCCCATGTCATTAGGCTTTAACAAAAACCAAAACAAAAAAGTTAGTACAAGATCAGATAATCCAGAAAAGGATAACCCATTAAAAAGAAAATCCACGCTTAATCTCCAAATTTTTTTCAACAAAACCCAAAGTTCAACGAGGACCATCCGATAAACAATTTGTCTATAAAATCCTTCAAAGTAAATCAAACTAGGATTGAAACCCAAATATTTTAAGGATTTAGTCACATAGTCTTCCAAGTTAAATCGTAACATTTATCTCCAAACAATATCAGTTGCTCCTAAAGTCTCGTATTGAAAAGTAATTAACCTAATCACATATCCTACATGATTGGTTAATAATTTTCATAAATAATCCAAAATCAAATTACTCTTAATTCATAAAATCATATAACCAGAAAGAATCAATCAAACTAACCAGGGACTTCACATAGTCCAGTGGTAGGCGATAAATACCAGTTGCACTTTTTTGGTGGGTTCGATTCCAGCAGCTTTGTCCGATGCGACAGGTTGTCACACAGTCTGCATGTTGACCTTTTTATAAAACTCCAAAACTAACCCTAACATGTTTTAACCTAAATAGTTTCCCTATAACTTTAATTTTCATCCAAATTCATTATTATCTCAACACCTTAATTCTTGATGTCTTATTTCACCACCATAAGTTAAAATAAAACAATTCCCAAAATGAATAACATCATACCTTGATCATGGAGTCCACTCGGTTTCATCATTATCTTGCTCACGTAGGTAGAAGTCCCATGCATTACAACAACGATTTAGAGATCCTTCAAAATCATTTGCTTCCTCCATCCAAATACACCTCGTGCAACATGGGTCATATGGGTGTTCACAGAAAAACAGTTTTGGAAAATAATCATGTATGACATATAATTCCCAAACATCTGATAAAACATGATTTCTAAAAAATAGTCGGACCGAAATTGAGTTGAAACTTTCTATCATTGGTCCTTTTAAAATACCATAAGTATGTGATGTGAGACTATATTTTAAAAGAAAATATAAATAGGTTGCGCAAGGGTCTCCTTCCTCAGCACCATTTGGAAAATCATAATATGCTTCAAATTCTTGTGATAAGGTAAAATATTTGAAAATACCTTGATAATATTTACCTCTCTTGAAAACATGAGAATTTTTTGAAAATATTATTTTTCTAAAAACAGCCCATGATCCACGATGATAACGAGTTATAGCAGAGGTGTTTGATATCTCAAACAAATGCTTGCAAGTGAGTTGTATGCTAGAAAAAGTTTCACAATCATCCGAAGATGACTTTGCAATAATTATTGCAAGCATTTCATCAGGAAGAGATATGAATGTCGTTTGAGATCCTCCTCCTTCCATTCGTATCCAACTTTACTTGACCTGGAAAAAAAATTTAAAACAAGGATTTAACTGAAATAATAGTTATAGAGACTGATCATGTGCCTCACAAAAACTATTAATCCCTAAAGTTGTCTAAACCGACCTTTGATACCAACTATAAGGCCCTAACCTTAAACCTTACTTAATCTTGAGTTATTACAAGATTACACATTGAGGATCTTTTCAGGTTTAGAGTTTTAGAGAATTAGGACATAACTATTACATCAATAAAGATTACAAAGTAGTCTCTTCTACTAAATTTCCATAAAATGAAAACTCTTAAAAAAGAAACATGTCTAGTTTCATGTTTTAGGTAGCATGACTTTCCCTTGATCCCATCCTTGACCCTATTCCACGCTAAGTCCTGTGAAAAACATTTCAAAAACTTGGGATGAGCATAAAAACTCAGTAAGGGATACACAAAGAATAAAAACTGTTAGTTTATCAAAACAAAAAGTAATCCATGTATACTTTAACAAGGTCATACATTTCTCCTTTATGAAGTAGTAAAAACTCTTCACTGAATAAAATATCATTAGTTACCTTTTTGTAACCAAAGGATTACCATAAAACCCATATAAAGAACACATAACATATATAAAGGTAACATTGGACATAAACATACTTAAGTGGAATAACCATACGGTCGACTCCCACACATATCACTTAATGGAATAGCCATATGGCCAATTTCCATACATACATAATGGAATAGCCATACGGCCGACTTCCATACCCAATGCATTGGAGGTTATAACGTAACCACCCGTCCTGGTATTCATAGCACCACCCTTCATATGGTTTATAACGTAACCACTCGTTAAAATGTCCAAGTACCAATATAAAATCATAAAACCAATATAAAGGAATGATAACATTTCCACATTTCAATCACAATATATCATAAATATATTGACAAAATAGAATCCTTTTTCAAAACCATTTTCAATACCAAAATATATAAAAGTGTATATGGTATTTATTTTATTCTAAAAACATTACGGCTTGTTGAGGAAGCCAAAGACCAAATAATACTCACGGCGGCTGAAAAGGTCGTTGTCACCGCGTACGTTAAAATAAACATTCCTTTTTGTCGTTTTGTAAAATGCTTTGTAGAAAAAGATTCCTTTTGTATAAAAGTAAAATTCAAAGGGGTTTATACACTGTTATAAAAGAAAGTTGTGTATAAAACGAAATATGCCTCAATGAAAGGAGATTGAGACGAAGTCCCTTACAAAGACGGTATCCTTGGTTTAAGGATAAATCAATTACATAATTATGTGTGACAAATGAATACACCAATTATAAGTGGATATTAAGTGTAAAATAATCAAAGGTCATTCACACATATTCAAAGGATGAAAAATTCAATAACTACATGTTGAACCCAAAGAAATCAAAATTGGGTTAATAAGTTCCCTTGACAGCCTAACGACGTCACATCAAAATGAGTTGATGAGAGATAAAAAGTGTATCTCATCACTTGGACATAAAGGTTACATCAATAAGGATATATGAGAACATATCCCAACATAACAATATGTAATTTAAAAGACCCAACAAAAGAAGTCTTTTAAAAAGAGAAGGGTGAAAGGTTCCCTTACCGACTTGGGTATCTTTCGAAACATACACCCCATGAAAGAAGGACAATACAACATTGATGTAAATACTCATAAACGAAAGTATATTACAAAAATAGTAGAATAATGGGCAGTACATATACCACTCAAAGGAAATGGTGGCAAATTAAGCACAAATCTCACGAGAATGAAAGTGAGATGAAAAATCCATTACAAAAACTCGGCAGCCTATCGGCGCCACTTAAAACTTCCAAAAATGGATTGATGAGATCAAATAGGGTCTCTCATCATATTAAAATAAAATGTACAGAAATAGGAAAATAAAAGAACATCCCCCAACATAACAAAGAGGATCTTAAAAGATGTGACATGAAGGAGAGTACTTAAAAAGAAAGAGAGAGGTTGGATCTCTTACGAAAAATTCGGCAGCCTAACGGCGCCACTCAAAACATCCAAAATGGGTTGATGAGAGAGAATAGGGTCTCTCATCATATGAAAATAAAAATTAAAGTATTATTAACAAAAAGAATATCCCAATAACAAGAAATATGATCTTTAAAAGGAATGACATAAAAGAATGTACTTAAAAAGAAAGAGAGGTGTAGGATCCCTTACCTCGGGTCCGACTTGACTCGATCGTTCATTAATCTCCTGAATAATAAACTTGAGTTAATTTATACTTCCTTAAGAAACTTTTTCAAGTTCATTATTCCTTTTATATCACTTATTACCATGTCATAAACATTATGTAATCATTTAAGTTAATAATATTTGTTTTGCCGATATTTGGTTCCTAAGTCGAAAGTGGACTTCTTACAATTACATGTTGTTCGTGTGGCCAAATGTTTATTATATACAGAATTGTATTAATGATGTAGATATAATATATTTCATATATATCCAGTACATGCATGCATTTATAACATTACATAATCATTTAGAGGTAAGAAATGAAATGCACCGTTCATGGAGACGGTAAGTCGTACGTACGCATGAACGCTACTTTCATTTATATTTCGTATTTTATAGAATGGAATAATAATGATAAAAAGGTATATTATAATTCCAGTATAATATCATATAAAATATCATTAAATCCTTCCTTTATACGTCCCACGTATGGCATTAACGAATCACATCACTTTGAGGGGGCGGTAGTCCGCACTTCCTAAAATGAAGATATCGCGTATACCCATAATGGATGCCATAAAGGTAAGACACAAATGAAAAACACAGAAGCATAAGTAAAACATAAACATATTTTATATCATATATAAAAATAGTGACATCATAATGGCCACCTTTGAAGGTGTTAAATGAGTATTGAACAATTATCGTTTCGGGAGGCAGAATTTTGCCATCCACGGAAAACGTATGTTCTTTAACCATTTGATATAGTTGTGTGAGAGTGTAGATCGAATAAATCTTATAAAAACATCCTAGTATATTGAAGATACTGGTGTTGTTACAAAATAAGTAAATAAAAAGAGGTTAGGGGGTTGGAGAAGCAAAATAAAACAAATGAACATGAGAGAAACAATTACCTTTAAAAGTGTAACTCCTTTTGATTTGATCCTAAAGGCATCCTTTGAAAGGATTATACCCAAAGGGAATCCTCTAGGATTTGTAGAGGGATGTGGAGAGAGTAAATGGGCAGGGTTTGGCCGAGCCAAAGGCCTGAGGAGTGTGTGAAATGAGGTAGAGGTGGGGGCCTTTTATAAGAGGAGAGGAGGGGCACTTTTGGAAAGTAAGGAAATATTACTTTATTTGAAAATTTGTTTCGGTTTTAAAAGGTTCCACATTGATATAATTCGTGGATAAGGTTATAAGGGTTCGAAATAAACCCATCCAATAAGTTTTGGACATGTGTAGTTCATAGATTTTACATTATCTTTCCATTTTATTTTAATCGTTAAATAATGATGTCATCACTGCATCATTATGATGTCATGAATAATTTAATTTATTTAATGTCTAAAAATTATAAAACAATTAAAATGATGTATCAAATCTTTTTATATTTCCAATGACTATTTATAATCAAAAATATGACTTGTATAACCCCACTTAAAAATAGTTTTAGTAAAACATATCATGTTTGTGTCATTTTTAATTTTAACATTAAATAAAAATATATTATTGTCATTTTCCAACTAAAGTGGCTCCATGGGGTCCCCAAGTTGGCCCATGGCTTGTCTTGGTAGGCCATGACTCACTTAATAGGTTTAGGACAAGTGTCATGGTGTTTTCACATTCTTATAATATCATTTTTTCCTTAAACTACACTAATTACCACTAATCGCGACTAAAAACTTAATAAGTTACTATTCACCAAAAAATTATTTTTATCCCATTGAACCACATTTTAATTCTTAATGAAAACCATTTATGTTGGATTTTTGGAATTCAAAACACAGAAGTGGTAAAATTTCATTTAAATGAAAAATCAGCTTTTATAAGTACCACTTAGTGGTTTCACTATTCATCAAAAATTGAAATTTTTCAGAAAAATACCAATACTTCACCCTAAGCTATATTTGATATTCCGAATTAAAAAATGAAGTCCATTTTACAAAATTCAAAACATATTAGTCACATTAATAAATTTAATAATTAATTCCCGCTGTCAGAGCAAATAGCGTGTTTTTATAAAACAATAAGTATCAAAAGATTAACACCAGTTTAAGTCTGATTTCAAAGTGATATTAATTCCAACGACCACTATTGGATTTAATTGTAAAAATATTTTCTAATTTCACTTTAAAACCAATTCAAAATATTATCTAATCATATAAATAAATTATATTAAAAAGATGTTTTGAATTAAAACACAACATTTTACACTATTCATTAAAAAAATGAACTTTATCGGAAAAATACCAAAAAATTACACAAAGTAAAATTTGGTGTCCCGATTCATAATAAGAGTTTTATTTGGTCCAAAGAATGTATAAGAGTGATCAAAACTATATTTAATGATGTTTCTCCATCAAAAGGCGACAAGTGAACCTTTAGTTAAAACTAGGGCATATACGCCTAAAATTGAATTCTTTCCGTATTTTAAGCCATTAGCTTTTATTGGATAAATGTAAAAATATTTAAAAACATATATAATCATATTTTAGTTATTTATATCCATTCCCACCATTACAACGGCTACATGTTAACTACCATTTAAAATAATATTATTTTATTATTAGAGTGCAATGTAAGATTCCCAAGAAACTCGTTGTTGCGTGTTGAGTACGCCATCGAGCATAGCGTCCCCTTTAAAGTCATACTAATATTTTGTTCACAAATATGGATAAATATGAAAATGTCATATTCATTAGTTACCCGGGGTGTTACATTTATAACCCATGTCCTAAACCACCTTCCAACATTACATGGAATGGAGTATAAGATGAACTACCTTCACGTTATAGAGTTTAATGACATTGTTGAAACCATGTGTCCCTCAAATCGACAAGAGTCAGCTAAAATGAGGCTATTTCCCATTTAATTAAAGGATAGAGATAAAAATTGGATAATTAATTTGATACCACCAACCATCAACACTTGGGACAAATTAAAATGGTCATTCTACAAAAAAATAATTTCCCCACCACAAAACAATATCGCATAAAAAGTGCATCTGATACTTTTTGGAAAAAGATGGAGAGTAATTCTATAAAACATGGGAGATGTTCAAATACAGCCTAGACATGGTTCCACAACATGGTTTTTCTATTCCGGAACTAGTGAAAATTTTCTATGAAAGGTTGGTCCCCCGGAACAATAAATTCATTTACATGATGTGTAATGGGTCCTTTAAAAACAAATCACCAAATGATGCTTATGAGTATGTATAAATCCTTGCTAAACAAAACCAATCATGGGGAACATTAAATTTTTCGGAAAAGCCACTAAAAACTACTAGAATGCATAAACTTAGATAAGGGTAAAGCCTTAGGGATAAACTCTCAGCACTAACTATGAAGGATGAAGAGATAGAAATTAGAAAAAATCCAAGAAATCCAAACTGTAGACCATGTTTTCACAATTTGTGACAAACATGACCACAAAACAGAAAACTACCCAACCATTCCATCCACCATGGATGATCTTCTTGGAGGAAAACCTTCTGAAGTTAATTACCTAAACTTTCAAAAACCCAAATACCAAAACACATTCAAACCATGGTATAATGACCACCCATGTTTCTTCTAGAGAGATAACCGACAACCTAGCGAACCACAATGATAAAATCTATACCCCCATCAGAATTACCAAACCCAAAACTAGTTCCAAACCCAGCTTATCCAATACCAACAACCACAAGACGATTTTCATCGAACCATAACACCTCCAAAATATCCCCCTAGGATAAACCAATCTTCTCAAGCACCAGCCCAAACTATTCCAAAAATCCTAATAGAACAACTATAAAAACAAATGGGAAGGAAGAACTCTGAATTCTCTTCCCTAAAACAAGAACATCAAACCATTAAAACTGGAAAGGAACCCATTCTTACACAAGCCATTCCACAACAAACAGTAAGGGGAGAGTCATGTTTCACTCAAACAACTCTTGAACAACTAAAGTCTGTGACTATTTCAAGAAGTGGGAAACCAATTGAGAAACCTGAAAAAATAATTCAAATCTCATATGAAGATTCAAACGTGGATGAAAATTCTAATGAACCAAATGATCAAACTGAAAAACATGAAAACATTGTCAAAGAAACAACACTTCAACAAACAACTCCACAACCTGCACCATTCCCTCAACGCATGATGTGGAGAACCGAGACTTAATTGAATGTTACATTGAGGGAAATATTATCACAAGTAATGTTGAACATTACACTCCTAGATGCTATTCAAACCATTCGTACATAATCAAAATACCTAAAGGTCCTATGCACATTTAAAAGAAAATTCTCACAAATGAACCAAGTTCTTTTAGCAGCAAATGTTAGCACAACAATTCAAGGGACCATTCCTCCTAAGATGAATGTCATGGGTTTCCCTTACATCAATGTTGAACTAGGAGGGAGAAAAGTTGTCAAGGCCTTGTGTGACCTAGGTGCTAGTGTGAATATCATCCTCTATGATGTCTACTGCTAGTTAGGCCTAGAAGAGCTCCAACGAACATCTGTCAAACTTCCACTCGCTGATCATAGCATTAGGGTTACAAAGGGTATTTTGAAGGACGTTCTAGTAAATTTTGAAAACATTATATACCTTCATGACTTAATTGTCCTTGACAACCATAGAAACATAGGAAATAAGGAAAAGACCACAATCATCATTGGTCATCGTTTCATTGCAACAATCAATACTTTAATCCGAGTTCAAAACGAGAACATGACCATAACCTTTGGAAACATGAGTCTAGACTTGAACATCTACAATTCAAGCTCACAAATAGTGGACAATGAAGAAATTTACGAAGTAAACATGATAGGAATCATTGATAATGATTCCACAGAACATAAAGGAATATTCGATGGATGTTTAATTCATGATGAGATTGATTTCATTTGTTCACATGAAAGATGATTATCTCCTTGTATTGAATCATTTTCAAATTTCTCTTATGATGAAGTCATAGGTCCAAAAATCTGTGAAAACATTTAGGAAACTACTTTTATGGAGACCAATCAAACATCCTTCCCTAAGTCCGATCAATCCAATTTAGTAGCTAAAACTTCCACATGTGGGGAATAAATACTATCTAAAACACTATGAAACAAAATTGATCTTGATCAAATGTCCCAATCATCTACTGAAATTCTTTACAAACCAGAGCTTGAATTGAAGGAACTTGTCGCTGAACTCAAGTAAACCTTCCTATGGGACAATCAAACACATCCTACTGTATTTTCTTCTTCTCTTGAAGCCAATCATGAGATGTTTCTTTTACATGTCCATATGAAACATAAGAAATCCATGGGTTGGACCTTGTATGATATTACTAGGATTAGACAAATTATCAGGACTCATAGGATTGTTCTAGAATCTGAATCAAAGCATGTCATCACCCTCAATGTTGAATCAATCATAATCTCATGGATGTAGTGAGAAAAGAACTTATGAAATTTTTAAAAGCTGGTATCATCTATCCCATAGTTGAGAGTGAGTGGGTGAGCCCAATCCATGTTGTTTGAAAAAAGACTAGAATCACAGGGATAACCAATGACGAAGGGGAGATTCTTCCTACAAGGTTGAGGAGTGGCTGGAGAGTATACATCGATTATTGGAAGCTAAAATTATTTACCAAGAAGGACCATTTACCATTACCATTCATTGACCAAGTCCTTATGAGAGTGGAAGTTCATGCCTTCTACTATTTATTAGACGAGTACTCGGGTTCTAATCAAATTTATGTCTCACTAAAGGATCAAGGGAAAACTATATTCACATTTCCATTCGATGCCTTTTCTTTCAAACTCATGCCCCTCGGGTTATGAAATGCCACTGGAACATTCCAAAGGTGCATGATGGAAATATTCTCAGACATGGTAGGATATTTACTAGAGGTCTTCATGGATGACTTCTCTGTGTTTGGTGATACATTTGAGGAATTCCTGAGAAATGTGGAGAGAGTTTTGTTAAGATGTGAAGAAAAAAATTTGGTCCTAAACTAGGAAAAAATTCATTTCATGGTTAAGGTTGGACTATTCCTTGGAAATCTTGTCTCATATAGGGGAATTGAAGTCGATAATGCCAACGTTGACATCATTCATCACCTTCCATCACCCAAGACAGTCGGGGAAGTGAGATCTTTATTAGGAAAATTTGTTTTTTATAAAATATTCATTAGTAACTTTCTTTCAATCACTCTTACCCTCTTGGGTCTTTTAGTAAAAGATGTTACATTTATTTGGATAGAAATCTGTGAAGATTCTTCTCAACCCTCAAATCTTCTCTTACCTCTCCTCTGATCATGAAATCCCCAAATTGGAGCCTTCCTTTTGAACTAATATGTGATGCCAGTGACTTTTCTTTAAGAGATGTGTTAGGAAATAATTTTGATAAAACTACTTATGTAATTTCATATGCAAGAAAACCCTTAAATGATTCCCAAAGAAGCTATACGACCACTGAGAAAGAGTTAATTGATGTTGTGTTTTATTTATAAAAGGTTTGGTCCTACCTCTTAGGACCCCCATCACTGTTTTCAATTACCATTATACTCTGAATTACCTTTTCCAGAAACAATATGATATTACTAGAATGATTATGTGGGTCCTTCTCTTAAAAGAATATGACCTCACAATCACGAAAAAAGGGTTTTGAAAATGTTGTAGCAGATCATCTCTTGTGGATAGAATTTAATGACAAATTATCTCACATTTATTTTTCAAATTCATTACCTGATGAACACCTATACTCTGTGAGTTATTTCTCTTGGTAAACCGATATAGGTAACTTTAAAGTTACAGAAGTCATTCCAAAATTCTTAGGGACTCAAGGTAGAAGGAAATTCATTTATAATTTCATGAACTATGTGTTTGATGATCCATACCTCTATAAGTTCATCCCTGACGAAGTCATTAGGAAGAATGTTCCGGAACCTGAACAAGATTCCATCCTTAAATTCTGTCATAGTGAGGCATGTGATGGTCACTTTTCCTCAATGAAAAATTCTTCTAAGGTTCTTCAAAGTGGTATCTTCTGGACCACCCTCTAAAAAGACTCATACTCATTTTTTCAATGTTTCCTTATGTGTCAACATGTATGGTCCATCACAAATATGAATCAAATTCTCCTCAACCCCATCTGAGTGATTTAAAATCATTGACTGATGGGGAATCGATTTCATGGGACCTTCCCAAACTCCAGGGGATATTTTTTCATCTTTTAGCTGCCGACTATGTCTCAAAATGTGTTGCATCTATTCCTACAAAATATAATTATCATAAAAACGAGCTTATATTTCTCAAGGAAAACATCCTCTCTAGAATTGGAATTCCTAGGGATATCATTAGATATCATGGACCTAACTTTTTCAATTGTACATTCTCCTCACTCATGGAAATGTATGGAATTTCTCACAATGTTTCAACTGCTTACCACCAACAATCCAATGGTCAGGATGAGTTATCCAATCGAGAAATCAAACAAATTCTTGTGAAAAAAATTAATCCATCTATGAATTTTTGGTCAAACAACCTATTAGATGCTCTTTGGGCCTATCAAATTGCATTTAAAACCATTTTAGGAATGTCCCAATATAGGTTGGATTATGGTAAAGCATTCTATTTTCCAGTGGATATTGAATACAAGGACTTTTGAGAAAATAAGAAAATGAATTATGACCTCTCATTGCCTGAAACAAAAAGGAAATTATATCTCAATGAAATTTTTGAACTTGTGAGGGAGGCTTATGAGAATTCAAGGATCAATAAAGCTAAAGTATAAGCCTACCAATCTCGAAATATTAAATCAAAACACATTGTACCGGGTACACTTATTTTTTGTATAGTTCTAAACATCATTTACACCGAGGAATGTTGTGTTCTAGTTGTTCATGGCCATACATAGTGCATAAGGTGTACCCCCATGGGGCTGTAGAAATTCAAGATCCCATCAATGGTCAAACCTCTAATGTTAATGGTCATAGAGTCAAACCATTCATTGAACCATTTCAAAAACAAGAAGTTATTGAAGACTTGTGTGATCCAACCATATATGAGAAAAATAATTAAACAATTATGGGTTTCTGTTGAGCTAGAGACGTTAAACAAAAGCGATTTATAAGAGGAAACCCTTGGTTTTCATGTTTCCATTAATTTAATTAGTACCTCAAACTGTTGACAAATTCTTCTTTTATGAGTAAGGATGGGTATGAAAGGGGAGATCTATATTCACCTGTGTCATATGGTGTGATCCCTCGGTAATACCATACACAAAAATTTAGGAGAAGACAATGTATCTTCAGATTGTATTATATCTATGTGTATGTATGTTAATGAAAAAATACAAAAAAAATTCCTTAGATTGTTGACATGTTCTTATTTTATGAGTAAGGATGGCAAATAAAGGGGAGAACCATATTCACCTGTGTCATGTGGGATGATCCCTGAGTAATAATTTACCCTAAAATTTAAGAGAAGACAATGTATCATCAGTTTATTTTATTTTTATTTTTTCTAGGTTAAAAGAAAAAATAATAATAATAATTTAGATTGTTGGCCTGTTCTTGTTTTAGGAGTATGGATGGGTATAAACGGTGAGCACCATATTCATCCATGTCATGTGGTGTGATCCCTGAGTAATACCTTACCCAGAAATTTAATATAAGACAATGTATCTTGAGTTTGTTTTATTTTATGATTTTTTAGGGAAAAAAATATATAATAAAAAAAATAAAGACATGTCATAGGTCATCAAGAAAGGCCTATCACAACCACCCAAGCCACTGGGACTCGAACCAGAACTGAAGGGAGACTGCGGAATGCATTTTCAACATCAACCGCTAGGTGACTTCATTCCATAATTTTTCTTTTTCAATATCTTCTTTGAACTTCTATCCTACCCAATATTAGTTTTCATATCATTAAACAATGGGGATAGTGTTATTATATGTTGGGGGAGTTAAAATAAAGGAATTGAATTTGTTTTCATAATAAAATGTATGGAACGAAAATTTTCAGAAACTTTTCACATGATAATACACACCGCAAACTCTGGAATTGGATATCAAATAATTTTTAGTGTCTTGATTCTGATTTTAATGCAAGTTTAAATTCATGTGCATAGATTTTGGAATGTTCGGTTGTATGATGTGATTTTTCAACATTTATATTTTCATCCATTTATTTAAAAAACACAATAAACATCCTCTAGATTGTGGGGGTATTATTTTGAGTTCTTGGGGTCCATAATAAATTTCATAGGGTTGGTGATCATTTTAATTTTAACATGAGTTTTAAAACATAATAAATTGCGCATAGAGCAATGGATTGACCTAATATGTGTCTTTCGACACTTGGGGATCATGACTCCATAGTTGTATAGCCCATATTTGGGCATTTTATCTATAATTTTTGTAATTATTATTTATTTTTATAGAGTTAACTCGAGATAATCCCTGAGTAAGTGAGCTTTACTTGGTTCCCTAAAGTCTTTGATCCTGGGAGTCATCGGAAAAAACTAGTTACATGGGTTGACTCGATTGAGTTCGATTTCAATTACCATGGAAAATTTTACAAAAAAACAACCAAAAAAAGAAGAAAATAAAAAAGAAAAAAATGAATACTCATCTTAATAATTAATTTTGATTCCTCTTATGGCTTCCATATATTATCCGTTGAATGAAAATGAACCCCCATGTATATTGTGACACACAACTCTTCATCATTCTTAATTGATATTGGAAGAAATGTGGTGATAAATTCAAAAAAAGGAATGGTCTTGGGCTTGGGATATTCCAATAATACTAGCTTGTTTTAAATGACTTTGATGTGTTCATAATATTTTTGGTATGATATTTATGTTAGTGAAATGTGTATAAAAATCTTTTAGGAAAAGGGAATTCATATTTCATATTTTTTAGAAATATTTTTCTCAGGACTAGAAAAACTCAAGTTGGGGGTGTTATTATACCCTAAAAGAGGCTAATATTAATTGTTTATAATAAAATATTCATGTGATTTATTAATTATATACTCCATTATTAATTCATTTTACACTATGAGCATTATTTCACATTATGATTGTAATTCCTTCTTAATATTAACTATTACATGTTACATTCTTGAACTACTTATAAAACAAGAAATGGTCTTAATTTTATTTTCAGATTTTATTTTAAGGTCTCCCATGATATAAGGAACAATTAATTCTTTTGTATCACTTGGAGATTCAATTTGGAAGACCACCAAAGTAGTCTTTGAACCAACCACATTCTGGGCGAAGTGATTTAGACAACATCCAAATAGAAGTATTGTCATGGAAAGAATTGAATCCCAATGATTATGAAACTTTAATTAAAGATATAGGATATTATGGGGAAAATTTCATTTAAATGTGGACCAAGATAATTAAACTGTTTGAATGGTGTTCCAGGCCGCCCAATTTGATGATGAAATTCTAGGCCATATTCTGTGGCCCAGAAAACCGCCCTCAATTTAAATCTTATCTTGTGAACCAGAACTTATTATGTTTAAAGGAACATTATTTTTGTTGTTTAGTAGAACACTTCGTAACAATGATTCCATTTTTATAGAAGCAAAAATCAGAGGTGGCTTATACACCGTTTAAAAGATTGTTGTGTATTAATCAAAATATGCCTCAATGAAAGGAGATTGAGATGAAGTCCCTTACCTTGTGTCCAACTTGACTCGGTCGTTCATTAATTTTTCTTAATAATATACTACAGATAATTTTTACTTCCTTAAGAACCTTTTTCAATTTTATTATCCCTTTTATATCACTAATTACTATGTTATAAACATTATTTAACTATTTAGGTTAATAATGTTAATTTTGTCGATATTTGGTACTTGAGTGACAAATTGAAACCATATAGTTACAAGTTGTTCACATGGTAAAAATATAATCATATACACAATGATATTCATGATTTATATATCATATATATCATATATATCTAGTATATACACGTATTTATAATAGTATATAAGATTTGGAGGTATGAAATGAAATGCACCGTTCAAGGATATGGTAAGCCGTACGTACACATGAATGCTGCTTTCATTTATATTTCTAATATTAATGGAATTAAAACATAATGATACATATATTTATCATAATTCCATTATAATATCATATATAATATTATTAACTCCATCCTTTATATGAACCACATATGGCATTAACGAGTGATGTCACTTTGAGGGGGCGGTTTTCTACACTTCTTCAAATGAAATTATCACGTTCACCCATAATGGAAACCATAAAGGTTTTATATAAAAGAAAAATACAGAAGCATAAATATAACATAAACCTAACATTTATCATATATAAATACAGTTCTATCTTAATGAATACCAAGAGAGGCAGTATGAGATAATCGAACTATCATCATTTCATGAGGAGTTAGTTGGCCATCCACAAAAACAATATATTATTCACCCATTAGATGGATGTGGGTTTTAGTGTATTTAAAATCTTTCTCATAAAAAATTACTAGAATATTTAGGATACTGGTGTTATTATAAAATAAAGGAGTAAAAATAGTTTAGGTGCCGGAGAAGTAAAATAAAAGAAAAGAAGTTAAGAGGAATCATTTCCTCAAATTTGGGTGTCTTCCTTTGGTTTGAACCGAAAGGACTTATTGAAGTTCCTTCTGCCTAATGTAAGGATTATAGGAGGATGATAGGTATTTAGGGAGCTTAATTGGGTAGTGTTTGGATGATCCAAAGGGCTAAATAGTTGTGAGGAATTGGATTGAAATGGTCTCTTTTTATAAGGGGAGGAGGGGCTCTTTAGGAAAGTGTGAAAATATTATTTTATTAGAAAACTATATTCGGTTTCTAAAGATCCAAAACACATTAAAGATGAAGATAAGATGACTAAAGGTCGAAATAAAATCATCCAATATGAATTGGATTTGATGTGGATGTTATTTAAACATTTACAATCTTATTTATTTAAATCATTTGTTTATGAGGTAAATTCTGCATCATTATTGTGTCATATATAATGTAATTTATTTGAAGTCTAAAAATTATAAAACAAATACCATGATGTAGAAAATCTTTTTATATTTCCATGTAATATTTATAGTCAAAATTATAATTTATATAACCCTTTTTATAAACTAATTTACTAAAAGATATTAGTTTTTGACATTTTTTCCTTTACATAAAGTTAATTAATCTAAATTGTCATTATCACTCCCATGTTGCTCAATGGGGTCCCAAAATTGACCCAATGATTCCCATGGTCGTAAAATAATCAAAAAATAAGGTTTGTACAAGTGTTAAGGTAATTTTGAATTATTATAATATTGTTTTTACCTTGATTTAGCCTATTTAACTTAAACCGCGGTAAATAAAAGTCAAAAGTTACTATTCAACAAAAATTATTTTCAAATTATTGAACCATATTTTACTAAATAATAACAATCATGTATGTAATATTTTCCTAATTAAATTCACAAAAGTGGTAAAATTCATTAAAATGAAAAAGTCAGCTTTTTTAACTACTACTAAGTTGTTTCACTATTCATGAAAACTTGATTTTTTCTGAACAATACCAGATATTCATCCTAAGATATATTTTATATTACAAATTCAAAAATTATATCAATTTTACAATATTCTAAACCTTGAATTTTCATTAATTAATTTAATATTAATTAATCTTACCAAAACAAATAGCATGTTTTTAAGAAACAATAACAATTAAAAGATTGATACTTGTTTATGTCCAAATTCAAAGTGAAATTAATTACAATGACCAACATTGGATTAAATGCTAAAAATACATTCTAATTACACTTTGAAATAAATTAAAAAGATAATATAACCATATAAATATGTTATATTAAAAGGAAGTTTTGAATTAAAATATAATATTTTTCACTATTCATTAAAAAATGAATTTTATCAGAAATATACCGAAAATTTACCCAAAGTAAATTTTGATGTCCTGATTCTAAATAAGAATTTTCTTTTTACAAATATAACATATAAAATTTATCAAAACTATATTTAAAAATGTTTCTCCATCAAAAGGTGGTAAATCGACCTTTTAGTGAATATTGGAGTATTTATGCTTAAAATCAAATTATTTTCTTATTTTAAGCCTCTAACTTTTATTTAATAAATGTAAAAACATTTAACAAACTTGTATAATAATATTTTAGTTAGTTCTATTCATTCCCTCCAATAAAATGGCTAGGTGTTAACTCTTATTTAAAATAATAATATTATATTATTACTGTGCAACATAAGATTTTAATGAAACTCGTTGTTCCATATCAGGTACGGCATCTATCATAGAATCCCTTTTAAAGTAAATTTAATATTTAATTCACAAATATTAATATGTATGAAAATATCTTATTCTTCATTTACCTAGATGATACATCCTTTCCCCCTTTTCGGAAATTGTGTCCTCGAATTTTTTATTCACTTATAAAAATAAGTTAGGTAATTTATCCCTATTAGCATTTTCAGATTCCCACATTTCCTCTTCAACCATATGGTTTGTCCAAAAAACCTTAACATATTTAATTACCTTATTCCACATCACTTTCTCTATTTGTTCAGAAATCTGGACTGGTTGTTCCTCATAGGATAGATTCTCTTCCAACTAAACTACCTCTAGGCTCAAAACAATAGATTGGTCTAGTATATACCTTATCAAAATTGAAACATGAAAAACATTGTATAACAGGGATAAACATGTTGGTAAATCCACTATGTATGCAAATGATCCAATTTTTTCCAGGATTTCATAAGGATTAATGAACCTCAGACTCAACATTCCTTTCTAACCAAATCACATCAATATTTTACATGGAGAAATTTTGAGAAAGACATGATCACCTATCTCAAATGAAATATCCTTCCTCTGGTTATCCAGATAGAGTTTTTGTCTACTTTGCGATATTATAATCTGCTATTGAATCAAATAAACTTTCTATGACATATCTTCTACCAATTCTAGTCTGATTAGCTTTCTTTCACCTACTTCATCCCAAAAAGATGGAGTTCGACAATGCTTTTCATATAATACGTAAAATGGATCCATCTGTATACTGAAATGAAAACATTTATTATAAGAAAATTCAACTAAAGAATGATGTTGGTCCTAAGTTCCCTAGTAATCTAGTGAAAAATCACGTAGCATATCCTCCATGGCCTAAATTGTTCATTCTGACTTCCCATCTGATTGAGGATGAAATGCAGTACTACAATTTAATTCAGTACCCAATGACTTCTAAAGGCCTTTCCAAAAGTTATAAGTAAACCTGTGATCATGTTCAGATACAATGGAGAGGGGAAATCAATGCAACCTAACTATCTCTTTAACATACAACTGAACAAGTTGATCTAGAGACAATATATCTCAAAAAGGAAGGATATGAGAAGATTTAGTGAATCGATCAACAATAATACAGATTGCATTATTACCTCGAGATGTCTTTGGTAATCCCACAATAAAGTCCATGGATATATTTTTCCATTTCCACTCTGGCACCAGTATAGACTGAAGAATTTCTTTCGGAAACTGCCTCTCTACATTAACCTACTGACAAGTCAAACAGTTCATAGTAAGATTAGAAATATCTATTTTCATTCCATATCACCAGTAATACTCCCGAAGATCTTTGTGCATCTTAGTACAACTAGGATGAAATGAAAACATAGAACTTTGAGCTCCACATAACAACTTATTCTTCAACATCAAATCACAAGGAACACATATTCTCTTCCCAAACCTCAAAATCACAATCATTATCAATGTTAAAATCAGGAAACTTACCCTTTTGAACCAATTCTACCTTTTTCTACAACTCACTATCTTCTTTCTACACTTGCTTTATTCTGTCTGATAAGGATGATTTCACTGAGACCAGAAACAAAACAGAATAATTTATTTCACCAACAACATCTTTGACAAAGTTCATCAAATCAAAAACCAAAGGATCTCATTTGAAACAAATCATGGTTAATGAGACATTACTTTTTTGACTCAAAGCATTAACCACTTTATTTACTTTCCTCAGATTGTAATGGATCATGCAATCATAATCCTTGTTTAATTCCATCCATCTCCTCAATCTCATCTTCAATTATTTCTGAGTGAATATATATATTAAACATTTAGTTCAGTATATATTTCACATTTTACTCCATCCAATTGATGCCTCCAAATTTTTAAAGAAAAAGACAACAGTAGCTAACTCCAAATCGCTTTTAGGTTAATTTAAATCATGAGGTTTAAAATGATGTTAATCATTAGCAATTACCTGATATTTCTGCATAAGGACACATCCATGTCCTTTCAATGAAGAATCACTATAAATAACAAACTCACCATTTTTAGAAGGCAATGCTAAAACTGGACCATTCACCCATATTTTTTTTCAATTTCTGAAAACAATCATTACATACTTTTTTCCAAATGAACTTTACACCTTTTCGAGATAACTTAGTCATTAGACTAGATAACCGTGAAAAATTCTCAATAAACCTCTAGTAAAAACCTATCCAAATAAGAAAACTACAGATCTATTATATATTTTTGGGACTTTTCCATTCTTCAAAAACTGTTGTTTTAATAGGATCAACAGCTATACCAATTTTTTAAACAATGTAACCAAGGAAAAAAATTCGTTTTAACCAGAAATATCACATGCTGAATTCCCCAAACAATTTATTTTCTTTTAAGGTTTTCAAGAAAAGTCATAAATGAATTTAATGCTCCATTTTACATTTATAATAAACCAAAATATCATCAATGAACACGATTACAAACATATCTAAGAACTCACAAAAAATTCTATTAATAAGATCCATGAATACAACATGTGCATTTGTTAACCCAAAAGTCATAACTACAAATTCATAATATCCATATCTAGTAAGAAACGTGGTCTTCAGAATGTCTTCGTCCTTTACATTTAGTTGATGGTACCCCGACCTCAAGTCAATCATTTAAAAATACTTATATCCCTAGAGATGATCAAACAAATCACAATATGAGGGAAATGATACATGTTCTTAATAGTGATGTTATTCAATGCTCTATAATCAATGATATGCCACATTAAACCATATTTATTTTTAAAAAACAAGTCAAGAGATCCCCATGGTGATGTGTTAGGTTGAATGAATCCTTTATCTAATAACTTTTGTAATTGATTCTTTAACTCTAATAGTTCAATTTAAGCCATTCGATAAGGGGTTATGAAATTGGCATAGCATCAGGAACTATGTCAACAGTAAATTCAACTTCACGATCTGGTATAATACAAGGTAACCCATCTTGAAAAACATCAAGATACTCATTTAACACTGTCACATCATTAATCTATACAGTTCCTTTATTTTCAATAATATGTTGAAGGTAACATTCATTTCTATCTTTTACTAGTTTCTGAGATTTCTGATATGATATCAAAAGAGAGGGTTCATTCATGTATACAAACAGGAAATCATTCTGAAAAAAAACCTCGTTACCTCTACAGTCAATCTTAGCATGATATGAAGAATGATAATCCATACACAAAATAACATGAAACTCTTCTAGATGAAAAATAATAAGGTCTGCATGTAGATTCATTATACACACAAGGACATGAATGTTCTTATGTTTTCTTTTTGTCTAAAAAATTCCACTAGGTGTTTTTACTGTAAGTTCTGTATTCATATCTTGAGATGGAATTCCCAATTTACTATAAAACTTCTCAGAAATGGAAGAGTGTTTAGACCCTAAATCAAACAACACATTGGCATAATCTGAACAAAAAAAATCATATACCTGATACTACTCCATTTTATGGCCCAACATCTACAGAAGTAGTTAAGAAGGATGTCACCACCCCTTTCGGTTTGTAGTATGGCTTCTTTTCCTCAGTTGAGTTCTTCTCTTGACACTCATTTTCATAATGACCCATTTCATTAAACTTAAAACATCATACCGATGGCTTTTCATTACCTACATGACCATCTTCCTTATAGTAACAAGCAATATGACCAGACATACCACACTGGAAGCACTTTCCATACATTGAAAAACATTCTCCAATATGCATTTTACCACACTTCTCACATGTTGGATATTTAATTTTCTTACATCTATGCTTCTTTTATGAATTCATTCTCGTTTTCTTGCCAACTGGACCTCTTGTTTTGTTATTTTGTCAAAAAACACATAATCATCGTCAAACACCATTTCCACCTTCTCCACACATCATAAATGTTTTTCATAACTTTGAACTCACGAGAGGCAAATACTCTTCGATATCATGGATTCAGTCATGAGTAAAATCGATTTATCTTACTATGAAGAGCTCAGATGAAATTTGGAGCATACCTTTCCAATCGAGTTAATTTTTCTTCACAAGCAGCCACTAAGTCATCCTCCTACCTTAATTCCAAGAATTTTTTTCCATCCTAAGATGAACCACCTATGGAAAATATACCTCAAGAAAACTATCTTTGAATTAATCCAAATCAAAAGAATCAATCTCTTCTCTATCACTGATATTTTTCACTATCGACCACCACTGATCAGGTTCACCTTCAAAACATTAAACAACAAGACTATCCTTTTGATTCTTTGAACACCGCATGACATAAAAAATCTTCTCTAGTTCTTTAATCCACTTTTCAGCTAGAACATGGTTAGATGACCCTCTCAATGATGGGGGATGTTTCCTCAAGAAATTCTTCACAACTAACATGTTCCTTTATGGTTGACCTGGTTGATCTCATGCATAAATACCACATCCATTTATTGCCTAAGTCAACTGTGCCATCACTGCAACAGATTTTTCAATTCTAATTCCAACCATCTCAGGTTTCTGATTTGGAAGGTTGTCTTCTTCATGATGTCATCCCTATATAGCTTCCCTGCTTCCTTTGTGGAAATACATTCTAAAAATAGAAATATCTTAGGCAAAGAATCATGGTAATCTAAAAATGCTATATCATTTCAATAATACCATAAATTAATTTATGGACATTTATTTAACAATACCCTAACTCCTAATGTTTTCTAAACTGATCTCTAATACCAATTATTAGGACCTATCCTTAAACTGTTACATAATCACGAATTAACTGAATAATTCACAATAAGGATATTTTCAGGTTTAAAATTTTAGAGAATTAGGACATAACTATTACATTTCATTTAAAAAAATACAATGTTGACACTTCTACTCAGTTTCGATTTTTTCACAAAACAAGAACTCTTGTAAAAAAAGGTCATTTCTAGTTCCATGATTAAGACAAAATGACTTTTACTTGATCACATCCTTGACCCCATTCTACATTAATTCCTATTAAAAACATTTCAAAAACATGTGATGAACATAAAAACCTCAGTAAGGGATACACAAAGAAGGAAAACTATTAGTTATTTAAAACAAAAAGTCAACCATGAATACTTTAACATATGTAATACTTTTCACATTTATGAAGTAGTAAATAATATTCACTAAATAAAAGCTCACTACATACCCTTTCGTAACCAAAGGATTACCATAAAACCCATTTAAAGAACACAAAAATATAAAGGTAACATGGGACATAAACATACTTAAATTGAATAAATATAGGGTCTACTTCCACACATATCACTAAATAGAATATCCATACGACCAACTTCCATACCCAATGAATTTGAGGTTAACACGTAACCACCCATCTTGGTTTTCATGGCCCCACCAATAATTTGGTTTATCACGTAACCACCCGGTAAATGTCCTAGTACCATTATAAAATCATAACACATAAAACCAAAATAAAGGAATGATAACATTTCCACATTTCAATCACAAAATATCATATAAATATATTGACATTAAAGAATCATTTATCAAAACCATTTTCTATACCAAAATACTTATAATATTTTATGGTATTTAATTTCTTTTTAAAACATAATAGCCTGCATAGTAATTCAAAGATCAAATAATACTCACGACGATGGAAAATGTCGTTGTCACCGAATACGTTAAAAGGAACATTATTTTTATCATTTTGTATAATGATTCTTAGAAATATAATCATTTTTGAAAAAATTAAAATTCAAAAGAGTTTATAGACCATTTAAATGAATGTTGTCTATTAATGAAAATATGCCTCAATGAAATGATATTGAGACGAAGTCCCTTACATCGTGTCCGACTTGACTCAATCATTCTTTAATTATCCTGAATTTTAAGCTAAACATAATTTCTACTTTCTTAAGAACCTTATTAAAGTTTATTAGTCCTTTTATATCACTTATTACCATGTTATAAAAATTATGTAATCAATCAAGTTAATGATGTTCATTTTGTCGATATTTGGTACTTTGTCACAAATGAACACCATATAGTTACAAGTTGTTCACATGTTCAAAATATCATTATATACAAAATGATATTAGTGATTTATATATCATATATATCATATATATCCATTATATACATGTATTTATAATATTAAATAATATTTAGAAGTAAGAAAAGAAATGCACTGTTCATGGAGATGGTAAGTCGTACGTAGGCCTGAATGCTACTTTCATTTATATTCCATATTTTAATTGAATAAAAACATAATTATACATAGGTATATTATAATAATAGTATAATATCCTCTATTATATCATTAACATAAAATTTTATACTTCCCACATGTAGCATTAACGAGTCATATCACATTGAGGGGGTGGTAGTTCGCACGTCCTCAAATGAAATTATTGCGTTTACCCATAATGGAAACCATAAAGGTAAGATATAAAAGAAAAATATGGTAGAATAAATAAATATTTAAAAAACAGATATCATATATAAATACATTTCCATCTTATGGGACACCATGAGTGGTGGTAGGAGATAATCAAACAATCTTCGTTTCGTTAGGCGTTAGTTTTCCATCCACAGAAATAGTATATTCTTGACTCATTAAATGGAGGTGTGTTTATGTGTAGTTAAAATCCATAATATAAAAAATCCTAGTATATTTATGATATAGGTTTTGTTATAAAATAATGCAATAATAAAGAGTTTAGGGAATGGAGAAGTAAAATAAAAGAAAAGAAGTTAAGTGGAATCGTTACCTTTAATTTGGGCGACTATCTATGGATTGAACCATAAAGACTTCTTTATGTGACTTCTGCCTAAGGAAAGGATTATAAGAGGAGGATATGGATGTATGGAGCTTAATTGGTTATATTTTGGATGATCCAAAAGTCTTGAGAGATGTGTGTAATTGGATTTTTAATGTCTTTTTTTATGAGGGAGAGGTGGGGCTCTTTATGAATGTGTGAAAATATTATTTTGTTATACACCTATCTTCGGTTTACAAATAACCAAAACATTTTAAAGATGAAGAAAAGATGACTCATGGTCTAAATAAAATAATCTAATAATAATTAGACAGGTTTTGGATGTTAATTTATTATTAAAAATCTTATTTATTTAAATCATTTCTTAAAGAGGTAAATACTGCATCATTACTGTTTCATATATAATTTAATTTATTTTATGTATAATGATTATAAAAAAATACCATATTTTAAGAATTAATTTTATATTTCCAGGGAATTTTTATAGTCAAATAGATAATTTATACAACCCTTTGTAAAAAATAATTTACTAAAAGATATTTGTTTTGTCGTTTTTGCCTTTACTTTAAGTTAATTAATCTAAAGTGTCATTATCACTCCAAAGTCGATCAATGGTGTCCCAAAATCTCCCCAATGATTTCCATGGTTGTAAAAGACTCATCCAATATGGTTTTTACAAGTGTTAAGATAATTTTGAATTATTATAATATTTTTTTACCTTGAATTACCCTCTTTACCTTTAACGGCGGTAAATAAATTTCAAAAGTAACAATTCACCAAATTATTTTCATTCCATTGAACCAAATTTTACTTACTAATAACAACCATGTGCATTGGATTTTCTAAATTCAATTCATAGACGTGGTACATTTTTATTTTAATGAAAAAGTCAGTCGTTTTAACTACTACTAAGTGGTTTCACTACTGATAAAAAATTGATGTTTTTCAGAAAATCAAAACAAAAAATTCAGCCTAAGATAATTTGATATTTGGAATTAAAAAATGATGTCTATTTTACCATATTATATATATATATGTTTCATTAATTAATTTAAAAAAAAATTCCTATTATCAAAAAAATTGATTTTTTAAGAAACAATCACTATCGAAAGATTGATATTTCTTTATGTCCTAATTCGAAGTGAAATAAATTCCAATGACCAATATTGGATTAAATGGTAAAAACATATTCTAATTATACTTTAAAACGAATTAAAAATATAATCTAACCTTATAAATAAATAATATTTAAATATAGTTTTGCATTAAAATTCCATATTTTTCATTATTAATTAAAAAATGAATTTTATCAGAAAAATAACAAAACATTACCCAAAGTAAATTTTGATTTCCTGATTCTAAAGTAGAATTTTATTTTTTCAAATATAACATATAAAAGTGAACAGAAAAATATTTAAAAAGGGTTTTCCATCAAAAGGCGGTAAATCGACATTTTAGTGAATATTAGAGTATTTATGCTTAAAAATGTTTTTTTTTATTTTAAGCCTCTAACTTTTTTTTGGATAAATGTAAAAACATTTAATAAACATGTGTAATCATATTTTAGTTAGTTATATTAATTCCCTCCAATACAATTTCTAGGAGTTAACATTCATTTAAAATAATAATATTATAATATTAGTGTGCAATGAATGATTTCAATGAAACCTGTTGTTGGTTATCAGGTACGCTATCAAACATAACAACGCTTTTAAAGTAAAATTAATATTTAATTCACATATATTAATAAGTATGAAAATATCTTATTCTGAATTTAATTGGATGTTACACTATAAATATAATATATGTAGAAAAACAATTAAAATTTGATATTCATTTATACAATTATGAACCCTAGGTACAAAGACACAAAAATGAAATGAATAAGAAATTGAATGGTATGTAATTTGTTGGACACAATGTAGGATAAATGAGATGAATGTTTTTGATTAGTGTCTTGTTATTATCGTTTCATTTCATCTTATGTGGTGTATTCATGCAAAGAATAATGCTAGGATTCTGTCTCAATCCGAAATCCACACTTCCCACCATAAACCAAGTGGGAATTCCCAAATAGCATAGGCTTGAAATTAGTTCTTTTTAATAATAAAACATTCCCTTAAATTATATAAAAATAAAAAAAAATATTATTAATAAGATACATAATGTTGAAAAATAAATTAATTAAAATTTTAATATGAAATATTAAATATACAATCCAAATAAACAACTAAATCTATAGATAATGAAATGATATATGTAGATGACGTATTTGATTTACATTAAATACAACAAAAATTGTTTTCTTATTTAAAAATAAAAACCAAAATGAAACCCTAAACTAAACTAACAATCTTACATGTGACCCATGATCATAATTTTAGTCAAAATGACTCCCTTAGTTGCTTAAAAAGAAAGTATAAAACTCAGAAAAATGTATTCTTAAAAAATATTTTCATGACCTAAAAATCCTAGACTGATTACACTTGAATAATCCATGAAGTCTCATTAATATTACGTACTAAAAATTATTGTTTGAAATAAAATATAAATGCATATATTTTATGATATGCCTTTGAAAGATGTTACAAATACATCATCAATTTTTGGATAATAATCCACTTTTCTGTTTTTCATTGTACAAAATAATAATACATTGTAATCTATTTTACGAGGACTAATCTCCATACTAAAATTCCATTTTAAATTATCCAAATAATGTTTTTGATATTGAAGTGTTTTATAAATCTTCCTTAAATAAAAAATTTATAAGTAAAAATATTCATGACATACTAAAAAAACATTTTGAAACCCACATATAATATATTTAATAAATGAACGATATGCACCATCTTATCAACACACCGTGAAATTACTTTAGAAAATAACATCTCCAATTTTATGATAATTGTTTTCAATACACAATATAGAATAGTTTTATTGTTGATTATGAAAAAATTTTGTCTTTTTAAAAATCATTCTAAAATAAATTTTAAAAATTGTGGAATATTAATCATGGAATTTGAATGAATTAATAAGAATAAACAAGAACGATTATGTCAATTTCACATGAATAATAGAATCAAAAACTAGTTATATAATTTCTAAAAATGATATAAGAATTTGGGGATAATGTTGAAGCAAAAGATAAATACCTTAAATTATCAGAAATTTGATCCCTGTATCATTTTTATAAGAATAAGATCATTAAAATTAAAAGCAACTATCATAACGTATAATTAAAGATAAACAATATAGTTTCATGAAATACCCTTCTAGGTCTATACCAATTATTTTCCAATGATAAATATTCAAAGAATTGGTATACAACCAGGGAAATATTTTTCATCATGAATTTTATAATTCTCTATCTTCCCCAAGCCAGACATTAACTCTATTAGAAATATATATCCACATTTAAACACATGGAATCAATTTTTTTTTCCTATAATGGTATCTAGAGATTCCATAGAAAATACTCAATAATTAATCAATGAAACAGGTTATGTATTTAATTCTCTATTTCACCACACACATGTATAAAAGGTATCCCATGAAACCCACATTTTAAAACACATGAAACATACTGAAAATCCAATTTTAAAAACCACACATCCCCATTATTAGTTAATTAGAGTAGGTTACTAATGATATATGAATCATAGAACATGTATTAATAAAATTAAATAAATTTATAAATCCAAAACCACAGCATATCCAACACCCTAAACTAAAATATCTTCATAAATAATAACATGGTCCTAAGATGCATGATGTACCTCCCATTATATAATATTATTTTTAAGGGGTCACAATTAGGCACCCAAAAGTTCTATAAAAACAAGATTTTCCAAAATTCCTAAATAATACTTTTATAAAAATATTGGAAATCTTATCCAAGTGAATGTATATAAAAATCTCATCTAAATACAATATTAGGAAAAAAATTTATAAGTAAATTTCTTGGAGAACATAAGGGAATATTAATTATAATTAAAATGAAAATTCAAATATTTTTATAACATTGAGTGGTTTAAAATACCACCCACAGAAGTTAACAAATGACATTGAAACTATATAACCAATTTTAATTTTTTTGACACATTATAGAACTGACTCACATATGTTTAATATCAACTGATTTGAATAAAAAATTTAAAAATAACAATATATCTTTCCACTACATGTATGACTAGTTTCATCCAATAAAAATAAATTTACCCATTCTAAAAGTACAACGTATGGAACATCCTAAATTCCAAAGGATAAAACCATTTAGAAATCCAAATTATACTAAATAGTCATGTATATATTAATAAAATTATATATAAACACATTTATACCAACAAGAATCCAATGTAAATTAATATAAAGTAAAAAAAATGAATTACGCACCACATTTCAAAGTCAAATCATATCATAATTTTATGTATTCAATGATGAAAACTAGAAAATTCCAAGGCATGCCCTATAAAACCCATACATGGGGAATCCCACATGATTTCTCCAAAAAACTACCCTATAACCATCCCAAATGTCTTTTACGGTTTATTAGAGTAATATAAATCAAGGGGAAAGTGGTATGTGAGAGAGGAAGGGTTTTGGAGGGACATTCCAAAAAGAACACCAAAAGATTCCAATGTAGATTTTCATAAAATGGTTATGGGAGAAGGTAGAAAATATCATAGTGGTGGTCTTGGTTTGTGAAAATTATAGGGTGAGTTTAGGATCATTATAGGGTTGAAATCATGTGGTAGAAAAAGAATATTTTCATGGTTTGAAGAATCTATGAATGCTTTAAGGTTTTGATATAAATTATGTCAATATATGTTGTAACCATGAGGGATCTACTTTTTTTCCCAACCCACCTTGTAAAATTTATCTTGGGCAATGTTGAAAATTGAAAAAAAAATGTTTGAATAGTTTTAAATTTACTTACCTAATTATAGGCAATCTTTTCTCTCTTGCCACATTGTTTTCTAAACCATGTGTTATCAGAAAACCATTACCCTATCATATTAATTTTCTTAGATGGTTTATCATAGGCTTTATTTATTTTGGATTTATCTTTTTAGAACCATTGTATAAGGAAAAATAATTAAAAATTTGATGTAAAAATAAATAAATATAATGATAATAAAAAAATTTATTATAAATAGCATTACAAAACCATGCATTGAAGAAAAAATCATAGAAACCTGAAAATTTAAGTTGTACCTCTGAAAAACATTAAATAAGATAAGAAAAAAAATGAATAATACATTATAATCCAAACAATGAAATAGAATGGGTGATAAATCTCATCAACATATCACATTATATCCATAAAAGTAATTAGGTCAATATACTGGACAGTAAAGGACATATTATAAAAAATAACATCATAGAAAAAGGATAATCCTCATAAAAATTATATGAACCATCCAAAACACTAAACATCACAAATTTTACATGACCAAAAAAAAATCCAATAAAATATATATTAATGTAGTGAAAATGAATAAGAATCCCACCAATTACAATTATTAAATATGTTGGAACCATATACGCATAATTATACATGGTCCAATTAGATATCACTAAAAAATACAATTATAAAATAAAAAAAAACATAATTATAAAACACCTCTAGCCAAATAAAACCAATAAAATATGGCCCAAAAACATCTAGGTATAAAATAAATTTAACATCAACCCAACTGACCAAGATAAATAATCTCTAAATGTATGGTATCTCAGAACTAAGCAGAACAACCATGGAAGACATTACTAATAAAATAACGAATTGGATGTAACCATAGGGACATGATCTTATTAATAGTGTTCATAGATCCAAATATTCATAATAAAATTCAATTATAATTATTATAGAAAACATAGATCCATATAATCAATGTTTTAATTGATAAAATTGCCTTAGCCTCCCATAAAAACTCATTTCGCTTCCCCATGTCCAAACTAAGGAACCAAATCCTATTGAATTCTACAATGAAATTTAAAAAAATACATAACATATGAAAATGAGGTATAACAATCCAAATACGAACAAAAATTCATAATTAACATCCACATTGGCATATTATGAAAATTTTGGACAATGTCTCTTTAAGAAATGATAGCTCCAATTCACATAGAATAATTAAAAAATTGGGTATTCATCCAAGACACACAAATATGAATCAAATAATATCCAAATCATTAAAAATAAATAACCTATAAGAATATTTTTCCACATTGATATAAAAATCATACCAAGACACAGGGTCCAATACAATTGACCAATATGATTATAAAGGATACATTCCATGATGTACTACATGATTTTACTCCACAAGACATGATTTAAAGGACCATTCAAAACATATATATTTTTTCAAATTATTTGTACTATTAAAAATAGAATTGAATATCCCGAAAATAAAACAAACATATTTTTACAAAAGGAAATTCATGTATTCTTACACAAAAAAATCAATACACAAACATTTACTTGTTTGGGTCAAAAAATTCATATCATGAAAAGACAAATTATGAAAATATCACAATCATTACAAATTTAAAAAATATAAACACCATTATATAACAATCCAAAAAAATATTTTTTTCACAACAATTCACTATTATAAATGGTATAAATTTTTCCGAATAGATAAATAAAAAAATTCTAGAATTTTATTCGTTAATCATAAACACATATTTGTAAATTCAAATCATTTTAAAATATATTTTAAAAATAAAAAATTAGATTTTTTTAATCTAAAAAACCATTTTTTCGATGTTATAAGAAAATGGAACAATTTATAATCATTTACGCTATTTTCCGCACATGATAATGGCTAATTCCTACTAAAGACAAAAAAATGGGGTTTGAAATTCTCTACATTTATTTAATATGGAAGCCCATCTTCTTGAAATTACATAACTCTAAAAAAAATTACTTATATAAACATTTAAAAAAAATTATCGGTGAATATAAAATATATCACCATAAATAAGCATTCAAAATTCAAAATTAGATCAATCGTTTAAAAAAATATTGATCAAAAAATAATTTTATAAAATCTATTTAAATAACTGATTTAAATATTTAATATTTTTTATTATAATGATATCTTGTTTTTATATTGTATTAAAACTAAATAAAGTAAATGAATAATACAGTTCTAATAAAAAATTTAATTCCAAAATACTATTATATCACAAGAAATAAATTAAATTTTTTCCCATTTCCCAAACAACAGATGGGGTTCTAAGCATCAGAGGATATAAATCAAAACATATAATGGGCTATGTAACCAATCCTAGAAAAGGCATGTAGACGTTGGCCACATTCAAATCAAGAAAATGTTCTTATAAAAAGTCTATTTTAAATAAATCATTTGATGCATTGTTTTTTAGGCCTCGCAATATGACCGTAGGCATTGATTCCCATATATGTATGTATCTAAAGAAAGATCCCAAAGAAACTATTTCTATTGAATGAGGACCAAAATATCACCACAATATGTTTCAAATAAAAAAATACCATCATTTAGTTAAAAGGCATAATCTAATAAAAAATAATGAAAGCCAATGGGAACTAATGGGATAAGGAAGAAAAGATATCATGACTCTCCCTTCGAATAAACCATCTAACAATGGAAATATATATATATATAAATTACCAAAACCTATAAAACAAGAGATTATTAAAAAAACTATGATTTTTATAAAGATTATTCCCTATAAATTACTCAATTTTTTTGAACAACAATTCACTTGTAATATTTTTCTAATCATTATGGTTTATAGTTTTAGAGAATTAATAAATAATTATAAAATGTAAAACCATACATTAAAAGTGTAAACATATACTCAGTATCAATTTTTACCTTTTTTTAAATAAAACATGATTTCATTTCAAGATAACGAATCACAATTTTTACCATGATATCATATTTTCACCTAGGCACACTTAATAACTATGAAAATTATTTTCAAAATGTGAGATGAGAATAAAAATATGTTTTTGGGAAAATAAGGAATAATTTTTTTCATCTGATGAATACCCATAAATAAATTTTCTTAAAAACATACATTCTTACTTAGAAAAGGATTTATATTTTGAAAAATATTATTAGATTACATTTTCAATGTCAATTTATTTATAAGAACTCTTAATTTAATGCATATAAAAGGAATGTAGGTGAATCAAGACATCATCATCAATGAACCCATATAAAACCCATAAAAGGAAAAATATTAACTATATGGATCACTTATAATATAATTTTTTGAAAAACTATAAAATTACCCAATGCATTAAAGAACTATCTGGGCCCACCTAGTATACAAACTATAGAGGGTTCAGTAGGAAAAATCTAGGAGCATCCATCACAAAAGATATAACACGCTCACCTTGTGATATATGGGACCATTATTCATAAATAAATTTTAATGATTGTATAAATAGTATAATTATTGAAAATTATATTAAACCCACTTACAATACAATTTTAGATATCAAAACAAAATTATTTTAAATAACTTAAAAAATTTATGAACAACCCACATGATAATTAACCAATTTTCATTGAAAATAATGTTGAAAACATTAAAAAAAATTAAATCATGAAATCATCATGAAGTTAGGAAAATAATATTATACAATAAGGTTTAAAAATAGTCCATTTTTTTATAAAAAGTAATTAATGTAGATCATTAAATTAGTCTTTATAAATTAAATTCCCATACAATGAATATTGAAAATATTCATTTTTAATTTTTTTAGATAAATTATAAAAATTTATTTTAAAATTTTAATAATTTATAAATATATTTATAAAAATAAATTTAAAATAATGTTCCTAATTGTAAAATATTTTTAAAATAAATCATTAAAACATAAAAAATTGTTTTTTTAGTTAAAAGGGAATTAACTTATGTCCAACTCAGCATACTTTTTCGTTACCCAAATAAATAATAAAAATAGTTTAATTTTTTTACATTGTGGTTATAATTTTTATATTTACTCTTCCATTTTTACATTTATTTAAATGTAATAATAGTTAAATGGTTATTTAATTTCGGGATAGATGTTTTGTTGATTTCTAGTTCATAATTCTACAATGATATTGATATATTAAATGCAGTCAAAGAGATCATAATTTCATAACCTATAGAAATGTATTAGTGAAGTAATTATCACCTTCATATATTAATTATACATTTAAATACCAGAATAAAAAATGGTTTTGATATATTGTTATAAAATATTGTTAAGAAAAATCAACTTTGTTACAATAATGGAGACGGGAGGCCCTATATACACTCGACTACTGTTTCCATTATCAATGATCAATATGGAAAGAAAAAATATATTTTATTATATTTATATAATATTAATAATATCATATATATATATATATATAATTAATTATTTAAATATATATATATTATACATGTGATGTGGCGATGAAAAATAAATCACATCGGTTTGTGGATGTGGTTGACCACACATATGCAGATATTACAATATAATTTTTATGTTAATGGAACGATTAAAATAAAAATTATATATTATCTTTTAAAAATGATAAATATTTAATTAATATATTATATATTAATTAATTTCATTATTATTATAAATGTATCATATATGGTGATGGAAAATGAATTATATCGATTTCTGAGATGATAGTTATTAATAGAGAAGAATGATGAATTCTTTTCCCATTTGATGGACCTGAAGATGGATACAAGTCATGTATCTTCCATATAAAAATATAATTTTGTGTAGGACACAGATTATATTATATTATAATGTTTGAACAATATTTTAGGGATGATTATGAATGGAAAAAATATAATTTCCTGATTAAAAATCATACATCTTATTCAGAAAATCGAATTATATTGACACTATAAGAAGACAACGGTTTGAATTATTTATAAAACAAGACATCCATAATATGGGGACTGATTATAGTAAAGTAATATGTTTCATATATGTTGACAAAAATGGTTTTAATGTGTGTAGTATTGAAATAATTATATTCTAATTTATATGAGACAGGAGGGTCACTATTTGAATTTTTCAAAATATTAAAATATAATAATATTATTACAAAGCTAATGACATAAAAAGAGCCTATAAATTCATATTGAATGAAGTTTTTAACCATATAATAACCCTTTTATTCATATTTTACAATATATAAATTTTTGAATAATTTAATACTATATAAATTCCATAAATTATGTTTTTTGGAAATATTTGAAATTGTTCGTCACATTAACATTGAAATCATTAAAAAATTGTAAATATATATATAACTATTTTATTATATATTAAATATGTCATGTAAATCAATAAAAAATTGTACAAGCATTGCATAATGTTGCATAAGTAATTATGTTACCTCATTAATATATAAAAAGTAAATAAAATTTTTTATCATAATAAAATATTCACCCATCTCAATATAATCATTTATATTGTTTAATGATTTATATTTACTCATATCCTTGTAAAGAAAAAATTTTAATATGTTAATTTGAATTTTCCTACCCAATGCAAGCACTACACAATCATTTGTCAATGTTTCTTGATATATAAGTCAATAATTTGATATTATACATAGAAATATATATATATGGATTATATTTAATATATATTTCAGGAAACTACTTCTTAACTCTCAATTATTTTATATAAGAGACTGAATCGAACTTTTCTGTTGATGTGTATGCACGATGTCAGCACTGAAAGTGATTTTCATATTTATCATTAAATAAATTTCAATTAAATTTTTTTGAATTATATGATATGATATTATATATATATATATATATATCTTCTTTAATTATTCATTCCACATGTTTTTTATAATTTTAAATATTAATTATATCATTTTTATCTCATAAGAGATATCATATTTTATACAAAAAATTATGTTTTACTACTATCCATAAGTATAAAAATATTTTAAATGTCTAAAAAATATTACTAGATAGTAGTTGTAAAACAATGATTTCAAAAATTAATTTCGTTTTATCAAATAAATTTTCTAATGCACCACAAAATTAATAATATCGTTCCAACATAATAAAGGAAAATTAATTTATGAAGAAATCAAATTCATGATGTGTAAAATTACATTAAAAAGTAATATTTTATGATTTCATAATATTTTAAAAATACATTAAAATTTACACTGATCAATATATTTATTTCATAAATTAGGTAGTCATATTCATACGTTTCATTTTAATTTCAAGTTCATAATAATCAAATTTAAATATTAATATCTAAATGTTGGGATAAGAGAAAATTTGAATATATTATACCCTATGAGTCATATTAATTAATTTAAAAATGTCAAGATGTTACATTCTATCCCATTTAATATATATAATCCTTATATTTTTAAATCATTATTGGAAACAAGAATTGAACTTTTCAAAATTCCATTAATGAAATCCCACATCGTTAAGAGGATAAAAAAAATACTTGTACATGATATTAGAGATAAAGAAGTTTGAATGTTACCTAAGATAACATATAATAGGATTCCATGTATGAATATGTGGACATGGAATATAAAATATAACTCTATATGATATATAATGGGTTATATAGAATATGATCATGATACATTTAACTACTAAATAATAGTAAATCTATAACTGTTTAAAGGACCATAAATTATATTTTATGAAAAGTGTAGAAACAATAATTTTGATTTCAAAAAACAATTCCCAAATTTTCATAAATTATTTTACTATATATACTAATAACATAATTTAAAATAACTACTTGAAAAGAATAATTTCATCCTATAATCAATTTAAATTGTAGTATCATATTTTTTTTCTAAATGATGAGTATGAATTTTAAATTCAGAAAGATCTAGAATCAAATTCAATGGATAAAACATCCAAAAAAGATAAAATATATTCATCATGTCATTAGGTATTTACCAATACCACAATTATTAGTACATGATAATATAATTCCAAATAATGAAAAACCTCTAAATAATGAAAAAGTTCATTGGTCTCTAAAATTAAAACATAATACCCAATGGTCATCAGAGATTGTACAACATATAACATTCCTTAAAATTAGTCAACAATATTTCTACATAATATTGAAATGAAAAAATCATAAATATATGATCACATAGTCTTATAAAATAATTTTTGATTTTACCTCAAAACATCATTATAAAATAATCTCCATGATATGATATTTATTTTCATAAATAACCTGATTTACAAAAAATCAACATTATAGTCATATATAATCCCAAATTATAATTAATATTTTACTTCATAAATAAAATCCTATTGAATTCTATTTAACTTAATAAAAAATTAATTAAAAAGTAGTGAATGTAATAAAAAATAACATTAATCACTTATCTCAAAATCCATATTCATTCCAAGGGGGATCTATTTGATAAAACATATACTCCCAAAAATTAATTGGAAATTTTTCCATTGCAATATTTAAAACAAAAATTTCATTCTTACCTAGACATCACATAATGTATTGGTAGCTGACACACCCTTGTCGCCATTGGGTTGTGGGATAAATTCCATTAGCCATATCGGATGCAACAAGTTGTCACAAATCATTTGGGTTATCCAATATGTAAATCTATATTAAATAAATCCATATAAAATTATAGAAATTAGAGAAAATTCATAAAAAATAACCGTATTATATTAATAATTAATGAATTAGTTTTAACCGAAAATGGTATATCATACAATTCATTATTCATCCCAAAATATAGTAACCCATAATTACCTAAAAAATTAATTAATTTTTCTACAACTATCATTAGTTACATTAAAATTTCTTAACAAAAATCATAAAGGGGATTCTCGGATATTGAACATAGGATCATCGTTATATTTATGAAACCTTGATGATATACATAAATATAAATTAAAACTCACAAGAAACAGTATATTTCTAAAATTATATAAACCCTCCTCTAATAAAAACTATAATGAACCCCCTTATGTAATACATATTATAGATATAATGGGTTTACTTCGGGAAAATTTTACACTCCCATCATATATTCTATAATTTTAATACCTGAATATATTTTGGCGCACTCATTATAAATATTTTCAATGGTACAAATCATGAATAAAATCTTTGAAGAGGATTTTAATTCCATTTTTTAAACACAGTGGAATATCATATTAATATTTTCTATAATAGATCTTTTAAAACATAAAGACTATTTACAAAATAATGAAAACCTTCTCATTGAAAATAACTATGAAAAAATATATTGTAAACGTTTAATATTTAATAAATAATGATGTTAGGAATATCTACATATAAATTATGTTAATAAAGCATTCCTTTTTATTTTTTAAATTTTTTTGAAAGAGTAAGATTAAAAGTTGATTTTTAAAAGAAAATCCTATATAAAAAAAATTATAAAGATTATTTATGGAAAAAATTTATAAAAATTATAAAATTAACCATTTAAATCATTTATATCGATTTAAATTTATTTAAAAATATATTTTCTAAAAAATGGGAATGAAATGGAATTATTTATAAAATAAATCATTAAGATATTTAAACTGAGGTTTTCAGTCAAAATGTCTCATACAATTAGTTAGAAACACAATGTATGTTGTTAATTATAATTAATAATGAAATTATGTTTATTATGTGCATTCATGAAAATATTTTTAATTGTAATTATTACTTTTATATCATATATAAATTTTTTAAAAAAATTAATTACCAATTTATGTTCACATATGATATTTGACCATATTCGATTCATAAGTCCATAACAACTTCATAAAGTTAACTATGGTAAATGAGATAAATATGTAATAATATTATGAATAATAATGATCAAATTATTATCACATTTATACATTAATTATTAAGTTAAATAAAATTATGAAATATGTTTATGAAAAATGAATTACCTTACAATCATGGTGACTTAAGCCTTTAGGTACATTGGTTTAACATTTTCATTTTCTAATAATCATTATAGGAATAAAATAAGTACCGTATAATCATTCTTATGTAATAATATTATCATATTTAACATAGCACATGATGAAATATATTTATACATAATATCAATTTATGTGGTGATTAAAAAAATGAATCACATTGTGTGGTGTAGGTGGTATTCAACACACGTGCATGAACAACATCACCACTTTCCATTGCATGAAAATGTATGTTACAAAGTTATTTATTATATTTTAGGATTGAAAAATATATCTGTAATATAATATTTTATTGTTAATTCCATCATTTTAATTAATCAATGAGGTGTGGTGATGGAAAATGAATTACGTAGGTTCATAAGGTAGTTGTCCATCGTACACCTGACTAATGAATTCATTTCCAATTTGATAGAATTTTAGATGGATATAGGTTATGAAAATGAAATAATTACATATCACTATATAGAGGATAATGGAATTGTTATTCAATAAAGTTTGAAGAAAAATTTTATGTTTGTGAAATAATAAACAATACAAATTTTGTTGATAAAAAATGACAACTCTTAATCAGATAATATTATTTTCTTAACTCCATAAGAGAACTACGTTTAGTGTCATGACTAAAATGATTCCTCTCAAATGTGGGGAAAAATTATAAAAATGTATTTGGGATGGTATTGGTCCACTGAAATGGGTTTTAAGGGTTTATGATTTATAACTAGATGCTCCCTTTTATAAGAGGGGAGGGGCACTCTTCAAAATTCAAAAAATATTAAAATTTAATTAGACTATTGTAAATTCAAAGACATGAAAAGGGAATATTAATTCATATGGTGTCACATTTAAAATCATATCAAATCCCCCATGTTCTTATTTAACAATTTTATTATTTCATATAACTTAATAATATATTAATCCCATAAATAATCATTATAGTCATATTTGAAACTATTCATTAATTTGACATTAAAATCATTAATATAGTAAGTGAAATAAAAAAAATTAATTATTTTATAAATCTGAAATTTTCATTAATAGATTTAATGGTTCAAACTAAATATCTTAAAATTATTTATAATTAAATATTTTTAATATAATATTTTTGACATTTCGGTAATTGAATAATTACTTAATCAATGTTGGGAAATATTTTATATTAATTATTTATTAAATAAAATTTAAAAATAAAAAACCATGATGATTTTTTTTTTATATTTTTAAAAAATATTATAGTAGAATATTTATTCTAGGTAACCACATATTAAAAAATACTACACCTGTTGGAAATATGTGTGATGAATTCTCCAATGTTTCTTGAAATGAAATACTATAAGGTTCTTAATCTTATCCAAGTGGCTCAAATAAATTATAAATTAACAATTTTGGTGATTATAGATGTTTTATAATCATATAATAATATTTTTTATTTTTTTTTCTTAAAATTGTATTTATTGGTTTATTTTTAGTGTTTTTTCAAACTTGTTATACTAATTTTTATTCTATATGTAAAATCAAAATGGCTTCATAACAATTTAACATTCATTTGAATATATAAAAATGTATTATAAATTGATAGCATGGAAATATATTACTTATTATAAATATAATAATTTATATTCATTAATTTGTATATTTTATCATATATATTCCAACAAAGCTTATTTAACTTATTAATCATATTTTTCTTACGTTTTGCAAGCATTGAACAATATTATGGATAAGATTATTTTTATATAATTCCATAAATATTTATTATTATTAAAAATAAACAATTATTCATTATTATTTTTATATATTCCATCAATAGAATTTTTACCTCAAAATTATTAAATATAGGACACCAAATATGACATTTATTGTGTTACACAAGCACAATATCATCTTTGAAAGCGATTTTAAATATTTACCATAAAATAGAAAATGAATTATATATTATGCTTTATATTTTTATGATATTTATATTTTTATGTCATATATGGGAAATTGTTTTTGTTTAATAAAGTTTTATATCATAATTGTTTCTTACCGATAAAATAGAATATATCGATTTTATAAATAAAATACATTGATTACTATTCACCAAAAACATATCTTTAGAGGAAATGTCCGAAAATTTCACCATAGATTAAATTTTAATATAGTATTTATAAAATTAATATAATTTTATCAAATAATTTTTAAAATTTTATTGAACTTATTTACAATATTCACTCAGAAAAAAATGAAAATCTTAACTTTGATGAAAATATATTCTTAAAGAATAAAATGAAATTTAAACAAGTAATAATATTATTTATTAATAAATTACTAATAAAATAATATTTTTAGTAACTTTATATTTATTTAAAAAATTATTTATTAATATTTATACCCTGAAATTTGATGTATAGGTTATATTAGTAAAATTAAAATAAGATTATTTTCATTTTCTTTTATGATTGATGTGGCATATCATGTATGATACAATAAAGTGTTTCATTTTAAAATCTCAGGATGTTAAACTCTATATATATTATATGTACTTAGACCAAGTTTTAAATAAATTTTAGGTATTCATATCATCCATCACGAAACTCATCCCGCCACATGATGAAAGCATATTCCTGATTCTATCAGGTTGGAAACTATTTCATGACAATACAAGAACATAACACATGAAATATTTATCTCCGATACGAAAAAATATTTTATTTATTAAAATAAATTGAAAAAAATTTATAGAAAATCTATACAACATTGAACATCCATTACAAATTTATAATTAAATCCATTGATATTGAAATGTCTGAAAAAAATAAATTTTGGGAAAATAATAAAAAAGGAAATGTATTTGTTATATAAAAACCCATAACTAAACCCCACCCCACTATAACACACAATAATATGACCCACAGTCACTATTTATCTCAATATGTCCTCCCCATTTGGTCAAAATGATTGAATCACACAAGAATGATTCAAGAACTACAAAAATATAGTTATGATCTGTATATCATATTAGTTATCAACTCGTTGAATCTATTAATTTTTTTAGAATACATCATAATAAGTATGTTTTGAAATATAATAATAATATATTTTCTATAATCCGTCTAAATATGTAATAAAAACACATAAAATATATCCTAAAAATCCATTTTATTAATTCTATTAAATGAAAACAATCACTTGGACAATTATTTCCCTAGACCTAAACCCAGATTTTAGAAAGGAAATATAATTCTCAAATATGAGGTTTTTATATTAAATTTTTTTCTATGAAAATATGAATAAATAATTTACAAATAAAACTATAATTGAAGGATAAAAAACGTGTTTTAAATCTCACATATAAGATATCTAAATTTTATCCATTTCCCATAATATATGAAAAAATTTTAAAATAAATATTATAAATAAATTTAATAATTTATGATAACACCTTTTGGACCCAAGATAAAATATTTTTATGGATGTTAAAACCTAATTTTTGTTAAACTATTTATTTAACCTTAATAAAAAATTTAAATTTTAAAAAGAAACAACAAAAAATTAACGAATGAAAAAAAAACATAAAAGCACAACATGGTCAAGATAAAATGAAAATAAGAAAAAAATGATACACATATCATAAAATCATACAAGAAGTTGGGGATATAATATTTAAAGAAGAGAATACGCCAAAATGATCACAATCATGATCCTAGTATAATTGAAAAAATCAAAATATTTATAAATTTTATAAGGAACTAGCATGTTAAATATTGTAATATAAACCATCCGTTCATATGAAATATTCATAATGGGCCATAAAAAATAGTTTATAGGGTGTATAATGTAGTGACCCGAACTCCAAGACATCCAATAAATTTCAACATGATTGGAATACCTCTTAATCCCTCTTCCCTTATATTCCTTACATGGAAACTCATAGTCTACATAGAGAAACATGAAACTCTCTAGGTATTCCTTTAATGGATTATATTTGTCCATTATAATATAAATTTGATTTAGTCCATGAAGTATGGTATATATTTAATCATTTAGATCTCCAAAAACACAATCAGCGTATCCGATGTGTCCCATATTTCGAAATAGTATTCATCAACCTAGTTTCATGCTGAAATGTTTATGTGTTTCCTAGTTTAATGTATACAAGCTTATTATATGATTTATTTTTTGGTTCAATCCTTTATATGAGGGCTAGATAAACTAAATTTAAAATAATGATTGAACTAGTTTCTATATATAAATTTTCACAGTAAAAAAATATAGTGGTTGTGACACTTTCCAATATTTTTGATATGATCTCTGGACTCATTATTTTATATTGATGGTTTCAAACTCTTACAAAATTTTTATTCTTATAATGATAAAGGCTTATGTTGTGAATTTTTATCTTCATATATGAATGTTGGATATTATTTTGTATTGATAATAAATTTTTCTCATAAAATTATTCTCATGATATGATTTCATATTATAATTGATTATCATATCCCAATTTTACCCTTATTGAGATTCTAATCTCACCACTAATTATGATTTAATTTGTTCCCATTATTAATAATAATTGTTCTATATGTTATATTTCTAAGGGGGTTTTTAGTTACAGGGAACTAAGTGCGAGATGATGTGGTTATTTTTAGAGAAAAATCATAATGAATTAATGATTCTAAATTCCCCAATTACATAAAATTATATCTTGGATATTAATGATATGTAATTAATTTTAAACTAATAAAAGGTTGTATTTAGGAATTACTTTTTTACATAACCATAATTGGTTCACTATAAGGTTTAGTTGTTATAGAAAACTTGAATTGTAAATCATTAAAGAGAATAATAGGATAGAACTATGTATATGAAAAAAAAACTATGTTATATAAAATAAAAGATTCTAGATTACCTTGAAAATACATATTTTATCTACATACTAAAAAATGGTGTGAATGTGGAAACAATTCACTTCGGGTGTTATTAATTAATGGGGTGTACTGGGTATTAACCCGATCAACATCAATGCTCAATAAGTGTGACTAAGACTGCACACCATGTTACACACTCCACATAGATATTATTATTTAGGTCAATATTTCATAATGATGTATTATGATGGATATGAGTTTATAATGACCACGGATGACCTGTGTTAAACATAATGTGTCATAGATTAAAAATTATGATTCCTGATTTTTATAGTTAATGAATAAATTTATTGATTATATGATTATTGTCTATGGTTATTTTTTATAACAATGATATTTTATTTTATTAGAAAATTGATTAAATTGGATGTAGTTTTTCAAATGATGGACGTTATTGATGATGCAACAATTTTCATGATGAGAAAAAAAAATTAAATTGAAGTTAAATGGTAATGATTCTTAATTTTCTCAACCAGTAATATCGATTTATGATTATAGAAATGAACATTATTTTCTTTTTGAATAATCTAAATAGGGGAGAAGTAATGTTTCATTAAGGTAATGGAGGAAATAAGATTCATTTTTATACACATAAAATTTTTAGAAAGAGTCACATTGGGGAATGTGTCATTAAAACATGATATTTTTCTTGGTTTGGAAATGATGAACATATATAAAATAATTATCGTGTTAAAATTAAGTATTCGTTGGTGATATTTAATTTATGTCTTAAGGAAACAATTTTATTTCAATGTCTTACAGTTTGAGAACAAAGACATTATCAGATTAAATTCCTCATTAAAATGGATAACTCCTACACCAAAAAATGACCTATTTTATTACAATTATTTGAACATAAGGATTTTATTATTTATTTATTAGGATATGGGAAATATTTTGTTTAATATTTATATCAGTTATATAATGGTTAAAATAATCGTGAACCATAATTCATTTTTTTGAATTAATATTTCTTTACAAATTTTCAATAATAAGTTCATTGGTATTTGAATCCATGAAAATTTTAAAATTAACTATTTTATATTTTATGTAAAACAAAAAATTCATAAATAAAATAACACTAAGATATGTCAGATTTTGCGATAAATTTTTTTAGCTTGTATAAAAATGATGGAGATTAATAATATAAATTGGGATGAATTAAGTGTTTCAAAATTTATTAGGGGTTTGATGAAATAGTGTTTTTTGTTATATTTGATTAACTTCAGTGCATTTTTAATAGAATATATTCAATATCTAGTTTTTTTAATGTATAATGATAGATATTTTTTAAAAAATTTATTATTTCACTGAGTTTTAAGTATTTTCAGGCTATTTTTTAAAATGATTTTTATATTTTAAATGAATATATGATCATTGTATGCACATTCATACTACGTGACATTGTGATAAAATATTGGTTGTTTTGGAATAAATTAAAAATCTGATAATGGAAAATGATATTTGATCAATGATTTAATATTTCTTTTATTTTATATGATATTTTTTGGAGTATTATGGTTAACTACTTATGGAGGGGTTTATGTATGACTTTAGGGGTCATTTTTATAAATTTAGAGATTAATCTTATTTATCATCATATTAATATATTTCCATATTAAATTACATTTACTAACTATTTATTTTTTTTAAAATTTCATGAGATTTGATGAATGAATTATCATTATTTTATAGATATTACAAACCATTAAATATTAATTTCATTGATTCAGACTTGAATAATTCATCTCTAATATTTATTACTTAATGTAAGAGATGAATTTGATATTCATTGAAAAAAATACAAATGATGAAATGTTTCTTTAAAAATAGAAATAAATCAAGAATGATTATTTATATATGTTCTCTATATTGATAAAAAATATATTTCAAAACATTAAGATGTGGATATTTATGAAAACCTATTCTTTTATATTTATTTTCAATGTATTCATGGTCCTTTAATACTCATTGAATTCTAGTATTATGGTCATTAAAATTTTTATAACAATGTAAATTTTCAATATCTATTAGTGAATAGATGTTTCATTTATCATCCAAGCCCAAATCCAAACTTCCCACTAATGTTGACCTTAATTGAGAACCTTATTATGTGTCACATTACATAGCCTTTATTTTTAGAAAATTAAATTTATCAAATGTTGTTTTATTATCCCTTTTTATGGAGTGTATTTTTAATACAGTTATTATCAAATATTTTAACCATGATTATCGAGAAAAAATTATGGGGAATTAATTTATTTAGTGGTGGAGAGTGTTAAACATCTAAAGTTGAGTGAAAAATAATTGTAATCATTATACCTTTCTTAACACGTAACACAAAGCATTAATCAGATGATGATATAATATATATATATATATGTTATTATTTAAATTTTACTAATATAAAATAGCCATATAATATGTTGGTATGATTATGAGTAAGAAAATTATGAAATATTTGTATAATTTTTCAACTAAATACAATGATTTTTCCTAATTTACATTAAATAAGAAATCTATGTTTAATAAATCTATATTTTTCATCAAAATTAAATTTCCTTCAAATTAGATTTTTCTTAGATATTAGTATAATTTCATTCATCTATCTTTATAAATTATATATTATAAGTCAATATAATTTTGGAAATATTCACATGAAAATTAGCCTTGGGTTATTTTTTGGTCATTTTTATTAAAATTTCGATTTATCAGTGAATAATACAAGATACAGATTTTATTGAAGACCATAAACTAACATTATGTATATATTGAGTACGATTCTTATAATTCAAATAAAAATTTATTTTTTATTTATATTCATAATAATCTAAATAATTTTATTTAATAAATACTATGAATATTTATTGTATAAAAAATATTATCCCTATACATAATTTTTTCAAAAAACTATTTCGTGTCAAATTTTGTTGGATTATGTGAAATGTAATTCCATCCAATTATTGAAATTTAAAATGAAAAAAATTAATTATTATTAGGAATTATATTTTCACAATTATTTAAATATTTTGACACTATTTTTTATTATATTTAATAGTAATAATGAACCATAATTATTTAATATTATATGATATGTCTTTATATTGTTTTTTTTAATAATAACAATAATATTATATTTTTAAAAAAATCAGCATAAAATTTCATTCTATTTGTTTTAATAATTGTAATATCTATTAATTGGAATAAAAATTGGCTATCTTCTATTATAATTATGTTTCATTAATGATGAATTAATTTTGATCACTATTATTTATTTTCAAATTTTAGTGATAGATTAATTACCCTATTTTTTTCAAAACGATAATACAATTCTTATGTATGATTTTGAAAAAATAATGCAATTGATTTTGATAATATAAAGAATATTTTTTTTCAAATGTCTAATAGATATATAAATATTTTTAATATATATAATGTATTAGGGATTTGTTAATAGATTATTTTATAATTCAATTACACAATTTTCTTAATATTTATCTATTCAAATAATATTTAAAATTACATTATTTGTAAGCTTCGTTAAATAATATTTCATTTAATGATGTAACATTCATTTATTTTTAATATTCATCAATATAAATATTTTATGTTCTAAAAATATTACCATTATCATCTTATGGGAATATTTCTGTATTATGGCACCATTATTTCGCCCTTCAAAAAAAATCATTGATTTCCAGTTAATTCTCAAATAAATTGATGTTGTAAAATAAGGAAATAATGATTAAAAAATCACATAAAATTTTATAAATATTATTTTATAATATTATGTAGAGCTATATAAATCCTAGATTCCAAATATTTCATTTTCGATAGAGATCCCCATTAAAATTAATTTATATAAATGTTATACATTATTAAATTCCATTGGTTCCCCTATACTATATTATAAAAGCTCACCCCAACACTTCTCTTCATCATATATAATGAGATACATTGATTTACGAAATAACTAAAATAAATCTCTAGATACTCATATTATCTATATTTTTTTCTTCTTTAAATACTATTCATTGGATTTTTAATAAGAGTTCTAAATGAGGTACTTGAAGGTTGTTATTATAATCTTAACCTATGATTTTCATTTTAATTTTGATTCTACATATTTAAATTATATTATAACTACTAAAATTTAATGAAATTATTATTTTATATATAATTGGATTTAATTACTTTAATTTAATTTAACATATCATTTTATTTATTAATGAAATGAGAAATGAATGTATTTCCCATGTGTACATGTGGACCACCACCTCCATGATGCGATACAATTAACTTTCCATCACTACCTCAAATCAATGTATATAAAAATTTATTTAATAAATAGGTATATTATTAATGATATTATCATGTCTTATAAAAGGTGAATTACTATTTAAATTTGTTTCATTCAATCCACTAAAAAAATTAAAACATCACTTGTGAGAATATATAGACTACAATCACTATTAAGTTATTTAATTCATTTTTCATCACTAAATTATATGAATATTTATAATTGATTATATAATAAGACACATCATTCCAATTATATTATTAAAATACTATATATTATTGAATAATTATTATTGTGTATGGTCTAAAACTACTGAACTGAAACATTTTTGTAAAAAAAACAACTAACCATCAAAAAATAATTATTTTAATAATAATTATTACAAAATCTGTGTAGAAGTAATATAATTAGATAATATAATAAATTATAAGTTTTTATGGATATTTTTTCAAAATATAAACAATTTCAATTTATTATACATGAATTTAGAAAAGTTACAACACAAGTAAGACGTGTGGTAATGGTTTATCATCAATATTTTGATTCAATGAGTCATATGTAATACGTTACACATTATTATTTCATATATTGTATATATTACACAATTGAAACTACTTGTGATGAATCTATTTATATTCATGATTTTTAAATTTTCATTTTGAGTTACTACTTTCACGGGAGTTACAATTAAAAAATATCAAAACCGGTGATGTTTTACGTTACAATCGATAATCCTTTATGGACTGTGTATAATAAATATAGATTATGGGAAAATATAGTCCTTCTATCAATAAAACCATAATATATTTTATTATGATTTGAATATTATATTAATTTTTATGTAATGGTACCAATTTCCTTGGATATGTATTTAAAATGAGTGATATAATGTATTTAATAAAACGTTGACTTTATTTCCTCTAATGGAAAATTTCATTTTCCTTCATGATATCAAAATTGAATTTTTCCATTATGAATCTGTTTAGATATATTTAAATATTTTTATATGTTCATTTAATAACCTTAAACTTTATTACAAAGTCTAATAATTTTGTTATTATAGTGAACCATTTTCTGAACACCTGTTTTTTTTAATTTTTATTGTATTTTGCAATGAATATTCTATTTTCATTTATATGAAATTATTTTTTCCGCATAAATCATGAAAATTAATTTCAATGAATAATAATATAAAAATTTATATTTTTATTTTAAATGATTTAAATTTCTCTATATTTTATAAAAAAATTTGAATAATATTTTTTCAAAGAAAACAAAATTATTTTATGTTTTTAGAGAAATGATAAGATACAATTATATATATATTTTTCATTATTCTAAAAACACATTTTGGATTATTAGGCTTCATTGGAGATATGTTATTATGGTATTTTGCACATTAATTTTTTAATTTCATATTCTAAAAATTATTTAAGGAAGAATCTATGAAATATATTTTTTATAGGTGAATTATGTTATGATGAATTCTTTTGATAACCCTTTGCCTACCAATATGTAATTATATAAAGAAATAATAGAATTAATCATATTTCCATCATATGTGTTTTTACTGATAAATTGTTTAAAGTTTTAATTAACTTTCTTCATATTTTTGGTCTAAGGTTATGTGATGGGTGCGTTAGTTATAGCCCTCTATGATTAGGGGTATGGATGAATAACTGTTATGATAAATTTTTTATTCATGAACCTTATTTAATGTTCACATCATTAAGCACAGATGTGGTTTTCTTAACACATGTTTATTTATTGACATGGTTTCATGTATATAAGAATGTTTTTTAGAACTAGTTAAGCATCCATATATTTATACATGGTCTTAATTTCATGTCCCTAATATAAAGCGTGAAACTATTACTTTTTATAAATGATAATAATTTGATAAACATATTCTTGTGTAATAGTATAATGTTTATCCTATACTCTAATGAGTAAAACATGATTATTGGTTACTTTGTGATCTTATTGTTATTTTATTTTATATATCAAATACATTAGGCATGTTTTATTATTTTTATATATTAATTATGTTTTATGATTTATAGTGTATAATCAAATTTTATCATATCATTGTTATCATGATATTATTAAAAATTATGAGGGTCTTATCTATTTCATTTTATCAATTACTTAGAAGATGATCTTTTCCCTTTTTATGTTTTAATTTTACCTTTTTCTGAAGATGGTTTTCATGTTTGATATGTTAAAAAATGTTTTTTGATGTAATAAATTATTTCATCAAATGTAGTAGATATCATATATTCCAATTTATTATAAATTGATGTTTCAATATATAGTGATCTATTATGGTAATAGTTAGGAAAATAATGAGATTTAATGAATATTGATATTTTAAGATATTATATTTATGTCACTAAATTTTATGTGGCCTAAGTTGGTATATGATCAGGGTTTAATAATTTTTTGAACCACTAATAGGAAAAAATATGTTATATAACAATTTATAAGGCTAATTATAGAAGGAATATTTATTTTATGGTAACTAATGATGTGTGTTTTCCCACACAAATATACTCATATCTAGATACAACAATACAACGTTTTTTGTTGGATAGATTCACCAAGGGGTAACAACTCTGAATAGGGAGGATTAGGTATTAACTCAATCATCACAAGTGAATGATAACTATGCCTATGATTTATCAACATGATAGAAAATCTTATTAGAAATTGCATGGATAATTAACATTTAATTTATGAATCATTATAAAGGATTTGAATAGATACATTCTATAGAGGACCCAGGTTAAACATTCTATGTAATATATTGAAAAAAGGTATCATTATTTTGAATTAAAATTTTTAATTTTAAATTCTATATGTTAAATCAATAGGTTATTTTTTATCATAGAATGATTTTTTGTATTAGTCCCAGATTACAACTAAAATGAATAATTTTAATGAAGGATGTGATTTTTAATGCAATGATTTCCATTAAGATAAATAAAATTAATTGACTGAAGACCGGAAAAACAATTTGATTATAACTAAATATATATTTCTATATAATATTAATATCCTTAACATAGGTGAGATTACATATTAACTTAAATAGAAAAAAGTAAAATTTTATTATGAATTTAGAGGACTGAATCTCAATCATTGTATATGTCTGTTAATTGGGATTCAACGCCCATGGAAATGTCTCAGTTGAATAAGAAGATATTTTGGGGTCAGAAAAGAAAGCCGTAGGTAAAATAAATTTTTAGGGGGAATTAGAGAATTCAATAGATAGAAATAAATTAAATATTTTGGTATAATTTAAAGTTGAATTTCTTATGTGTGGGTAATTTGGGCATTGTCCTAGTGAGTTCCACTATTCAAGATTTATCTCCTTGACCTAGGAAGGGCCTATAATATCCCATTAATTTATGTATAATGAATCATATTTTTTTTATTGGGATATAATATTTTTGTTATTGAAATTTTTATCAATGATATTACGCTTAAATGAATCATTAATAATGAAAGTGTTGTTTACGATTACTTATCCTTTATTGATTTTCGATCATGTATTGATTTGTTCTGGAAGCCTATAATTATTATTTATTAATAATGAGGTATTATATCGATAAAACATAATTGAAGGATAAATAAACAATAATATGTTATTGATTATGAGATAGTGATATTTTGTTGGAATAAACACATGCTTTATATTGATGACATATATTTTATAGTATTTATCACAATTGAGTTTGTTAATGATTTTATGTCATTTTGAATATTTTATCTTTGCTGAAGTAGTTTACTACATTTTTTTGTATCTATAGAACATACTCAACATTGTGTTATTTTGATTATTTCATGATGATGGAGTTAATTATTAGAAATAATAATTTTATTATTTTTGATTTATGGTTATTTAGGTTGTTTTTTAATGGAAATTTCAGGTTTTAAGAGAATATATATTCATGGTATTCATGTATTTGTTATGTGACATTATGGGATATTTTTTTAATGTGAAAAATGTGAAAGTTGATCTTGGAAAATGATATGTGATAATATTTCATTTCTTTTGGGTTTTATATTTATCCTAATATATTTTATGTGATTCTTATAAATGAAAACTGATATATTTTTTTAGATAAAGATTTCATTTTATAGTAAATAATTTAGGTATTGGATAATTATTTCATTATATGAATGTTTATACATATTACATAACTATTACAAACCAGTTTGGTTTTGAATTTATCAATATATAAAATAAATAATTTTTTATTATTTTATGGATCATATGATTATTAAAAAATTAATTTCTGTGATGAAAGAATGAAAAATTCATCTTCAATGATCATTTATTTTTGCAAGAGTTGATGTGTAAATTGAAAGATGCATGAACAAGGGATGAAATTTTGAATATTAATTTTAATGAAAAATGGGTTTTATTTTTATTTTTATATTATCTATACTGAATATAAATTAGTACCTAAAATTTATGTAAATTTTCTAGGAAGGTAAATTTTATTCTTTTTCATCATTTCTGAATAATTTTATAGGTTTTCACCCTCAATATTTTATGGGATTGGGGTCATAAATTGTCTCATGAACATATTATATATATCCCTTTATTAGTCTGTGAATGTTATTATTCTCCCCCATATCTATATTTTCACATAAAACATATTCTCATTAATATAGATACCAATTATGTGTTATTTTACGTATCTGTTGTGTTTCATACATTCCATATTCATTGGATGTTCTTATATCCTATCGTATTATATGAGTTTTTAAAATAGATATTTTTATATACTAAAAACTGATTACAAAGATAGAAAATGTGAGTTTGAAATTCATTTTGGGGTTAGGGAAATTTTACACCAAAAACATTTAATTTCAAATAATAATAACATGGTTAGATTTCTTATAAAGAATCCCTAAACATTAATTGAAATTTTATATATTATACGAATAATATTTGGTGTATATAATTTTTATAAAATATCCATGAATTATAGTTATTAAGAAGAGTAACTAGATTTTTAAATATATGTATAATGGTTCCACTCAATAATAATGTTCTAATTTATACTTGGTAAATAATTACACAATTTTTAGCAACGTAAATTTATGCATTAAAAATATGATTTATTCGAAATAAGTATTTATAATATTTTGTGAGAATTTAATATAAATAATTTATAACATTATTTAGATATATTAATTTATAAAAGGAAACAATATTTTTAATCATCACATGAAAATTATATTACTGTATAATTTTATTATATTTTTTGAAATGATTTATTTTTAGTAAATAGTGAAAATTTTTATTTTGAGCTATATTATCATTTCATGTATTTATGTAGGCCTATTTTGCTACAAATATTTTGTAAAATTTAATTAGTTACTTTCTATTATGATTACAATAAATTTTATATAATCTATATTATAATTATTTTTTGTATAATAATATTTTTATTCATAGAAAAAAATTTCTCCAAAAAATTGTTTTACATTCATTATTATTTTTGTTTTAAAATAAATATATTCCAATTATATCGATTGTAATTTAGTAATTGTATTAAATATTTAGAATAATTTTTTTTAATTTATTATGAAGGAAAAATTCATTTTTAGTCGCAATTAATTTTTATAGTGGAAATGTTTGTGACCTTGAAAAGTTTAAATTAGGCTGTTAAGGTTAATGTAATGTGATAAAGATTTAAATATATATCTAACATGTACCTTATTTCTCTTTTATGGTTTTATTTTGAATATAATAAAGAAATATTAAATGGTATGGTAACACAATTACATTTTACTTTTATAATGGACCTTTTTTATTTTATGTAAATAATGAAGAAAAAATTATGCACTCATTGTTTTACTTACTCTATTGTTTTCCATAAGGATAAAAATAGGTTATTGATGTTTAAAAACTTATCATTGATATTTGAATAAATTAATTTCTCATGGTAATTTATCATAGATTTTCATTGATGTAATAATTATTAAAAATTCTTATACAATACAGACAGTGAATCTTTATGTATTATAAAAACTCAATTAAATTATTTTAAAAGATTATAAAGTAATTTTGGTTGGATGAGTTATAATTGTCCAAAAATTTAATTGATAAATATATTTTCATGTGGATGTGTTTAAATTTTATTTTATAATTACATTGTTATAATATTTTTAAATTGAACTATGTGACTGGTACTAAAACTAACATTCATTGTATCTTATGATAAATAATATTTTATTAATTTAATTAAAATTAATAAAAGTATTTTAATTAGAAGATTTAATGAGATATGGTTCATTTTATCAACCATTATCCACTTATGGATCACTTTTACTTTCATTATAACATTCTTAACTGTTAATTATTAAGAAAACATTGATATTACAGTAATCATGAAAATAACTATAGAGGGGGATAATAAAGAATGGTATGGGTTAAAACAAAAAAAATTATATTTATAACTAGAAGAGATTATTTATTTTTATAATAATATTATATTCTAGATATATGAAATTCAATACAGTTTAACATGAAAATTAATTAATATTTATTTAATATTTATTATAAATCAAAGGGCTCCCCTCTTATCTCGTATAAGAGGAAACAACCTCTCCACTCATCCATAGATATAATTATCCAACTAGCTCAACTAAAACACAAAATATTAACACATATAATTTCTTAACTACATCAAAATGATACTATTATTAAAAAATCATATCTCACCCTCTTTATTAAGTGATGTATGGGTTGTGCTTCCAAGAGAAAGTTATCATCATTACCATGGATTTTATTTTTATTTATTCTTCTTAGTCATTTAATTTTATTTCAACTATTATCCTATATTAAAATCTCTATATAAATTATAAATAAATTTTATAACCTTGATAATCACTGTTTTCCAAAAAAAATTCAATGAATGTATTTCTCATGCACACGAGGGCACTACAGCCTCCACCAAATGATGTGATTCATTTTACACCACTAAATAAAATGGATGTTAATGTTGAATAATTTAATAAATATTTATGATATGTATAATATTTATATGATTCTATAAATTTTATTTATTATTTACCATTATTTCATCACATCCATATAAAAATGGAAACAACATGTGTGTGTATTTAGATACAATCATCTATAAGAAGTGATTCCAATCATTTTTCATCTTTGCATTATATGAATAGTCACATTGAATTTCAAAATGATTAAATATTAAAAAAATTACATGATTAAAATTCTATGGATTATTTACCCATGAACAGTTTACATTGAACCAAATTTCTGAGATAGATCACTCATGAAAATGAAATAGTTAACTCCCAAAAATTATGATAATAAAAAATAATTATTAATAAATGGTTGATGGATTGTAATAATTGGATAAAATATTAAATTAAAATAATTAATATAGTTAATTTATATATTTATAGAAAATTTTTATTCTCTATAAATTATATTATAGTGCATATGATTTAACAAAGAAGTGAGGTAAGTGTTTTTTAACTAACAAAAATTTATGTGATAATTATTTCATATTTACTCTTTTTTTAATTATTGTTACATATACACTTAAAATTTGATAAAATATATATTTAATATATTTATATTAATTTCATATAGTTTTTCATTTAATATTTTTTATTTAATGGTGGTTATGATTCAGATATTACAAAATTGGTAATGTTTTATGTTATATTCTCATTTCGTTTCAGAATGTTCTTTTAAAATTTTATATTGAGGGTAATTATATGGATATTTTTATTTGACACCCATATATATTCATTTCATATATTCATTTTTTTGATTTATTTTTTAATACTACAATATTGTTCTATTTGGTGAATAATTTCATCATCATAATGCTTTAATGTAATTCTTCCCATATTAATTTGTTGATCTATAGTCTTTTTCATCCACTTCTAGAATCTTAAAAAAATTATAAATGTTTTTATCTATATATGAAATTTTTTTAAAAGATAATTTCCATTTATTTTGACTTTATTTAAAATTTGGATTATTATATTAAGGAATTTTTCATCCATATCAATGACATTTATGGACTATTGTATTTATTAGAAATAAAGTATTCTTATACCATACATATTAATTCCATTTATACCTTATGGTTATGAAGATTTAGGGATGAAACTATGAAACTAGTTTATTTTTAATGGGATAATTAGGTTATGATGAAATCATTAAGACACGTGTTTATTTTCCATGGTATATCCAATAAATAAATGATGTAATTAAATGTGTTACCAGCACATTATATATGAAATTTTTAATTGATGATTTTTTATGATTTGGTGAAATATTTTATATTCATAATTATATGATTTTAGGATCTGTTAAATCATTCAAGTGAATTTTAAAATAATCGATATGTTATAAGACAACTCTGTTATGAGTGAACCTAATTTATTCTTCAAAAAATAATGCATTGACTTTGTTTTATGGGCATATTTCTATGCATGTACCTGATTTTTTTCCCATAAAAATATTCATAGACATGCTTTCATTTCTATAAGTTTATATGGGGAGATGATTTTATATTAATAAATTGTTGAGTGAACATGTTACTATTTATACATGTATCCTACGTTATAATATTAGTCTTTTTAAAACTTACAATGTTTATAATATTCAATTATGACACATTATTGGTTGTTGATGATACAAAACTCATGACTTTTTTATTTTTCTATAACAATTCCTAATGTTTTAAATTATATTTTTGATATATTAATTATTGGGTATGATTTCTGATCCATAATCACATGATCTCATACACTTATTCTCCTAATATTCTTACATATATCAATTGATCAACGTCTCCCTAGTTTACCCATAATTAGAAAATGCTCTCACCACTTCTTATGTTTAACTTTTTTCCTCGGGTTATGAAGAATGGGTTAATATTGATTGTCAATGAAGGGAAATATTCCTGATGAAATTAGGGAGATATGAAATTTATATTTTATGAGTCAATTATTTATGTATCAATGTTTCAAAATACTGAAAAACATTAGGGTTTTATTAAGGATCATAATGACATATAGTGGATATTAATATAAATATATGAAATATTTATATATGAAAATATATAGTTACCTCATATTGTATCATGGACAGGGATTAGTTATATATGGAATCAAGTATGTGATAACATTTGTGGGAACACATATGATAAACCACTGTGTTAGAGAACACCATGGTTTATGGTAATTAATGAAGTGTGGTATCTATAAAAAATAATTTTATGGATGTATTATAGAAAAAGAATTTTGTTGTGGAACAAATGAATGTTCAACTACTAACATTGTATGGGGAAAATTGGTATTAACTCTATCATTAATGGTGCAAAAATAGTGTGCCTAAAATTGAAACTTGGATATACACTCTCAAGAGTAATACTTGGGTTTTTCAATTTTTATTGATGAACTATTATAATGTAATTTAGTAAATAATGACCATAAATGGACTAGTTATAACCAAATGCATCATTTATATAAATATGGTTTCATGATTTATACATTATATGTAATATTTTTAAGGATTATATGATTAATCACTATGATTATTTTTTTCACATTACTTTTTTATTTCTATTCGATGTATTACGCTTGAAAAGAATCATGTAAAAACTAGATGTCACAACTGATCCAATGAATTTCATCATGAGTAAAAAAAATAAATGGGATGGTTAATATAAAATAATGTAACTAATTATAACATTTAATCTTGGTATGAGAAAAAAACATGAATATGGGTTATTTTCCAAATGAAACCAACAAGATTGAATTAGAATTTCCTAGAGACCATGGTGATATTATGATTTAGATTTCTACATTTGGAATAATTTTAAAAGAATTTCACATATAAATGTATCAAAGGAACATGAATATGTCTATGGTGTTGAATAAAATGACATAGTTTAAATAATATTGACGGGAAAACAAAGCATTCAAATAATGTAGATCATAAGGTAAAATTTAGAGTATAATGTCTTATGTTTCAGGAAAACGAGAATTATCTGAGTAAATTGTCCAATACATTGTATAACTGTTAAAATAAATAAGGTATTATTCTCTACTAATGACAAATGTTTAATGAATAAAATTTTCATTTATTTTTATATGATTATTATGTGTTAATGTTTTCTATTAATTTTATTCTTGATAAAATTATAATGAAACATATAATGAAAGTTATGTATTATTTTTTATTTAAGGATTTTAAATAATATATAGAATTGTAGTGATAACATATAATAGTTATTTAGTGGTAAATTAATATTTTATTTAAAAATTATTGAGGGATACATACACCTTATTATATTACTGATATTGTGATAACAATTTATTGAATGGATAATCAAATGGTTGATATTGATAAATTAAAATGGATTGTATTTAGGACCATAGAATTGGTATTTTATTTTACTGAAAACTATTTTATATTACCCTTGTTTATGTTTACTCAATTTTTATATCTATAGAATTTATTTGATATTTTTTTTATTTTATTTAAGTAATAATGATATATTTCCTATTTAAAAGAATATATGATTTCATTGAAAATTTATAGTGATTATGATTATTTTGGTAAAAGTTTAAAATTTAATAATATAATATTTAATAATGGATTTCATGTGGTTAGTGACTGATACTAATGGGAAACATTCAATTAGATATGTATAAATGTTAAATAAGATATTGGAAAAATATATATAATTATATATTGTATATTTTTGTGTTTAAATTTTCCCAGAAATATTTATGAGTATTTTCATGATTATATATTTATGGAATGATTAATATTGATCTTTATGTGTTATTGTGATGGTTTTGATAATAATGTATTTTATCATCCTATTAGAATTTATCATTACTCCATAATATCTATTATCCAGTTTGGTTTTGGTAAATATTTAGAGATATTGGGAATACATATTATTGTTTATGTATCTTATAATCCAATAAATTTTAATTATTGTTAGAGAGGAATGAAAAAATATTACTTAATATTAATTTATTGTTGTAATAGCTGGATTGGAAATTGATTGATGCTTAATCAAGAAAATACATTTTTCTTATGAAATGGAAGGAAATCATGGGAGGCAACTTCTTATCCTCCCAATCATGATAATAAAATATTCCCTATACATTATAAAATTGATCAAGGATGAAAAATAGTTTTCGTTTACCTTCATTCATGAGGAATTGATGGACTTTTCAGCACTCATTGATTCATTGTTTTGGACATTAACATTCCCATAACCATGTTCACTATCACTATTTAATATTCAACATACAATTTTTTCTCTTCCATGTACATATTTAATATTACCAATATTGTTAACCATAATTTTTAATCTAATTAAAAGTTATTTTAGACAGAAATTATGTTTCCCACTTCTACATTTAAAAGATAGTATTATTATACCTTTGTACGATGAATTTTTTTCCAAAAAAATTATTTAAAAATAATTAACCATTGATTATAAGGTTATAAATTGTAAAGAATAAATTTATTTAACATGGATGGATAAAATAAGAGAAGAAATATTTATATTAAAATAATAATATTCATCATATCTTACATAACAAAATAATAACAATAATTAAGATTATAACAATATACGATTGAAATGTTTTTATTGACATTTTAATGTTTTATCCAATCGTGTTAAACTAGTGGGTATGATTACGAGTGAAACCATTTTGAATAATAAGCATAATAATCCCAAAATTATCTAATTTATTTAAAATTGATTATTTACTAAGAACTAAATTTTTAGTCATATAATTTTATGCATTTTAAAATATGATTTCAAAAAAATATTATATTTTATAAATTTTGTAATGAAATATTATAATTAATGTATAAATAATTTTGAATTTTAATTTTGTATGTAGAAATAATTTTTCAAAAATCCATATTAAAATTATCTCATTTTGACATGTAGGGTGTTTCTTCTAAAAACAGTGAATTTTCAATGAATAATGAAAATTGTTTTATTGAAAAATGTTTATTTAAATGTATTCGTTTAGAATTAATTTTTAAGATACCAATTTATTAGAATGGGTTTAAAATGTTAATATATATTTTTAAATTTAAATAATATAATTAATTTCATTTATTCATTATTATAGTTAAATTTGGTATAAATACAGTATTATACAAGAAAATATATTTTTATAGAAAAATAGTTTTCCACGAATTTTTCTAACTACTTTAAAATACATTTATTCTAGCTATAAAAATTTAATTATAGAATTTTTCTTCCACATTCGGAATTATTTTATCAAAATTTTATAAATATGTCGTCATTATTTATAATCATAATAAATAGTAACCATAGTAATATTTTCCACCTCTGTTTTTCTAAATCTGGTAATGAAGGATAAAATAATGTGGTAAGGATCTGAAAATCTATCTAAACCATTACTTATTTCAATTTTATGAGTTTATATTTACCCTCCTCGTCTAATATTTGATGATATGGAATATTGTTTAAATTTTTCAAAAATAATTTTGTTAATATTATTTTAAAAAAGTAATAAATTCAAAAAAACACCCCCATTGTTATAAAATCTGTAATATATATTCATTAATAAGTACATATTTTACATATGGTTATAAATTGTTGTTAAATATCATAGTTAATTTTCCTGTGATTGGAATTTATTTATCTTTTTAATGAATAAATATTTATCGATAAATCTTACTAAACCCCCAAACAGTGTGTCAACATATAGTATAAAAAATCTGGTAACTGATAATAAAAAAATTAAAATGTAATTTTTTTCTAAAGTATGATGTCCAATAATTTTTTTTAAAATAAATTATTAGTTTTTTGTTTAAATTTTATATTCTAAATTAAATTTTCTCAATTTTTTATAAGTAATGTAATCGAACAGTAGTGATAATGGATTTAATTGTATCTTATGTTATATAAATCATTATTAAATGAATTAAATTTCATTAAAATTCAATACTTATCCAAGGTAATGGGATATGGTCTAATTTTTAAAAAATGTCCACTTATTGGTTTTTTCTATTCATGGGTAACATTCTTGACACAAAAATAGTTAAAAACATTATTTTAATGATAATAATAAATCGATTTATAGGGTTTAAAACAAAGAGATATGGGAAAAACATTACCAATGGTATACCCTCTCTTTTTGAGCCATAAGAAAATGATTAATAATTTATATTAATTTAATACTTTTTGTAATTCCATGGCATCAAATCTCATTTGCAATATAAGGGCACTATGACTTCGATCTTCCTCCGACATCATAATCAAGATAGGTGTAGAAAAATATGAAAAACCCCATCCCTATTCAACTTATATACATTATAGAGGTTATTTATTTATTAAAATAACATCCCTAGGGTCATGAATTATTTATCCATGGGAGGTCCTTCAAATATGTGGTAATTTTATTCACAAAGAATTTTCAATTTACCTATTCTTTTTTCACCACCATAAAATCAATATAAGAAATTAAAATATAATTAAATTAGAATATGTCATATATATTGATATTATTTTGTTAATTTCACAATGTAAATAATCTTTTTCTCCATAAAATCAGAAATGACATAATTTCTCATGCATACCTATGGACAAATATCTATTCAAAATGATAAAAATAAATTTCCATCCCCACCTTATACTTATTTTTTATATATATGGATATATGAAATATATATGATATTTATGATATTAAAATTGTTATCTAAATTTGATTTATTATCTTTCCAATTTTATCATCAATCAAAAAATAGAAAAATCACTAGTGCATTTATATAGACTACAATATCTCCAAAGTGATGTAATGTATTTTCCATCACTACTTTATATAAACAGTGATAAAAGTATTTATAATTATTAATTACTAAAATAATTAAATCATTTAATTTATATTTTTTATCAAACCATGAAAAATGTACATAGACACGAACCATTGATCTAAAACACTTATGACAAATGAAAATGCTAAAACCTAGAAACTATGATATTTAAAAAATTATGAATAAATGAGTGTTGAAATATTATAATTGGAGAATCTATGACATTGTACCTATTTATATGATTATTTTATAGATTTGTTATATATTTTTATTAATTATATAAGTGATTATAGTTCTTATGATGAAATTAATACATGAGGAAACATTTTCTTATCTCACTTATCTTTCTATGAGGCATATGTCATATTCACAAAATTTTTCATTGATATGGAGTAAATAATTCACATTTGAATGAGATATCATCAATCTATTTATATTCTAGTACTTAAATTTTCAATTAATTTATTTTATTTCATGGTGGTAATGACTCAATAGTCACTAATAATGTATGTGTTTTGGTTACTATAATAATTTATTTACGGTTTTTATACAATAAATTTCTATTCAGGTAAATTATATATTTATTTTTCATTAATCATAATATAATTACTACTATTAGACTTGTTATTGTAATTTTAATGTAATAGTTCTATTTCCTCTCTATATTCCTTAAAATTATAATCAAAATAATGATAAATAACAACAATAATATTTTATATTTCTCTTTTGAAACTTTTCATTCACGTACACAGACATCAAAAAGCTTATGAAGGTTTCTACCTATACATGAAATTTACTAAAAGGGTAATTTTCATTATTTTTTCTTTTATTTTTGAAAGGATTAAAAGTAATATTTTTAATTGATCATTTTCTGAACATTTTTTTTGGAATTTTTACAATACCGTGAAAATCATGTTCTCATATAACTTATATGAAATAAATATATTTAAACATTTCAATTATAGTTAATACATTTTAAAATTTCATTACATGATTCCACGGTAAATTTTAAATGAAATTATTCTATATGTATTTTTTGGAATTTTGTATAAAAAATGTTATCAAAACACTATCATATTTTTACCAGGTTTTCAATGAAATGTACAACTATTATTTTGATTGTATTTTTCATATTTTCCATCATCATTAAAGTATTTTAATGACTTATTAGTGATGAAATCTTAGAATACCATCCACATATTTTCTCTTTTTTTTCTAATGGTTATGATATTTCATGGACAATTATATGAACCTATTTCTCTTCAATGTGATATTTAATGTATAAGAAAATCATGATGAATTTTTTTTTCTATGTGTTATAAACTGATGAATATAGGGAATGAAATTAATTTCATTTGATGATTTATAATGTGATGAAATGAAAATGTTTTTATTATTTTATTATCAATTTATGTTTTATATTTACCTTATGAGGATGTTTTTTATATTCATTAAACACATTGGGATATAAAGGATAAATCATGAGATAACTATGTTATGTGTGAATATGAAATCATGTTCAGAACATTAGGCATGTAACTTATAATGACCCATACTATACATACATTGTTATAAAATCAGAATTTAAGTAGACTTATTACAACATATGTCAAAATCAATATAGGACAGTTCAAATATAATGTCTTTAGAAAATGGGAAACATAAACAACTTGTTCATATATCAAAAACATTGTCTCTCATTTATTTCATCATATCTAGTGTCCCTTTTCACATATCCAACTTAATACCCTTCATCCTAACCAGGGGAAAAGAAAATATACAAAATGGTGAGCTCAAATGCCCAGTAAGGTTAAAAAAAGGAAATATAAATCATATCATATTCATAAGAACATAAAATTTTATAAATCATAACCTGCAAAATAGATCAAAATATCATGAAAATGGATAAATCATAGTAGTGAGATGTAATCCCCACAATCAAAACTTAAAACATGATATTTTGTGGCATACACACATAAACCAAGAAAATCATTTCATATTAGTCAAGATTCATTTCCAAGACCCTCATAGCGGAAAAAGTCTTTTACTGAACTGGGTTCACTCCTCATTCCAGTCCTGTATCACTGAACCTGATTAACATGACGTTATAGCCATGTTTATCTCATGAGATATAAATATTTACCCAATCCATTGTAGGGAGATATATGTCCCACCCATCTTATAATGATACCATTTTATGTGTGGAACAAAACCATAAATCATACATCATAGAAAAACACATGTAATAAAAATTACATTCTTAAACATAATGCCATCGTAACATAATCCATATAAGATAAAAGGACATCATAAAAATAATTACATCATAACATAATCAAATCAATGTAATAATAGAGATAGAAATAGAACCCTATATTATCTTATATGGAAAATAATTTTGATAAAACACATGAACTCCATTCTTGAGGAAAATATCCTTTCTACTTAAAAAACATTATTCCTTTGTCAATATATCATAAAAAAATTAAACTAAAATATTTTTAATGGAAATAAACATAAAAACATTAAAATGAAGCTTCATGGAAATATTTTTCTATGAAAGAATAAAAATCCATTCATGCTGTATATGTTAAAATACATTCTTCTCGTACATTGGCCAGAAAAGTCATAATGGATCTCGTACTAAAAATGAAAAAATATTCCTTTCATATCTATTACTAAAAACTAACAAATAGGTAAAATTGGATTTAAAAAATTTTAGGGTTATATTAATAATAATTCATTTTTAGGAAACTTGTATGTGGATGATAAAGAGTTCCAAAGTAGATAATTACATATAAACAACCTTGATTAATTAATAGGTTGTAGAATTAACCCTTACCTGGAACTTTTCCATGGTCGAGGGTAGTTTAACCTCCTGTATAATAATTAAATAATTGTTATTAAATTATACAAGAATCATATATGAAATACCAACCAATTTTTACCTTTGTAATTAATATTTATAGTCGAATTTATTTTATGTATAACCCTATATTAAAAATGTTTTAGTTATTAAACTTTGATTTTAACTCTTTTAACTCTTCTTTGAATTAAATTATAATAAATGACCTAATCTAATCCAAGTGGACCTAAAGGGTCATATTTTATTCCTAGGTTTGTTTTTGGTCGAATTAATCTTATCTAATAGAATTAGTACATGTCTTATTGAAATAATAATATCATTTTTGCCTTTAATTTCCATTTTTAATTTTAATCGTGGTAAATATAAGTAAAAAGTTACTATTCACCAAAAATTATTTTTATCTTGTTGAACCACATTTTACATACTGATATTAACTATGTCACTCATATTTTTAAAATTCCACTCATAGAGGTGGTAATATTATGTTTTATGTAAATATGAAAATTCTCCTAGGAGGTTGGTGAAAGGCGGTAAAAAGTTAAATAAAGTTTATATATATATAAAATTATTATAAAATGATTCTAATGAATTCCATTAAACTTATATAGGTATTATGTATCTATTTTGTGCCCTAATAAATTTAAATAAAATAAATAATTATTTAAATAAACATTCAGTTTTGAACTATAACTCTGTGTTTTTACAACTATTAATAAAAAATTTAATGTTTTCAGAAAAATACCAAGAATTCACCCTATGATAATTTCGAAATTCCGAATCCAAAAATGAAGTCAATTTTGAATGATAAAATTTATAAAATTTCAAAAATTTGGTATTACTATTCATAACATCTTGTTTATATAATATTTTAAAAACATATTGTTGTTTAGTGAAACTCGATATAACATAAAACACAAGCTATCGAGAAAGGATGATCTCATGTGTAACACAAGACAATCCAATGTTGCGTATAGTGAATGTTTCCTTTTGTGTTAAATATAACATAAGACCTAAAAAAAATATTTCACATAATATCTCCGGGTGTTACATTCAACCCCTCTAAAAGTTAATTTTTCCCTCAAAATTCATCACTTCGTAACAAACAGTTGAAGATAACTCTCCCTCATCATATCCTGAAGTTCCCATTTTGCTTCTTCTAATTGGTGATTCCTCCATATAACATTAACCAAGCGAGTGTTCATGTTTCATAGAACATTACCACTATGATCCAGAATCTCTATCGGCTGTTCTTTGTAAGAATGATCTTGCTCCAGTGGTACAACTTATGAGAATAGTAAATGTGAAGGATCAGGTATTTACTTTATTAGGAGAGATACATGGAACACATCATGAACTTGAGAGAGATTTAGTGGAAGTGCGAATTAGTAAGATACCTTCCCAACACGATCCAATATTTCGAAAGGACCGGTATACCTAGGTCTCAGCTTTCCCTTATTTCCAAATGTCATTACTCTCTTCCAAGCATATATTCTTAAGAACACATTATCACTAACTTCAAACTCTAGGTCTTTATTTTCAGTAGTCGGCATAACTTTTTTGTTGACTATGAGCTGCTATTATGTGTTGTTGAATAGATCTGACCTTTTCTGCCATCTCATCAACAAGATCAGGTCTTAATAACTTTCTTTCCCCAACTTCATCCCATCAAATTGGAGTTCTAAATTTCTTTCCATCGAGAGATTAATAAGTAGTCATCTGAATATTTTAGTAAAAGCTATTATTATAAGAACGTTCTACCAATGGTAGGTTCTGATCCCAACCACCTTTGAAATCCATAGAAAAAGCTCCAAACATGACTTCTAGAGTTTTACTTGTCCTCTCAGACTGACCATCTGTTTGAGGATGATAGGTAGTGCTGAAACATTACTCTGTATCTAGAGCATGTTGAAGACATCACCGGTACATTAACGTAAACCTCAGATCCCAATCAGATATAATAAAAAATGGTACACCATTAAATCTTACCACTTATTTTACATATATCCTGGAAAGTTGATCAAGAGAGAAATCATTTCTTATAGAATTGATGTGTACCGACTTTGTAAGACGATCAACTATAACCCAGATGGAATTTTCGCCTTTGGATGTTTTAGGATGTCCAGTGACAATGTCCATAGTGATTTTTTCCCATTTCCATTCTGGTATGGGTAATGGTTGTAACATCCCTTTATACCTATGTCTCTAAGATTTAACTTGCTTAAAAATGAAGCCTCGAGAGACATATTCGGTGATATCCCTTTTCATGCCATCCCACTAGAAGAACTATTTCAGGTCCATATACAGATTCATGCTTCCAGGGTGAATAGATAATGAAGAACTATGAGCCTCATCCAATATTTTCTTTATTAATTATGAAATGGGAGGAACGCAAACCTGATTCTTGAACATTATTATTTCATCACAATCTATGTGTAATTCATGAACATTTCTCTCATTATTTTGAAATTCTACATCTTATTTCGGTGCCTCTTTAATATTCACATGTATAGATGGTTGAAAATTCATTTGAGAAAGATAAGAGTTTTCCCCTTCCATTATAATTCAACGATCCATGATTTTCATGTCCGTGAATATTTGATCTTTTGTGATCTTCATCTTGGATAAGATAGTATGCTCTTATAATATTAATCCATCTACCACCTTGTTTTCTTTCCCATGGTGTTATTGAATTGAGATGTCGTAATCCTTAATCACCTCCAACCATCTTCTTTGTCACATATTCAGCTCCTTTTGTGTGAAAATAAACTTTCAAATTTTATGATTAGTATAAATATCAAACCTTTCACCATAAAGATAATTCCTCCAAATCTTTAAGGCAAAGATTACTGCATCTAACTCCAAATCATGAGTTGGGTAATTTTGATCATGGATTTTCTAAATTCATGAGGCATAATATGTCACCATATAATGTTACATGAAAACACACCCCATTCCCTTCATAGATGCATCACTGTAGATCACAAACCTTTCTTTACTACCAAGAATGGTGAGCACAGGGGCATTGGCTAACCTTCTTTTTATCTCATTTAATTTGTTTTCACATTACTCTTCCCAAACAAACATAACTCCTTTCCTAGTAAATTTAGTGAGTGGGTTTGATAATATTGAAAAATCATTCACAAAACGACGATAATATCCTACTAAATCAAGTAAAATTAGGATTTCAGTTACTGTTGTGGCCGTTGACCATCTTTCAATAACATCATTTTTTGCTGGATCCACAAATATCCCTCTTTTGAGAATATGTAACCCAAAAATGATTCTTTTTGAAGCCAAAATTCACACTCGGTAAATTTTTCATAAAGCTTCTCCATTCATAGGGTCTTTAATACAATCATCATGTGATCTTCATGTTCATCCTTTATCGTTTAATATAAAATAATATCATCTATAAAGACTACCAGAAATTGATCAAGATAGACTCTAAAGACTCTATTCATTAGATCCATGAAGATGTCAGGGGTATTAGTAACACCAAATGGCATCCCTACATATTTATAGTGTCTATACCTTATACCGAAATTTGTCTTTGGTATATCCTCCTTTTTGACCCTTAATTGACGATACACTGAACGGAGATCATTCATGAAAAATTATTGAGCTCCGCGTAGTTAGTCAAATAAGTCATCAATGCACGGGAGAGGAAATTTATTCTTTATAGTGATCCTGTTAAGTTCACGATAATCAATGCAGAGTCTCATTGATCCATCTTTATTTTTAACAAACAGAACAGGTGCTCCCCAAGGTGATGCACTTGGGAATATGAATCCCTTATCAAGATTCTCTTGGAGTTGCTTCTTCAATTCCTGCAACTCGATTGGGGCCATTCTATAAGGTGTATGTGAAATGGGATAGCACCCGAAATGAGTTCTATTGAAAACTCAATTTTCTATTTGATGGAAGACCTGAAAATTCATCAGGAAAGACATCCTCAAACTACCGTACAATGGGAATATTCTTAATGGTGATTCTCTCTCAACCAATAGAGATAAATAAACTTCATTTATTCGAATCAAGACCCATAAGATAGATGAAATTTCCACTGGAAGATTATATTCAACCTTACATCGATATATGATCATAGATTGATCAGGAATTTTAAATCTGACTTCCCTTCCTTGGTAATTGATGTGAGATTCATATATGGAAATCCAATCCATAACAAGAATCACATCACATTCTACTATAGGAAGGATCACAAGATTTACAGGAAGCAATTTCCCACAGATGTCAATTGGAGAAGAATTGTAAACTTTTGATGCAACTCTTATGCCATTAAGAGTTGTCACAGCTAACTCAACATCTAATTATTGAGGTAGTATGGTGATAACCTTAGAAAATTCTTCATAAATAAAAAATTTGGAGGATCCATAATCAAATAAAACATTTCATAATTTAGAGTGGATGGTAAGTGAACCTTTCACCACATCATTATCGTACTCCACATCACTGATAGAAATTGCATGTGTCTTTCCTTTTCCTTTGGCCTTAAGAGTCTGTTGACTTCGATCATCATCAACAACACATGGATTGGGGAATTGATTAGAATAATGTCCCATTTAATTTCACTTATAACATTGAAGTTTAAGAGGTGCATTCTGTGTATACTTTTCATTGTTCACATCAGTAGACATCTTTTTCCCATCACTACGACTTTCAATTGACCTAAAACCATATTTTCAAAACATATAGCATCTAGTCGTCCCTTTATGGCAATACCCTCTATGTTTTTTCAACACTTTGAGCATAATGGAATACTCATATTTTTTTCAGTGTGATATTTAGACGTTCCATTGAATTCCATTTTCGTCTTCTTGTCAAACCCATATGACTAATGGGTTACTCCTATTTCAATATCAAACTTGAGAGCACAGTGAACAATTTCCTCGTATCTATTGAAGTCACTTATGGATATATCCATTAGAGGACATGGTTTTAAGCCACTAAATAATCGATTGATCTTACTCACTGGTTGGATAATAATTCTGGTAGCGTACCTTGGAAGTCTTGTAAAATTTGCTTCGTAGGTACCAACTGATTCATCATCCTTTTGATTTATTTCAAGAAACTCTTTCTCCATATTTTGTCTAATAATACAAAGGAAGTAATTATTGAAAAATAATTTCTTGAAATCGTCCCATTCCAAGACTCAATTTCATCTCCTTTCCATGTATTCTTGATTAGATTCCACTATTTATCAGCATCACCTTCCAAAAGATATACTGATAAGATGACTTTATCATGTTCAGAACATTATACAACCGAAAATATCTTTTAAGTGGTACTAATCCATTGTTCAGCCACTAATGTATCAGAAGACCAACTAAATGAAGGTGGGTGCTGCCTCTTGAAGTATTCAACAGAATGTTGCTTCTTCATTAGCTAATCTGGATGTCATTCATGATTCATAGCTTGTGAAAGTTGTGTGAGCATGGATCCATGATTTTTCATTCTATCTCACATAATTTTTGGTTCCTCAAGGGGACAATCATTGCATTTCTCGTCAAATTCATCATTAACATGGTTCCTTTGGGTTCCAGCCCTTGACTAAAACCATGAAGCATAGTGTGAGAAACAATAATCACAATAGAAAAACCACATAATCAATAAAAAATTTCACACATTATGTCATATCATAGGTTAATCATGTAAATTTATAAAACACAAATATTGTGTTCTATTCTTAGACATATCCTTAGAATTATTACTAAGGCTTTCATATCCTAGTTTCTAATGGTTAACTATACATTTCCTATGATACTAACTATAGCGACCCATACATTACATACATTGTTATTACTTCAGAATTTAAGCATACATATTAAAACATATAACAAAATCATGATAGGACCATATAGGTATAGTGTCTTTAGAAACTGGGAATCATAATGAAATGGTTCATAAATCATCTACAATGTCTCCCGCTTATTTCATCACATCTAGAGTCCCTTTTGGCATATACTTCTTTTTACCTTTCCTCTTGACCTGTGAAAATAAGACATACAAACGGGTGATATAAAATTCATATTAAGGGTAAGCAAAGGAAATATCAATCATATCATATTCATAAGAACATAACATTTTGCAAATATAAACCTGCAAAAGGGATTATAATATCATGGCATGGGATAAATCATAGTAGTCAAACATAATCTCATCAATCAAAACATAAAACATGAAATTTTGTGGCATACACAGATAATCATAGAAAATAATTTCATATTATTCAAGGCTCATTTCCAAGACCATCATAGTAGACAATGTCTATTGCTGAACCAAGTTCACTCATCGTTCCTGTCCTATATCACTGAACCAGATTAACATTCCATTCCAGCCATGTCTATCTCATGAGATATAAATATTTACCCAATGAATTGGAGGGAGATATAGGTCCCACCCATATCATAATGAAACCATTCTTATATGTTCCACAAAATCATAAATCATACATTATAACATATCCCAAGTAATAAAAATGGTCTTCTAAAACATCATGTCATCATAACAGAATCCATATAAGATAAAAGAGAATTATAAAAATAATTCCGTCATAACATAATCAAATAAATTTAATAATATGGATAAAAATAGAACCCTATATTATCTTTGATGAAAAGTAATTTTGATAAAACATATGAACTGCATTCTTGAGGAAAATATCATTTATAATTAAAAAACATTTTTCCTTTCCCAATATGTCATAATATTTTATACTAAAAGAAGTTAATTGGAAATAAAAATTAATACTTTTAAAGGAAGATTCATGGAAATAATTTTATATGAAAGCATAAAAATCCGTTCATGTCGTATAATTTAAAAAAACATTATTCTCGTACTTTGGATAGAAAATTCAAAAATTATCTCGTACTAAAAAAGACAAAAGATTCATTTCATATATTTTACAAAAAATTCACCAATAGGTAAAATTGGTTTTAAACTATTCTACGGGGATATTAATAATAGTATATATTTATGAAACATGGATGTGGATGATAAAGAGGTCTCAATAGATAAACACATATAAACAACTTTGAATAATGAAGAGGTTGTAGAATTAACCCTTACCTTGATCTTTTACTAAGTTGAGGGTAGTTTAACCTCCTGTATAATAGTTAAATAATTGTTATTAAATTATACAAAAATCATAACCATAAATATGATATAATATATGATCTTCTAATATTACTTTATTAATAATATTTTAATATTATCGTCATTTTAGTTGATAACTTACTTGTTTTCTTCTATATGTTTTGTTACATAAACCATGTTTGTTATGGGTAGGACATATAATATTATATCTCGAATGATATTAAGTCATTAAAAATTATTTTTAACCTTCAATTGAATATTTTTATTGAATGGGTATAATGGGGAATGAGTCTCATCGCGTTCGTGGAGATGGTAGTCTATACGTACGCATGAGTGACAATATAATTATTTTGATAATATAATCGTATATAATTGTATAGTATATCATATATAAATTATCATAATAATGTTATATTTATTATTTATATCATTATTACTCATTATTTTACCAATCCAAATGATGAAATGGTTTAATAACAAACTACACCACGACGTGGAGACGGTAAGCCATACGTATGCACGTGTGGTGAATTTTTCATTCATTGGATGGATAAAATAACTAATATGGTTGTACCTATTTTACAATAATATCATAGTATATAGAAGAAATAGGTGTTATATTTTATAATGGAAAAAAACATTGAATGAGGAAGTGGAATAAGAAATGAACTTGGAATAGGTGGTGAGACATTTACCTCTTCTTCAGGTTCTTCCTTTTGATTTGATCAACTATGCTCATTAAGCTGGTTTTATGAATAAATTAAGGCCACTAGGATTATGTGAGTAAAGTTCAGAGGGTATTTGGGCAGGGTTTGGCTGAGACAAATGGCTTTAGCGGTGTGAATTAGAGAGAAGCATGAGTTCCCTTTTATATATGGGGTGAGGGGCACCTTATGAATAACTTAAAATAATATTTTATAATATCTTCATACTCGGTTTATAATTTCTCCAAAAAGACTTATTTCGATGATAGGGTCGGGATGGGTTGAAATCATTTCAACCAAAAGATTATAGACAAGTTTAGTTTACAATTATAACCATATCATTTAGATTTAACTCTAAGTTATAAAATTTAACTTTTAAAGCGTCTTCTTGTATTCTTACACTATATGGTTAATAACCATACTATAAACTATAAATACAACCCCAATTGGTTCATTAATGTCATATATATAATTATATAAGTCTTTTTTAGGAACCATACCTTTTTATAACCATTATATCAATTAATAATATAATATTTGATTTAAAAACTCTTTTATGTCAATTTTGAAACTATTTAGTATTTTGTTTTCTTCTAAATTAATAACAGCATATTACTTCAAATAAAATTAATCTAACCAACCCAAATATGATATATTAAATTATAAAATTATTTTAATTCATAAAATTTCTACAATTACATTTATTTGGGTATTTATAATATCAATTATGTTGATATATCATTAATAAGGTAATTATTGCCTCATCATTGTATCATAAATAAATTAAATTATTTAATATTAAAAAATTATAAATAAAATACCATTATGTAGGAAATATTTTTTTCGTTCTAATGAATATTTATAATACAATTTATCTTATGTATATCACTATATTAAATATTATTTAGTTATTAAACTTTTATTTTATCTCTTTTAACTCTTCTTTGAATTGAATAATAATAAATGTCCTAATCTAATCGAAGTGGATTTAAAGGATCATATTTTATTCCTAAGGTCATTTTTGGTCGAATTATAGTTATACAATAGATTTAATACATGTGTTAGGGTAATAATAAAATCATTTATAACCTTAATTACCCTATTTACTTTTAAATATGGTAAATAATAGTAAAAAGTTACTATTCACCAATAATTATTTTTATCTTATTGAACCACATTTTACATAATGATATCAACAGTGTCTGGGATTTTTGAAATTCCACTCATAGAAGAGGTAAAATTATGTTTATTTAAATTTGCAAATTCTCTGTGGAGGTGGGTAAAAGACAGTGAAAAATTCAATAAAATTTTTATAGATCTATAATTATTTTAAAATGACTCCAATGAATAAAATTTAACTTATACAGTTATTTTGTATCTATTATTACCCATAATAAATTTAAATAAAATAAATATTTATTTAAAGAAAAATTTAGTTTTAAACTATAACTCAGTGCTTTTTCACTATTCATAAATATTTTAATGTTTTCAGAAAAATACCAAAAATTAACCATAAGCTAATTTCGATATTCCAAATCCAAAAAATGAAGTCCATTTTGAATGATAAAATTTATAAAACATCAAAATATGGGTATTACTATTCATAATGGCTAGTTTATATACTACTTTAATAACATATCATTGTTTAGTGAAACTCAGTATTGAGTACCACAGAAGCTATCAAGGAAGGTTTATCTTCCATGTTATGCAAGCCAACCCAGTGTTTCACATAGTTATATATTCTTTTGTTGTTTCATATATCATAAGACGTAAAAAAATATTTCTCAGAAAATATCAGGGTGTTACATAACTAGAATAATGTATATTTTTTTATTCACGGGACAAGTATCATATCCCTAAATCTATGTGTGTACTAGGGTTAGTATCCATAATCTTAACTAGGGGCATTATTTAAGGTCCCTAATTGAATGAGTGAAATTATCCCTATTTTCAAATTTTCTTAGGGTTATAATCTATTTGATGATCCACATTAAATTTTTAATGATATTTTCTCATGTATTATGATTAATTATTTATGATTCATCAGTCCTATGAATTTTTGAATTTTTTATGGATTAAAATTATATTGTAACACATGGTATTGATATATGATGTATCATTAATTATTTCATATTTATAATAAAAGGTTACGATTCCATTATTATCATGAAAAAATTGTTTACGATTATTGATTGACAGCTAACTTTTTCCCATACTGGTTGTCTTATCTCACCCCTTGATATATTTTAATTTTTCCCCATGATATAAATAATGGACATTATAAGTATATTTATAACATGGTTTCTAATTATAAAGAACAAAGGGGGAGATGATGTATAACTTTTATGAAATTATTATTCATGTAACCAATTTATTAAGGGGTTAATCTAATATAGTTTCATCTTAAATAATAATAATTTTTTTAATATTAATATAATATGATGTAATAATAATAAATTAAATACTTTGGACACATGATGATTGGTGTAACCGGCAGAAATTAAATGAGATTCCATTTTGTGTGGTCAGATGAGGAAATGTGGTGATATCTGCATGTCTTTCATCATCATTTTAGATTAGGTAATATAATGACATATTTTACGTATTTTTTTCAGTAAAATTCATTTAAATTGATTATTTTTTTATTCTAAGAAATAGATATTTTCATTGTAATGGTATCAAGTGTGTTTTTCTTGCCTACTGTGTTATTTCATCATGGTTTTGGGGTGACAATTGTTCCCTGTGAGTTTTTATTCAATTTGTTTTATTTAGTTAACATTACCTAATTTTTTTAAATTTTTTAATTAAATATTTAATGGCTATAACCGGATATATGAGTTTAATTGGTAGTATGATATTGGAAGAATCATTCATAGGTTTCTATGAGGTTGTGTGTGGATTTTCATGGATTTTATCTCATTGATAGAGTTTAGTAATCCCATTAATACAATATCATATCTTTTCTTATGTGTGATTTCCTTCCTATCAAAATTTTTTTACTTTGGTAAAAATAAATAGGATCATATCTGATACCATATTCTCAATAAAACATCTCTTCGGAACATATATTGTTAGATACAATCATTATATACATCTCCAACTGGAGTAGATGATCTTTGAGATTATAGAGACCTTTGGATTCTCTTTGGTCTTAAGAATGATAATGGATATAATAGAATATATTTAATTTAGTCAATCATGATAGAAAAATGAATCTTTTACATATAATAAATTTAGTTGATGATCATGTATCTCACGATTGATGGATGAAAGCCTCCATTGTGTGTTCGGGGTTATGATGATTTCTATGAGTTGTATGATTCAATCAGGACCACGAATGTTGTGAAAGAGAGGAAACCCCCTTATATGATTATTAAAGAGATATACATTTGTATATGTGGGATGAGACCAAGGTGCAGTTCATGGGTTTGGTTCTATAATTTCATTAAAATGCTATTGGATATAGTGCATATGGATTTTGATTACCATCGGGTATTAACAATAATGTTCCTGAGATAACTAGAGGAGTATATGGACCTGCCTATGAATTATATGTTAGAAAGAATCAATGATACATGATTTCTATAAAGGTTATTGGGATTTAGTTTTTTATGATGAGTATAAACTTTTACAGGTCTACAAGGCCCAAAGTATTACCTGACCAGAGAAGTTATATGTGTTCATATTGAGGGGTTATATCTCATGATACAAGTTACTATGTATATTTTAGAGAGTTGGTTGATGTAACAACCTGACCCTAGAAGCCCAGAGTCAGTTCTTTATTACATAACATTATCATGTTACAAAGAATCATGTACGGAAAGATTGATCTGTTTAGTAATATTGGAAACAAGATACATACATAAGTTAAAAATTACAACTTGAATACAAATATAACACTAATTTACTCCATTATAAAAAACCAAGCCTCCTAAATTATGCCCTGAAGTCAGTCATAACAAACATTTTTTTGTCCAAGGAAAATAAAACATAAGAATGCGGTGAGATCAAATGCTCAGTAAGTGTATTCAATACTGTAGAAGATAACATAAACAATAGGCATGGTGAATAATTGAACACACCTTCCTTTAAAAATATTATGCAAGAACACTTTAAGGAAGGAATTTGAGTTGAGTAAATAAAGCCATAATATGTCATAATAATGGGTATTGTACTAGTCAAATAACCACATGAAACGTCAATAATATTTTAATAATGAGGGAATGTCTAATGCAAGATATTATGAAATATTTTTCAAAGGCCTCGACCAAGATGTCTAAAAATTATTATAGCCTCGACAAAAACCATATATCAAAATCGGGAAAGGCCTCGGCCAATTCCATATCTAGTCGTCTCATGAGACCTACCGATGCACCGAGAAGCTATAGTGGGCACCACACATTACTTACTAAGTCTAATACATTCCTCATATCAAAAGGTTGAAACTGAACATAAATATTTTTATTAAAACTAGCATACAAAATGTCAAAAATTTAACCCTAAACCATAAATGGTATAAAAATAACACATCCACGATAAAATATATCACAAAGCCATCAATACAATATGGATGATTTGTATCATAATAAATCAACCTCGATTAAGAATAATTTCCCATAAATCTTATTGACATAGTTGAAAATGATCAGTGAAAATCAATTGGAGAAATATCCTTTTTCATGAAATCATTTAAATATCACATAATTTATAAAGGAAGTGATTTTAATGGTTGTTTTTAATCAATGATTCCCATACCACTTTGAAACTATTGAAAGGAATGAACATTTTAAATCATTCATGTCCATATAAATATATCATTAAAACCATCTTGAAAACATGGGCATTAATGATAAAGGTTTAGAATAATAATTATATAAAACATTTAAAATGATCATTTATTAAAAAATCCCTTTATAAAAAATCCCTTTCAAAACTCTCTTACTTAACACGGACTTTGATAATAAATCTGTCCCAGTTGATACTTATGTAAAAACAACCTCAGATAACAAAGAGATTCTGAATATAATCCTTACCTTTCACATTCATTTGGTTGAGGGTACTTTTAACCCCTTATATAATGACCATAGTGTGTTATTAAATTACACCTAAACCATATTATATATTTATTATATCATACATGACTCATTTATGACTTTATACTAGCCATTTAATAATGATGTCATTGTTAAATTAACATTTCATGTAATAAGCGCTTTCTTTATCGTACGTGTTTTAACTTTTTATTCATGATTGTATCACTTAGATCATGATTTAAATACATATAGAGTATAAAACATGGATTATATATCAAATATATATATATAATATAAATATGTCTAATAGATATATTATTGAAATGACAAACACCATTTATGGAGACGGTAGGTCGTACGTACGCATAAATGTTGTTTCCATTTTCATATCATATTGAATAGATGTAAGTGAATAAGATATATGTAATACATAAATATATATATTTATAGTAGAATTATTATTTAATATATTAAATACATATTAATAATATATATTTTTAAAATCATCATTGAATGGTGAACATGGAAATGAATCGCATCGCGTCGTGGAGACGATAATCTGTACATATGCACGAGCGACAATATCATTATATTTATTATGACATCGTATGTAATTGGATGTTATATCATATATACATAATACCTAACATCTTATATTTTTTATTTACATCATTTATACTCTTTATTATACCCATCCAAATAATTAAATGTTTGAATAACAAACTACACCATGACGTGGAGTCTGAAAGCCGTACGTACGCACGTATGCCGACATTTACATTTAAAGGATGGGTAGAATAATGAATATTTATGTACCATATTTATAAAATTATCACAATATTTGGGAGGTATTGGAGTTATTATTTTTTTATTGAATCAACAAATAAAGAGAAAGTGGGACATGAAAAGAACCTGAATGAGGGTGGGGAAATTATTAACTTTTCTTCGGGTGTTTCCTTTTGAGTTGAGCAAAATGGATCCTTAGGATGGTTTTATGATCAATGTTGATATTATAGGTTGCTGTGGGGGATGTTGGGAGGATATTTGGGTAGGGTTTGGCAGAGCTAAATGGCTTAGGTTGAGTGATTTTCAGAGAAGTGGAAATGCCCTTTTATAAAAAGGTTGAGGTTCACATTAGGAACACATTAAAATATTAATTTTTTATACAATCATAATCACTTTATAATTCCTCCAAATGAGTTTATTTCAACCCTTAGGTTGTTATGGTTCGAAATAATGTCAACTAATACGGTTCATAGTACTTCATATTACCATTTACACATTACCATTTAGATAAAACTTTAAGTTAAATAGTTTAACTTTTATAGTGTCTTCTTGTATTCTTACACAATATGGTTAATAAACGTACTCTAAACATCCAAGAGAACCTCAAGTGGTTCATTAAAGACATATATAATATTATTCAATCCCTTTGGCCGAAAATTAAATTGTTAGGAATACTATTGTAACCAATAAATTGTTATTTGTTTTAAAAACTAATTTTTGTCAATTTTGACACTATTTGGTATATTGTTTTTGTAAAAGTAATAAAACCTTATCACTTCGTAAAAAATTTATATAAATAACCATAAAAAGTCATATTAACATATGAAATTAGTGGATGGAATCAAAACATTTAAATTATTTTTATATAATTATTTATAATATAAACTATTTTAATATTTCATTACGAATGTAATTACTACATCATCATTGTGTCATAAATAACATTAATTATTTAATCACTAAAAATTATAAATAAAATACTATTATGTAAGAAATTTTTTTAGATTACTAATGAATATTTATAGTCGATTTCATCTTATGTATAACTATATATTAAAATGGTTTAGTTATTAAACATTGAATTTAACTCTTTCAACTCTTCTTTAAATATAATAATAATAAATGTCATAATCTAATACATATGGACCAAAAAGATAATATTTATTTCCTAAGGTTGTTTTAGGTAGAATTACACTTATTGAATAGAATTAGGACATTTTTTAGGGTGATTATAATATCATTTTTACCTTTAATTAACCTAATTACTTTAACCACGGTAAATAAAATCAAAAGATACTATTCAAAAAAATTATTTTCAGCTAATTGAACCACAATTTAATTAGTTATATCAACTGTGTCTCTTGAATTTTTGAAATTCAACTCACATAAGTGGTAAAATTTTGTTTTATTCAAATTTGGAAATGCTCCTAGAAGGTGGATAAAGAACGGTGAAAAGTTCAATAATAATTTATACATCTAATATTAATATAAAATGACTCCAATGAATTACATTGTACTTATATTGTTATCAAATATCTTTTTTTTCTAAAAACACATTTAAATAAAATAAATAATTATTTAAAAAAAGTTTCTTTTAAACAATAACGCATTGTTTTTCACTATTCACAAAAAATTAAATGTTTTTTGAAAAATACAAAATATTCAACCTAAGATAATTTTAATATTTTGGATTAAAAAATGAATTATATATTAACAAATTCATAAAATTGAAGTTTCATTAAATAATATTAAGTTAATTCCTGATGTCAAACACAAAAATTGTGTTTTTTAAAAGAAGAAACTATTAAAATATTGACTTGTGTTTATGTAAAATGTAAATGTTAAATTACGTATAATGATATACATTTTATTATGTGAGAAAAAATAATCTAATTATACATCCAAACCATTAAAATTAATAATTTAACACTATAATTTTTTTTGAATAAATTTTGTTTTTCAATTAAAATTTAGTATTTTTTTCTATTCATCAAAATATATAAGCTATCGGAAAAGTACCAAAAATTTTTCCAAACTAAATTTTTATGTCCCAATTTCAATGAAAAATTTAATTTTATTAAATTGAGTATATAAAATTGTCAAATATTTGTTTTAAAAAAGATATTCCATTATATAGGTGGTAGAATTGTTTTTTTGAAAAATACATCTTTTATATAAAAAATTAAATTTTTTCTTATATTATGTCTAAGAAACAGAAAATATGAATGTTAAAATTCAAAATGCAGTTACTACTATTCATAAACGCATTTTGAATGGCTAGTTTGGTAACTCATGGAGTGCTCAAACTCATTGTTGTGTGTAGTGTGAGTTATTGAATTACATTGAAGGGATAACATACTATGAAATATTTGGGTGTTAAATTATCTCCTCCTTCAATAAATTATGTCCTCACAATTTTTAATTTCTCTTCAAAAATAAATTGTTAAAAATAAAAAAATACATTTGTGGAAAACCTACATTTGAAATTGGTTTAATAAAATATAGTCTTAATATGAATGAATCAGAATTGAAAATGTCCCCACCAAATTATGATCTTGATTAGGAGAACATTAGTGGATATTTAAGACACATAATTAGAGAAAAAACATAAATATTTATTGGATGTTATTGAGGACATCAACCACATACATATTTAGAATTGATGTCCCCAATGCCATCAATATATGATGATTTAAAATATCGTCAGTTCAAAAAAACATAAGGAATTAGGAGAAAAAAATATTTTTAAGAACCCTTTTATAATTTTTAATAATAAATTTATTCAAGGAATAAGAGGAACAAAATATAATTGATATGTAGAGTTTAATATTTCAACAATTTCCTACCAAAAACTAATTATTCACTCCAAAAAAATAGAATTAAAAAATATTCTATTTATCGTAATCGTATAGAGTTCCAAAAATAAAGAATTCATAAATCATTTGTAAGAAAATTTTAAAAAAACATTACACAAACATGGACATCTTGTAAGACAGGGGTAGGTGATTCACCCTTGTCGCCCTTCGGTTGGGGGTTCAAGTCTCGCGGCCTTTCCAGACGCGATGAGTTGTTGCACAACCTCCGTGTAGTCCTTTTGATAACAATCAAAAAATAAACTTAGGAAATTCATTAACCTTAAGAATAATATCCAATGTAAAACATAATCCTTTCCATCTTGTATAAATATCATAAATACTTCTCTCCAAACTCATTGTACAAAATTTATATTGAATGTAATCACAATGAAGATATTTTTGGCCATAAAATAACAAGTGAATACCTACATCATGTATTCTTTTATAACAAGGTAACGCCCTGAATTAATATAAAACATTATTGATTACATTCATGGTCCCATATTATTTATAGAATACTAGATATATGCCTTGTATCCAAAAATTTTGTTTAATCCATTAAATGTAGAATAAACAATCAATTAATAAGATTCAAATTAGTTACCAATATCGAATATAATTTAACCAAATCACTCATATCTTATTCTAAAATCACTACCTCAGCATGAGAACCATAGTAAGATTTATCTTTCATTCAGCCATGTATTTTCCAAGATGTTCAACTTGATATTGAGTAACATTTTTTAGTACCATATAATATCAAATATACATTGAAATTGAATTACAGTACAATCCTTATTTATTTCCAAAATTCATATAACCCATATATTATTGATACAATAGTCAAATGAAATAAGTCTTAAATAACAACATAAGAACACTATTCATTCCTCTTCATCTGTGTTAGTATCATTACATGATTATTATCCAATAGAATCATTTGCGGCATACTCGAATGATTTGGGAATTAATTCACATAGTGTCCCAACACCTTTAAGATATAGCATTGTACATTTGACACATGCTTCATACCATTGAAATCACATAATTGGTGTCCTTTTTCTCCACTATTATAACAAACTCCCATTCCCTTAAATATTTTACTATGGTGATTCTTTCCCCTGTTATAACAAATTGGAAATTCTGTCATTCCCCTCTTCCTTTTACCCATATCTCTCTCTTCCATTCTTTTCTTCTCTTTCGTCTCTTCAAACCCATACAAATTTGAGAATTCATTACTTATATTATTAACGCATGCTTCTATTTCTTTATATGATGAGAATATGTGGGAGATCATTTCCCTTATATATGTTCTCTTAATACAATGAAATATATGATCCTTTTTAATGAATGGATCATGCGTCTAACTAGATTTCTCATTCCTTAAACAAGGTTCCATTTCTAAACAATGGCATACAATAGGTTAGTTTTATGATTCGAAATGAATAATTCATAACATGTAAAATACCAAACCAAAATTGGTAATATTTGGAATATATCTGTAATCATAAAAAATGTTTTCTATGAGAAATTATTTACTCATAAATCCTTCATAATGGCGTGTAAATAAAATATCAATTATCCTAATCATAACACCCGGGAGTGGTGTAACCAAGAGTGAATCAAGGCACGTTTTCGTGTACCAGGATACCCCTAGTCAAGCCTAAAACTACTTGCTGCAGATTTTACACCTAGGTACATCTGTGCCAGAGCTACCTCTACCTGCTTGTATCCAGATAGGGATGTATATCATGCAAAATACACAAAATCTTTACATTACAAAATTATAGAATGTTCTTCTATACAAATCATCAATGTCTATCTTAGGGAAATGTTCTATAATTAGAGTTTAACTAAATCCATTTTCCAAATATTGTACTAAACATCCTATTATACCAACTATAATTCCCCGAACCCAGAATCCTAAAGTCAGTACATTATTACATAACATTGGCATGATACAAAAAATCATGTCCAGAAAGATTGATAAATTTAGATTAATTGGAAACATGATAGATATATAAGTTAAATATTACAACTTGGAATGATATTCCAAACTAATTTATTACTTTAGAAACATCCAAGTATCTGATATTATGCATGCAAGTCAATCATATCTTAACTTCATAACATCCACGGAAAAATAAACATAATAAATGGGAGATATCAAATGCTCAGAAAGGGTAATCAATACAACGGAAGATAACATAAACATTAGGTATGGTGAAAAATTGAAAACATATTCAATTAAAAATAATAAACATGAACACTTTTTTGCAGGAATATGAGATGAGTAAATAATTTCATAATAAAACATAGTTTTGGGTATTATACTAGTCGAATAACCACATGAAAAATCAATAATATTTTCATAATAATGGAATGTATAATGTAGGACATTATAAAAAAAATTTCAAGGCCTAAGCCTAGACATCTTAAAATGATTAAAGTCCTCAGCCAAAATCATATATCAAAATTGGGAAACGTCTTTTCCATTCCATATCTAATAGTCTCATGACTCCAACTGATGCTTCGAGGAGATATAGTAGGCTAAACGCCTCACATACTAATTCAAATACATTCCTCAAAAGAAAAAGTTTTAAACATAACATAAACATTCAAATTAAAATTAGCATATGAAATGCCAATACATTAACCCTAATCCATGAATGGTATAAAAATTACACATCCACAGTCAAATATATTAGAAAACCTTAGATTCAAATTGGAATATTTTTATCATAATAAATCATCCTCGATCAAGAATAATATCCCATAAAATATGTAGATATTGTTGAAAATTATCAGTAAAAATAATTGAGAGAAATTTAAATTTTTCATGAAATCATTTAAAAGTCACATAATTTATAAAGGAAGTCATTTAAATGATATTGTTGAACCAAAGATTCCCATATCACTTTGAAACATTTTAAATTAATTATCTTTAAAAAAATTCATGTCCATATAATTAAATCCTTAAAACCATATTGAAAACATGGACATTAATGAGAATTGTTTAGAAGAATAAATTTTAAAAACATTTTAAATAAAGAATTAGTAAAAACATACCTTAATAATAATCCATTTGAAATGTGTTTTATGAAACACTTACATGGATAATAAATATATCCCAATAGATACTAACGTAAAAACAATCATAGATAATAAAGAGATTGTGAAATTTTTCCTTACCTTGCACTTTCCATTGGTCGATGGTACGTTTAACCTCACCTATAATGACCATAGTATGTTATTAAATTATAAATTAACTACATTAATATTTATTATATCATACATGATTCATTTTTTAATTTATAAAATCCATTTAATAATTATTTCAATGTTAAATTAAAATTTCGGTTAATAATCGCTTTGTTTATCGTACATGTTTTATCTTTTTAATATTGATCGCATAACGTACATATTTAATTAAATACATCCATAATATAAATCATTATTTATAATATATATATATATATATATATATTGAATATTAATATGTATAATAGATAGATATATGAAATGGAAAACACCGTTAATGTAGATGGTAGGCCGTATGTACGCATAAACGTTGTTTCCGTTTTCATATCGTATTAAACAGAAGTAAGTGAATAAGATATATGTGAGTACATATATTTATATATATATCTATAGTATAATTATTATGTCATATATTACATACATATTAATAATATGTATTTTTATAATCATCATGGAGTGGTGAACAAGGAAATAAATATCATCGCGTCGTGGAGACGGTAATCCATACATACGCATGAGAAACAATAGCATTATATTGATTGTAAATTCATATGTAATTGGATGGTATATCATATATAAATATTAATTAACATGTTATATTTATTATTTACATTAGTTACAATCATTATTATACACATCCAAATAATTATGTGTTTGAATAACAAAGTACACCACGACGTGGAGTCGGTAAGCCATTCATACACACGTATGGTGATTATGTCATTTATAGGATATGTAGAATAAAAAATATGGTTTTACCATATTTATAAGAACATAAATGTATATTTTTGGTACTGGAGTTATTGTTATGGAATATAAAATACAAAGATAGTGGAAGTTGAAGAACAAAAGTACTTGAAAGAGGGTGGTGAAATTATCACATCTTCTTCAGGTGTTTCCTTTTGAGTTGATCAAAGGGGCACATTTGGTAGGATTTCAGATCAATGTAAGTAATATTTGTTAATGTGAGGTCAGTTGGGAGGATATTTGGGCTGGGGTTGGTTATTCTCAATGGTTTTGGAGGTCTGATTTTGAGAGAAGGTTAAGTACCCTTTTATAGGAGGGGTGATTGTCACTTTTGGAAAATATTAAAATAATAATATATTATACAATCATATTCGGTTAATAATGTTTCCAAATAAATTTATTTCGAGACATAGTGGGTTATGGGTAGATATATTCTCAACCTATAGGTTTAGACAAGTTTAGGTTACCATTTTCACCTTATCATTTAGATTTAACTCTTTGTAAAATAGTTTAACTTTTACCGCGTCTTCTTTTATTTTTACACTATATGGTTAATAATTATACACTCAATGTCCAAAAGAATATATAGTGTATAATTAATGACATATATAATATTATTTATTCCCTTTGTCTAAGACTTATATTTTTAGGAATATTATATCAACCAATAATATTTTAATTGTTCTAAAAACAAATTTATGTCAATTTTGACACTATTTGGTATTTTGTTTTTCTGAAATTCATAACATCTTTATCACTTCAAAAAAATTATAATAAACCCTAAAATGTCATATTAACCCATAAAATTACTTAATGGAATCAAAAATTTTAAATTCTATTTATATTATTATTCATCATATTAACTATTTTAATATTTCATTAAGAAGGTAATTACTGCATCATAATTGTGTGATAAATAAATTTAATTATTTAACCTATAAAAATTATAAATAAATTAACATGATATAGGAAATAATGTTATATTTCTAATTAATATTTATAGTAAAATTTATTTAATGTATAACCCTATATTAAAAATGGTCTCATTATTGAACATTGAATTTAAAACTTTTAACTCTTCTTTAAATAAAATAATAATAAATGTCCTAATCTAATCCATGTGGACCAAAATGATCATATTTTATTCCTATGTTTGTTTCTGGTCTAATTACACTTATCTAATTGTATTAAGACATGTGTTAAGGTAAATATAATATAATTTTTAACTTTCATTAACCTATTAAATTTTATACGTGGTAAATAAAATTCAAAATTACTATTAATTAAAAATTAATTTCATCTTATTGAACCACATTTTAATTACTACTATCATGGTTTTATCATTGATTTATTAAATTAAACTCACAGAAGCGGTAAAATTATGTTTTATATAAATTTGCAAATCCTCCTAGATAGTGGGTAAAAATCAGTAAACAGTTAAATAAAAATTTATACATCAAAATTTATTATAATATAACTCCAACTAATTAAATTTAACACATATAGGCGTTATATATCTATTTAGACTAAAAATATATTTAAATAAAATAAATATTTATTTAAATAAGAAGTCTGTTTTAAACAATAACGCAGTTTTATCACTATTCATCTAAAATTGAATGTTTTCAGATAAATACCAAAAACTCACCCTACGATAATATTGATGTTCTGAATTAAAAAATTAATTTTATTTTACCAAATTCAAATCAACAATGTTGCATTAATTAATTTTAAATTAATTTCCCTTGTCAAAACCAAAAAGTGGGTTTCTAAAAAGTACAAACTATCAAAATATTGACATGCGTTTATGTCAAATTTGAATCTGTAATTACTTATAAAGACCTAAATTTTATTGAATGATAAAAATATAATCTAATTATACCTCCAAACTATTAAATTTCATAATTTAGAATTATAAATTATTTCAATTAAAAAATTGATTTCAATTAAAATTTAGTATTTTTCACTATTCATCAAAATATGACAGTTATCAGAAAAGTACCCAAAATTTATCCATAATAAAATTTTATGCCCCGATTATAAATAATAATTTAATTTAATTAAATTTAGATTAAAAATATGTCAAATTTTAATTTTAAAATGGACTCTCTATTAAATAGGCGGTATAATTGAAAATATTTGAAAAATAATTCATTTAAAAAAATGAATTTGTACTTATATTATGTCTAAGAATAACAAAATATGAATGTTAAATTTTAAAATTCAGTTAATACTATTCATAACCACTTTTTGAAAGACAATTTTGGTAAGTCGTGGTGTGCTCAAACTCGTTGTTGCGTGTAACACAAGTTATTTAATTACTTTGAAGAGATAACATACTATGAAATATTAGGGTGTTACAGTTGATGGGATTCAGTCATCAATCCTTGATGTGGGCTCACCTGAGTATAATGGTAGGAGACCATTTTCTTATAAACACTACATAGTATACATGGATTATTTTAGGGGATTATATTCTCTCCAAATTATATGGGAATGGTTTGATGTGATTTTTAACACCTCATATTATACAATGATGGCTCAATGTACACGATGAAATATCAATAATCCATACGAATATGATAATATGATGATACATTTATGTTCCATTGGGTACTGGGTTGAGGTTCATTCTGTTGTTGTATTGGGATAATGTAAATGAATTTGATCATTTTATTTGGCTCTAATAATGACCACACCAATGTATAGGTAATTTTATAATTTGATGTGAGGTACCACTGATGGACCCTAACATGAGTGATAATGTAGTGGGACAAGATATTTTCATATGATCATGTATTGTTTAGGTGGCTAGTAATTATGGGAATTAATAAAACCCTACAAGGTGTGATTTTGAATGGGTTGGGAATTGATAATGTGGAAAAATATGTGGAGAAGAGGTTGATTATAACATAGAACCAGATTAGGTATGATCAGGTCCAATGTTGGTCTATTTTAGAGATGGTGAATGTATGAGTAAGGAGACATGGTGGCCTAGTTACCAGAAAACATCATATGTGATTATGTGACATGTTTATTTTATATTCTATTCTTGTATATGATTTTCTATATTATTTTAAAATAATTATATACTACTGAAAATTATTTATCATACTTCTAATGGGTTCCCTGATGCATGTATATACATTATTTTCCACTTTCTTATTCAAAACAAGATGTACAGTGGATAACTATTGTGGACCTCAAATATATTTTGATATAGGATGTGTAAGGACTATGGATAGTAGTGGGGATAGTTTGTGATTTTATCTTAAAATGATATTTTTTGTAGGATTTCCCATGTGTTTGATAATTTATATGTTTTCAACAATAAAATCATATATATTATTACATATGCTTATAGTTATATTATGTAGTATTATAGTTATTCTGGGATGGTTATTATTTGAATATTTCATCTATTGTTTCACTCTAATTTTAGGGTAAAATACCCTCACAATATGTATTTGTTTCTTTATTCTTTAAGAAACCATTTTTTATATGAGGAGGGATGCCTGAGGTAGGGTAGCGATATAAGCCCATGCACTTCATAGTAGCGCACGGTCCGAAATTATGGAATTCTATTATAAAATTTGTTTTGTTTTCAGATATTACAATATTTTAGATATACAGTCTTGAAATTTGTATGATAATATAATAGGAAACAAACTATAGAGTCAGGAACACCATTCTAGTCGAAATTAATTTGTATATATTAATGAAATTATTGATATTTCTTTTCATAAGTTTAGATGAGAAGTTTACTAAATAATATGTATTAATTTGATATTTCATATATGTTTCTGGTTCAAATACTTTTGAAAAGTGTAATTTGGACGTGATTAATGTTAGGCATGTAGGAATAAATTTACATAATAATGAATGTATGTAATTAAAATTTCAGAACTGATGTTTTTGTTTTTAGATATTAACTAAAAATTATTAAGAGTTTTTTTATATAACATTTAACAACATTGACCAACTAACATCCCTAATACCAAACCATAACCTGGTCATCATGTCCAATAAATCTAGGTACCACATGTTTTAGAATAGATATGTTTTCAAATCATTGGTGAACATAAACATTTTCGAATAGGTTATCACACTAATGATTCTCCTTATTGGCCAACACATGTTATTTTGAGTTTTATTTTTCATCACTATTACACTCACTTGGAAACATTCTAGGAGGTCACTAATCCTAATGATATCTCCTTGGAAAACATTCTTAACATTAGACTTCTACATATGTAGTATCTCGAAAAGAAGGGTGTACCATGTTCACATGATTCCGATAATTTATTCATTTAACCATTTATTATTTTTGGGTGTTAAATTCACCCCCCCCCCCCCATTTAGAGAATAATATTCTCATTGACAATCCTATATCTCATCCAAGAAATTTCCCCCACACTTTTGGATGAGATCATAATTTCATAAAAATGTTTCATCTAATCCCTAATAACTATACTGATACCCCACCATAACATGGCTGTCAGGTCCTATAAATCCATGGATATTTTTATAAAAACAACATCATTGTAGACCACAAATATCAACCATGACAATGCCACTCAAATAGGATTGTGTTTCTCCATTAATACCATTTTACAACTGGTTCCCATTAACTTCACATATATGTCTCATTAACATGGAACTCTAGTCTTAGCCCACAAGATACAAACCATTTTCTCACAAACACATGGTCCCCTTACTAGTTTACACCTCCATAACTATATATTTATTCGCACTAATGAGTGTCCCCAAAGTCAAATAGATTTTTGTTCCAATGTTATTTAACCTCACTTACACACACCATGGGAAACATCCATGAAAGTTACACATCCTAGACACTGCTCCATGAAAATCACACTTTTCCTTAGTGTTATACAAAGTAAGGTCCCAAAATGAAATGTTCTACTTGTTTACATGAGTCTTATCATTATGTAATTTATAAATTCACAATTATATAGTGTTATATTAACCCTGTATTTGAGAAAAACATCCTCAATGTAAACTCTATATCTCAACCTAGCCAGTGCCAACACACATAAGCTCAATTCCACCATTTAGAGTAAAATATAAATTGGGCCCTATAGAAATCACAAATACCTCAACATAACATAGTTGTCATGTCATGGACAACCACAACCCTAAAACATTATTGTGGACCATATATCTCAACCTATCTAGTTCCACCACTCCAATGATTGGGTTACTACTTTTATATTAATGTTACAAGTGGGCCCCTAATAAGACCATACATCCTCAGTCCCTACATTTTCAGTCCCTCCAACATGCCAAAATGGTTTATCACACACTAGTAAAAATTAGGCCTTTAACAACCCTAAAAAGGCCGTGATCACTGCTAGATAACCAATGACTACCAGATATTAATTAAATTTCATAGTCATTTAGGTGTTTCAAAAAAAACAAATAAATGGGTCATTTATTATCAATTAAAAACCAATAATAAAGGGATATACAGTAGAGTGTTATATGATCACACTGTAGCACCGGTGCAATGTACTAAAACATCACACTACAACACCAAAAACAGAAATGATATCCACAAAATCAAGTACCAATACATTATTTAAAGAAATGAAATTTAAAACACAAATAAAAAAATGTTATAGAAATTTAAAACATTTGTTTATATAATTACATAATAAAACATATTATATACATTAAAAAATTCAATGATTTTTGGCCTTTAGATCCTAACCCAAACTTATGCTATTGAATAAAAAGCGACCACTACTGGAGAAAGAAACACACCTATATATGAAAAAAAATCATATTTTAGTAGTAATATAATGAAATAAATTAATAAGAGATGACAATTTTAAGCTAAATGTTGTCTCAATACCAATAACAATATGTACCAAATTGTATATGAGTTGATTCATAGAAATCAAAATGTTATTTTTTTTGAAATTTTATCACTAGGATAACTAATAAAATATTTACATGATAATTCCCGACAGGTGCATCCTTGTGGAAGCATCTTCTGGTGGTGTTTGGGAGGTCTCAGTTCCGAGCCTCCTGATGTACATTTAGGTAGGTTTTCATTTATTTATTCCCATCCTTGGACTGATATAATATAAATAATTATAAGATAAAAATAATAAACAAATTAACTCTGTAACAGAATATAGAATGATGAGAAATCAATCAAGAAAAGTTAGGTCATTTCTTGAGATGTGATGAATGTTTTCAACTAAAATGGATCTTATATATTGCAAATGTGAACTTAGAGTTATACTATTTACACTCTGAATTGTATTTAGGTGTGTCTAATTACAAAACATATTAAATAAATTTTGGATAATTTTAATAATCTATCAAAGCTACCCTAATGTTCATTCATGGTTTTTAGTATGTCTTTTTTTTTGTAAACTATCATTCAAAACTAAAAACGTGCACATTGACTCATACTAATAAAATTGTGTCTTAGTTTGACATGATATTTATTCATACCAATCATAAATTACTTATGAATTATTCTACTAAAGTGTGAAGAATATCTATACAATTATTTTTTGTTTTCAGTGTGTGAAAATATTTGAACAAAAATGATGATATTAAACCAATAACAATCAAATTGAGTCATATCGGGCACATGATGTATCAGATTAAGGATCAAACAACTCCTACATGTCACAAATGATGTGCGACCGATTCTTATAGGAGTCATACAGTTTACAACATGGAAGTGATTGAGGGGCAGCTAATTCCCATTGGTTTGAGGTGCATATTATTTCCATTATATTGAGGTGTAGATGATTACTATTATCAAAACTGATAGAAGAATCATTTTACTAAGGTATAGAAACATCTCAATGTTTCTTCCCAGTTTTAAGAAGTTCATTAGTACTATTTACTAATACTGATGTTAATATTAAATAAAAAGATGTACTAGGAGTCATACCAGTCACACCATCCCTGAGAGCATGGTTTTGGAATTTTAACTGTTCTAAAATGGATTATGGATCATTTTTAAAATGTATAAAAAAAATACAAATTCATTTTATTAGTTTTCATAACAGCACATGACTTTTTTAATAAAATGTTATTTTCAATTGGAAACAAATACATTGAATAATAATAGTGACATTATATCTTTTATTGATATAAGATTGATTCATACACGTCAAAAATTACTTATGGATCATATTTCAAAATTATTAATACAATCCCAAAATATTTCCATTTTTTAGTGCGTGGAACCTTTTGAAATTAAATATCAATTTTACACTAATTACGTTCCCATTGAGTCATACTGGGTCCATTTTTCAACTGGTTGAGGTAAAAAAGATTATATGTCCTCAAAAATTATATTTTTATTTCAATAATTAATTGTTAAAACAATATAGAAGAGTTTTGTTGGGTTTATGTAGGATATTTGTCCAGTTTTACTTACATTGATGTCAATTTCAAATACAAACGATGCACATGGATCCATAATAGTCACTCTATGTATTATACGAAGGTTCAACATATTGAAACATGTATCAAATGAATTATGGATCATTTCATGAAATTATCAAAACAATCCAAATGAATTTTTCCATTTTTTAGAACATCATCTATATTTTTTATTAAAATTTAATTTCAAACGGGAAACACACACATTGACTAATATCAGAAACATCATGTCTTGGTTTAGCATGAGAGAAATTCCTACATAAAAAAATGATAGATGAATCATTTTACGAATTTATCATGACAATCCATGGACATTTTTTTGGTTTTTATTGAGTGACACATTTTGAACTAAAATGATGATTTTATGCTGATAACAGACATATTGATTCATACTGATTATCATTTTATGGTTCTCAGAGATTCCGACAGATACGTTGGGTAAATCATTACGGCTAGAGACTCCTACTATAGGAGACCAAATGATTACACATTGTTCTAGGTAGTGTGAGCTTACTCTAAGAGGTGAGATATTTAGCTGAGAACATCTTTTAGCGACGTTGAGTCCTTATGACGTCATCTTGGGCATGGATTATTTATCTATATTCCATGCTCAGATCGACTTTATTAGGCGCAAAGTGTAGTGTCTCTGAACAGATGGGAGAATTTTTACCTTCACCGGTGAGAAGGGAGCCATTGTAGCATAGGATGGACATATGTAGAGGATAGGGAAGCCGATCACACATCTGTTGGCTAGTCTCATCCATGGAGCGATTGATGTGCGAAGTCCGGGTTTTCCTGTTTTGTTGGATCAGTATGCAGACATTTTTCTTGACGACGTTCTAGGTCTACCTCCCCACAGAGTGGTAGATTTCTACATTGACCTTTACCCTGGGAAAACTCTGATATCTACTACAGCCTATCAGATGGCTCCCGCTGAGCTGCGTGAGCTATGGGTACAACTGGAGGACTTGCAGGGAAAAGGATTCATCTGACCCAGTGTTTCACCCTGGGCTTCTCTGATTTTATTCTCCAATAAGGCGGATGGGAGCTTATGACTATGTGTCGACTACCGTTTCCTCAATCAGGTGACCGTAATAAAAAAGTATCCACTCCTGAGGATTTACGACTTCTTTGATCAGCCCAAGGGAGCACGATTGTTCTCGAGATAGACCTCGGGTCAGGTTTTCATCAGCTCAGAGTTCAATACGAGGAGGTGCAGAAGATGGCCTTCAGGTGTGGGTATGGCCACTATGAGATCTTAGTTATGCATTTTTGTTTAACCAATACTCCAGAAGTATTCATGAGTCTCATGAACAAGATCTTCCAGCCTAACCTCGATCAATTTTTCGTAGTCTTAATCGACATCATACAGATTTATTCGACTACTGAGGAGGAGAACTCCTACCACTTATGGGTTGTACTAGGCACACTCTAAGAGAACCAGCATTATGGAAAGCTCTCAAAGTGTCAGTTCTAGATTTGAGAGGTCCACTTCGTGGGGAATGTCATCTCTGAGGCTGTAGTTGTGGTGGATCCTGTGATGATCGAGGCAATACTTGCTTGGGAGCCACCCAGGAGTGTGACAGAGGTGCATAGTTTCCTAGGTCTGGTTGGGTATTACTGAAGATTTGTGCCATAATTCTCCAGAGTTGCAGAACCACTTTCAGAATTGACGAAGAAGGGGAAACCCTTCGTGTGGTCAGATAGATGTCAACAGAGTATTCAAGAGATGAGACAGAGATTGACCATTGCACCCATCTTCAGGCTACCAGAGGAGGGAGTAGGGTACGTAGTATACTGCGAGGTATCAGGGACCAAACTCGGGTGTTTCCTGATGCAGGAGAGGGAGGTGATTGCTTATGGTTCAGAACAGTTAAGGCAGCACGAGCAGAACTACACTACCCATTAGTTAGAGTTAGCAGCAGTGTTCTTCGCCTTGAAGACGTGGTGACACTATCCGATGGACGAGTTCTTTACAGTTTACTATGACCACCAGAGTCTTAGGTACATCTTCTTGTAGATGGTCCTGAACCTGAGAGAGCGGTGATGGCTTGAGTTACTCCAGGACTATGACATTGATATAGTCTATACTCCTTGGAAGGGGAACGTGGTAGCTGATGCTCTCAGCATGAGATCGGGCATTCAGCTACTTGGAGTGGCGACAAAGAAACTAACCGCATTGCAGATATCCTTTGTGCATAGATATGGATAAACCTTTCTATAGTAATTCACATTCACACCTCCACTACTTCAGTGGTTCAGAGAGGAACAGTGTGGGAATGTTGACTGCGAGACGCTAAGTGCACAGATATTCACAGGACATGCACCTGATGGATTTTCTATAGGAGGAGAGCACTTTATCCTCTTCAAGGGACATACCATGGTACTAGTTACATTACATGAGGATGTGTTGAGGGAGTTTCACACTTCCCCTTTGGCGGTACATCCTGGAGTAGAGAAGATGTACCAAGATTTCATATGACAGCACTGTTGGCCGGGTATGAAGAAGTTTGTGGTAGAGTTCGTTTCATGATGCCTCACTTACCAGCAGGTGAAGGCAGAGCACCAGGTACCAGTAGGCTTGTAACGACCCTTAGAGGTTCTGGAGTTGAAGTGGGACGAGATATCCATGGATTTTGTGATAGGTCTCCCTCGTACTTCAAGAGGACACAACTCCATCTGGGTGATTGTCGATAGAATCACCATGTCGGCCCGCTTCCTACCAATCAGAGACCAGGGATCAGTGTAGAGCTTGGGATGCCTCTACATTTAGGAGATTGTATGAATTGATGGTGTGCCATCATCTATCTTATCTGATCGAGACGCTCGCTTTATTTCCTAGCTTTGGAAGGGGTTTTAGGAGGCATTTGGGACACAACTACTCCTGAGCACCGCCTTTCATCCTCAGACCGATGGCCAGATAGAGAGGACCATTCAGACTCTCGAGGACATGCTCCATGCATGTGTTCTCAACTTGGGTCGTAGTTGGGAGCATCACATAACCTTGGTGGAGTTTTCCTACAACAACAGTTACCACTCCACCATCGGGATGGAACCATAAAAGGAATTGTAAGGCTGACCTTGCAGATCAATTCTGTGCTAGACTGACCCTGGGGATTCAGCACTCCTAGGACCAGAGATTATTCAGGCTACGACGAAGAAGGTGCGGATCATCCAGGAGCAGATGAGGACTGCACAGATCAGACAGAAGTCCTATTCTGATAGGAGGTGGTGAGAACTAGAGCTCGAGGATTGTGACCACATTTTCATACGGGTCACACCTCGACGTGGATTACAGATATTTGGCCGGGGAGGAAAGTTATCTTCACACTTCATCGGACCATTCCAGCTTCTCAGCATGATTTGTGAGGTTTCATATCGCTTGGCTCTTCCACCTCAGTTGCATCGGGTGCACGACGTCTTCCACGTATCTCAGCTGAGGTGATACGTGCACGACTCGACACATATCATTGTTCATGGGGGGCTGGACATCAATGATGGGGTGACTTTTGTGGAGGTCCCAGTGGAGGTCTCAGATCTACAAGAGAGGGTCCTACATGGATGGTTGATTCCTCTGGTGCACATTTGTTGGTAGCACGGGATCCTCCATGAGAGCAAATGGGAGCGTGAGGAGACCATCTGTACCCACCCTTCAGGTGGGATAGCCGGAGGACAACTCAGTGTTTGCTGATTTACTTTACTGCCACTGTACTTTCTTTTCAGTTGTACTGTACATTCATTTGCGTTTGTATTCAAGCCCATTACATTTCTACACTTACCATTTTATTCAGTTTACTTAGTGTTTACTTCAGCATTCGGTCTTTGTTGTGTTGTTTACTTATATAATGGCAGGGCCTTCCCTTTTATCAGGATTTACGCCTTTGGTGCTAGTCTCCAGCCCCTGGCCTATGGAAGGCGGGCGTGGGGTAGTCACAACACGGGAACCAAGGATGGGTCATGACATGAAACCTATGTGATGGACCTTGGTGATTTGACACATTGGTTGTTGACCTTGTTGGTATTATTATGAATATCTAAATTAATTATTTTATCCAAATTTTCAGGTTATGATCCATGTGATTATTATTATGATATTCCTTTGCCTCACGCTTTTATGAAAGTCCACTTGTTCTTATTTAGATTTATTGAGATGACATGTAATTTTTTTTGTAGTTTTATATTACTGAATTTTTTTGTTTATCCCATGTTTTTAAATTTTTTCATAGGTCATAAGATTTGTATGAACAATGAAGATTCTATTATGAATTTATTTAATGTTTTTTCTTCAAATGAAATCATTTTTCTTTGTAATAGATATTTTCTATGAAAAAATGGATGGAGTTTAGACCTATCGACATTGTAATATAGAATTTTTATGTAATATTTGTCATTTGTTCTCTAAAAATAACTACCTAAAATATCATTGGGAATGAATGAAAATAAATTTTATTCAAAAATCACTAGAATAAGTAATGTTAAAGGTCAAATCCTTATAATCCCTCTAATTGAAAAGTAATTTACAACATCATTTAATCTCATGATATAATATATAAAGAAATATTCATTATACTATATATATCCATGTACATTTTTAAACATATATTAGAATATACTATTATTAGTCAGTATACACTGAAACAATGTATATCATTTAATAATAAATTGATTTTAACGCCTTTGAGACTACATTCAACATGAAAATTAAATTTTCAATCATAATTCAAGGACATTGTTCATTAAAATTTTATAAAAACACTACCCATATATATAAAATTACATTATTCTTACATAACATCCCCATTTCGGTTTCATAAAAATAACCTATATCATTCAAAAAGTAAATCACCACGTTAATATTATTTTTTTATTCTAGGAAATAGTTTAAAAAGCATCTATATTCAACATTTATAATATTACACAAATTAAAATAGTAGTGATGAACCAGATGAAACATTATTCTTATGATATCATTAAATAGATTTCATATCATGGTGATTCTTATTAGTTATTGATGAATTTTCACTTCACTTGTTTCCCATTAAACATTATTGGGATGATAATATTGTTATAGAATATGATAAAAAATATTAACACGCTATATTAATTTTTGACCTCTCTTAATATTCCTGCCTCTATATGTCAAATGATATATATATTCTCCTCACATATCATTATGAAATCTCACCAATGATTTAATAATTTTCAATCACAATCAACTATTGAAATTAAACCCCATTTTCTAGTCCTTATATTTTTGTCCACCTTTTATGATGAACCATGTGAATTCTAAATCAGTTGATAAATATGAATTTTTTTACATCCAACTAACTTTAATAAATATATATACCAAGTGATGTATAGGGTTATTATTTTTCTATGTAAAAGAGAGGGAACAAAAATGTTTTTTTCTAATTCATCATTAAATCAACTATTTGGATTTTAATTTTTGAGAATCTACAAATATATCCATTATTGTGATGTACTATAAAAACATAATATATGATACAAATTTTCTTGAACCTAATTATATTTGATCAAAGTCGTTTTTATTATTTTATATTTAATTTTATTTCATATGAAGGATAATAAAACTATTATCATGAATAATGTATAATTCTTAATTATATAATATTTTTTTAACATCCACCAATTGTATTTTCATTTTAATGATTTGAAATTGTGATTGAGTTTCATAATGTACAATCTTCCATTTTAATGGATATAATAAAATATTATTAGTTTTAGGTCAATCAGATACATTTTAATGCTGGATAAAATTTTCCTATGATTATAGATTTTTTATTATATATTCAACTAGAAAAATATATGTTAGACAGACTAATTAATTTATAAATAATTATTACATTTTACAAATAATTATACTATGCTATTTCCATATTTTTTTGATTATACTATTAAATTGTTAAATTATTTTTCATTTTCTACATCTTTTGTTTCATTAATCATTGAATGTGTTACATAAAATATATTGATTATCACTATCTATCTGAACATGTTTACATTTAATTTATGATAATCTACTATTTTTACTTAAATTATATATAATAACATTTTTAACATTATCCTCACTATACTAGTCAAAAACATGGATAATCTATCCTATATTTTTAAATGTTTCAATGCCAATTTAATTATATATTTATGTATAGTTTCCCACATAATATATAGTAAATTGATTAAAAAAGATCTATGTGTTCTCCGATCATTTAAATATCATTCAAATTCATTATAAATCATAAAAAATTATCAATTAATTCATTCCACGATACAAAAAATAGGATTTCATCCATGATAGATTTACACCTCATGTAAATATTTTTGGTTCTTTTGATATTATAATATGTGATAAATTTGTACTATGGTTAATATCAAACCATTTATGAAAAATTAAATCATAAAACTCATGATTTTATCTAATTTTAAATAATAAAATAATTTATAATGTTATTATACTTTTTTACTAAACATTAGTAACCATGAAACCATATATTTACAAAATATAAACATTATATTCCAATTTCCCAAAAAAAGAAAGGAATATTTTAATCATAATTTGAATATATAAAAATTAATTTGGTTAAAAATCATTAATATGCAAATTTCATCCAATATGTATACAATAAAAAATTTATGATCAAAATTAATACATTATATTTAAATATATCATTATTCAATATTTACGATTTTTTCATTTCAATTTCCAATAATTAATATCCATTTCGTAGATGTCCCATTTGGATCAACTCTCATTTTTTTCATTTTCCTTATAATATGTTCCCATGTTTCATTATTTATAATTTATATGAGTTAATAGTTATTATATTCAATTCAATTTAATTATTTTGATGAATCATGAAAATTTTTTTTTGAACAAAGTATTCTCTATGTAATTCTGTAACCGCATTTCATCTTAATTATTTGAAAGAAATAATTAATTATTATTGATTATGTCACCTTTCTCAAATTAATCATTACTAAATAAATATTTTATCAATATTGGAGTTGAATAATGTTTTAATTCATTATACTGTAAATTAAAAACATGATTAAAACAATTATGCACTAAATATTTAAAATAAAATCATTTCCATATATTCATCTTGACTTTTGATACTAATCTTTATATTTATAAAAACATATTTAATATCCATAAAAAAATACTTTATTCACATTTCCATGAAATTTTTAAAATGATTATATGAATTAAACATGAATGAATATCTATGTAAGAACCATAATTTATATTACTTTGAAATTTATTTTTCATTCCATTTATCTTCCTTAGGTGGAAAAATAATCAAATTTAAATAACCAGAGTAATTGATATTAAATTTTAATTCTTAGAATAAATTTTCATTGTATTCAAATATATTGTAATATATTAATTAATAACACACAATAAACATCAAAATTATTGATTTCAATAATATATATAAAATTGAATATTAATGATAAATACACATGATGATAGAAAAAACTATCCAGTGAGATAATAAAAAATGTAAAACATTAATAACATTTGGAAAACCATTTTTTCCTTCAATTTATGCAATTTCAAAATCTAAACGATATAGATTAAAGGAAAAAAAATCAATATGGCTTTAATTTTGTAATTAATAAAAAATACTTTTAGTTAAAATTGAGTGAATGGAGAATGATGAAATTTAGAGGAATTTATTGAATTGAAAATTAATTATATTAACATTTTAATTGTGTTCACTGGAATTTAAAGAGTCCAATTATATTTGTAACCATACCATTAGAATATGTACATGTCTATTAAGAAAACTAATAAAATTTACTTATTATTAATTTTTCCAATAAGAAAATTAAACGATTTTTTAGAGAAATTTAATAAATTAATTTACAATAAATTTTGAATATGTTATGTAAATGGATTATTTTTTTAGTCAAATACATATTAAGTTATTTTACTAAAAAGTAATTATTAATGTAAAATGAAATATAAACATTTCATAATTCAAACATTTAATTTATAAAAACTAGATATTAATTATAAAATTATCTATTCATGAATATTTGGGTGTTATTTTTATAAATTTTAATAAAGAGTGAAATTTGAATTTGAATATTGACATATTGAGAAGTACAATATTTTAAGGTATAGTATAATTACATGATTAATTACATATGATATTTTATAATAAATCCTTATTTCCAACTAACATGAATAAATTATAATACATAGACAAATGTATCAATACACTTAATAAGATTTAATAAAATAATGATTTAACAATTATTTTTTGAAATACCGTCATCTGATTCACCGATACATACAACCCTCCACAAAAACATATATATATAAACCATAAAATTAAAAAAAATAAAAATCACTTCAAAAAATCAACCCAATGCACCAATATGGTCGTTCATCTGGATTTTGTCTCACATAATAATAATCTATTCTGGTCTATAATTGATTTGTAATGGTTTTTTCACAATATATATGGTTAGAACTATTTCTCATGATGTATCAATTCCATTAATATATTTACACATTACACCCTACATAAATAAGATAAAATGTTCTATATTATACTATAAAATATATAAATAAATTTTTTTACGATTGTAAAAAAATTATTAGTTGACAAATTATTTTTTAAAAATTCTATATTCATTAAAAGTATAACCACATATATGTATATTGTAATTAATAAAACATTAATTAATTCACTAATGGTAATAATAAATAATTTTATTTATATATTATATTTAATAATGATAAAATATCAATATTTAAATTTTGGAATGGGTTAATAATAATAATAATTAATCAAACTAATAAAATTCATAATGGAAGAAAAAAACCTAAATAAACACATAAATTTTACAGTGAAATTATAAAACATTAGGTAATGATAATATGAAAATCAAAAAATATATTAAGATATTTTAACAATTTTAATTACATTATGCATTTATTATTACACTCTGTCTGATATTTACTCATTCAATAAGAACATGTATCACTATTTTCAATTAATTGTGATTTGGGATCCATTAAAAAATATATCTACGCTGGGGGAAATGTAAATAATGTTATAATAAACGATTATAAGTTAATATAAAGCTGCCAAAGTATTTAAGTAGCAATAAAAATATTATCAACAAATAATTTTGAAATCATATTTAATTATGTTAGATGTTATTCATGTGTACAAATATATGTCATGACATAATGTAAATGAAATCCATAACATTCCATTATCCTTTACTTGATTCTTTTTAATATATATGTCTCTATCTCTTATACTATCACACATTCCCCTATATTCCTTTTCTATTTTCTATATATATTTCCATGATTTACAAAATTTTCATTTTCCATTTTTCACTTAGGATATTCACATTTTCTCTTCACATTATAATATTGTTATTAATGAAACTATAAGAAAATTGAATTTTATTGTTTATTTATCAATTATACATTTAATTCGTATAATGATAGTAATATAAAAATAGCCCGTTATTTTATCATAATATACAAAAATATAGTTTTATTTTTTTTTGTGGAAACCCAAATACTATTTTCTCTTTTTACTGTTATTTAACTAATTTATTAAAACATTATTTAAGGGGAGGATTTCTATATATTTTTCTTCATCGATTTATAATTTTTTTTACCACATTGAGATCATTATTTGTGACTAATGATATAAAATTAAATTATGAACATTAATTATTCTCTAATACCTTATTTTTTAAGGAATCATTATGAAAAGAAATATTTTTTATGATTGAAGAGGTGATTACGTAACCCATTTTCTTTTCGTGGTTATTAATTAATAATGATTTCAATTAAATATGGGAAAAATATAATTTAATTACAAAAATATTTATGATCATCATGTAATTATTCATCCTTATAATCAATTAGTAGGTGTATTATCTCATAAAATACTATGTATGTCATAAGGGAAGGGATCCTGGTACCAAATATAATAATTTCAAAGTAGTGAGGCTCGAATTTTTTATTTAATTTTTTTAATCCTATGCCACATTAGTCTGAATATTGGTATTACCATTTACTTATGTGATTATCTATATTATAACATATTTCAATAAAAATAATTTTTTATAATTCTATTTTATGGTTATATGTTATGATTATTTACTCATGTTCTATCTAATGAAAAAAAAATATTATGTAGTTTACTTAATAAAGTAATAAATAGTTTCTCTCCCGGTGATAATGGACCTCTATATTTTTATGTTTATTTTATAAATTTGTTTTTATACTAAAATATTGATAAAATATGTGATTGGGTAGAGAATAATTATATAAGATTTCTTTAATTCAATTTAGTCATTTTTTAAACATACCACATCTTACAGAGAGTGTTATATTCATCTGTGTAAAAATATCCCTAAATATAGTGAAAATGGTATCCAAAATTTCTCCAATGTAATATTTTTTAGAAATCAATTTTAAATTAACCTAATTGTCACAATATTTCTAATTTTCTAATTTCATTAATCAAATAACCTAATTTTTGAGGGATCATTATAATCAACTATTTGTGGAATATATCACATTTCATATAGATTACGTATATCATATAATTTTAAAACATAATATATTTTTTAGTTCATAATGAGAGGTTTTTCTAAATATACAATCATTATTTTAGACATTTACACATCATGAAAAATTCTGGAATTTTTTTTATCTATCCATCAACACCCATTAAATAATACATTATTAACTAACCAAAAAAATTTAATACGCCATACTCTATATGATTTTAGCTATATAAAACCATATATCTCCATATCAACAATATTAAAATATTATGTATATTTGTTAATCATATATTATAATGTCGCATATATTCTTTCAACTTCATTGAATGATACTAAATCATTATCAATATATTAATTCATCATTTAAATTAAATATTACAGATTAGTAAAATTTAATTTCCTCCTATGAATGTTGATTTATAAGTCCTCAAAGACGGATCAATAATATGATTTTATAATCCTCTTGATTAAAATAAGATTCTTCCAAAATAATGAATGAAATAAATATTTCCCAATTTAATCATTCTAATGTAAATCGTTACACAATCTCTTCCATTGATTGAAAAGATAAATTAGGTTATGTTTATTTCAATAAATGTGTCTTAAAGTGGACATACATAACGAAATTTAATTTTAATACCTACTCCTAGGGGAAATAAGTTTTCTATAAGTGTATTTCTAAAAAAAATTCAGATTCATTTCCATTTCCATAATGTGAATTATCATTCCAAAACCATATAGCACCACAGTCCTTTTTCATGCTTTTATTTTGAAATTTCCGTTTTATCAACTCATCGTAACACATCCAGCTATTTGGGAAAAATGTACCATCACGGTTAAATGAATTGTGATCTATGTTATAAAATATATTAATATAAATAGTACACCTCTCATTAATGAAAATTTGGTGATTGTAATAATATTTACCATAAAATTTCGGTAATAATATAGGATAATATATTCCACAATGAAAAAAATTGATTAAATAGTTTTATATTCTCCATCTGAATCCTTTATAGAATCATAAAATTCAAAGGGTAAACTATTTTTATTAAATTATTTTTTGGTATTTTGTTGAATATTTTATATCCTTGAATTATTAATCTATTAAATTTTATAAATAAAAATATAATAGATGTTTTCTATTTAAATTGAATAAAAACAATCCACCATTTCATTTTACATAGATTAAATTTTTCATTTATTCATTTTTATGTGGATACTTTTTTTATTGATGTGGTAAATTCCAATTTTTCATGAATAATCCTCATAATATATATTGTAAAATGGGGTGTTCATGTTCTATTGATTGATACATGGAAAATATAGAACTGATCATATGTTGATTGGTATATTACTCTAAAACACAATCTGATTTCATTGTATATTTATTATATAATCATATTATTGGAGGAATTTAATAAATTTTGTTATGGTAAATGAAATATTATTCTGTATTATTTTCTTGTTTTATTTTTTGAAAATTATTTAATGAATCAGTGAGTTTAATTTTATTATTTAGTTGATATGTAATGTATCACTACACTACCAAATGGTTCACATGCCTCAAATCCACTTAACCACCTCCAATAGGCCAAGTATGGGTGACTAGCACCATGTATCCATATCATATTTATTAGAGGATGATTCTTATAAAAACATAATCCATGTACCCAAAAACACCTCCACAAAATTATATAGAGGCAAAAAATTTGAAAACTAAAATGAATATATATATATATCCTAAACCACAGTACCAAAGAATTTATGAATGTTTTAATGGTAAAAAAACCCCACCAAAAATTCTAAAAGTGTACATCTTACTCAAAAAAAGAAGATCACTGTCAAATGATTCTATTGGAATTATTCTTGACCTGTCTCTAGTAAACACCTTTGTTGATCTAACTCATTAAACTCTTAATACCTTGGGTTTTCCAAAGAATGTATAGAAATTCAAGTCGTATTTCCAATAAAAAATACCTATTGGAAAATCCAATTCAGGTATGATTATAACAATACTCATTGTACATATAAAAATAAACAAAAAACTTGGGAAACTGAAAGACAATAGTCTAATCAATGAAGAATTAAACATCCCAAAATAGATACAATCTCCATCTCTAACCATTCTTACCTATACAACACTAGACAACTCAGTCCATAATGGGTTTCAACCTAGACACGTGAAAATACTGCTAGAAGACCTTGAATCACTATGATATGATCTTATATGACTTCAATCCTTGTGTGGTTATGACCTTATATCTCGTTACATGATTCGACTAGGGGCTCTAATGTTAACACATGACCAAGAGAACACACTCCACTAGATCATTCATCATAAGTGGTATAGAACTGAGAGATACTGTCGATTGGGGATATATCTATCATCCCAATGGGTATATCCAAGGGAACACACTGCATTTAGAAAAACTCACTAGGTCAAACCTTATTTCCCAACACCATTGATCCTTCTAATTCTAACATGAACCCTATGAATTGTCAGAAGAAACCATGTGAGGCGGCCCACCCCTGATCAGTTCAGAATATTTAGGGAGAACTATTCGAGACTATGCACCACATGGATCCTCAATAATAAGAGATAATAGAGGGACATACACCTCACCACTGCTTTACATTTGAGGGAGTACTATCTTCTAATCACCCTGGGAAACCTCTGTCACTCCTGTATAGTTTTACCCATAACTCAATCTAATGAGGGAGAACAAATTCCAATCCATGTATTTCATGTAACTAGTGGAGGGTCTCACTCCTCCTAATTATTCTAAACAACCGAGGGAGCTCCATCTCCAATGGAGGACCTTCTTCTTGGGAATAATATAATAATTGGGAGTTCTAATCAATGATTGAGGACAAAAACCATGGAATGAAATGGGAGTACAAATTTATGTCTAGAGGAACCACACCATGGTAAACCAATGGGTTACCCCTCAGAATGACCACTATGAGGTACCCACACCATGACATGATAGGGGTGTGTTGATACTAGGCTAGAGGACATGGGATGTGGTATGAGAGGGGATTAGGAACTATGCCGAAATAAAATTTTTGGAAACCCTACACCCCTGAATAAAAGGGTTATTATGACCCCAAGGAAGAGTATATTATCCCAAATATGATAGGGGATTCGATACTCTATAAATATGACACATATGGTGTACCATCTCCCTAAAACAGAGGTGGAGTACTAACTCCAAAAACAGGGTACCCACACCCATGTCCTGTAGGGGGTTGGGGTATATAATCCTTTTGGAGAATAAGTGTGGAGGGAGTTTATCCTGGTATGACTAGGGAAAATTTTCTCCAACTACACGAATGGTACAAGGATCCTACATTATAGTATTATAGGGGGAATACCATCCCCAATAGTACAACCACATGGGTAGAACACATTATGTGGGTTTTCCATTCACCACCAAACCATATATGTAATGGATACTCGTTCCATAATTACATATAGGATTATTAGTCCCAACAACTCTATCAAAAAACCACACTGATTTAAAAAATTTATCATGAACCAATAAAAAGAGTTTCCTGGTAATCATGCATTTCATCTCAAAATTTCCATTTGTAGGGGACCCACACCTTAATACCTCAGTGGATATCTATTTGACTAATGTGTCTAGGGGACAAACTAAAATTTGTGATGGGGGAAGGGGATCAAACCCAACAACAACCATGTGTTTCACCATAATAACTACCCACTAATATCCACTGATAAAACATAATCATGCTCAAAACAAGCCACTTCGTATCTCATAGGCCACAACATATTCCACCATCATGTTCTACATGGAAAAATACATAGAAAAAGATACTTTCAAGACTAAATATGAGTTCCGTTGAAGGAGATATGAATTTTAGAATATGACTAGACAATCTCAATGAATGTATATGGCATGAACTAGGGTTTATACATTGTGTAAAACTACATGACCACTTGGTTGTGTCCCTCATTTCCATGGGTTGGATTCCCATATAGATGTACATAGAATTTTCATCCCATATATGGTGTGTGCTACCTCATTTATCCCTAGAAAGTGTTATTCCACCACATAACATGGTCACCAATGCCTCACACACGGTGTGTATCACCTTGGACACTGGGATTCCATACTAAATAGACTCTTGGACATATTTTGATCACATTCCTCTATATAACATACCATGTCCATGTACTTTTCCATTTATTTTCATAGGGCTATGTGTTGTTACATGGCTACCTTAGCCATGTCTTGAAGCCACATTGCATGGGACCCGTACACAGTGTGTAACCCTTGTATAGAACGTGTAATCACAATATTTTATATTCCCTTAATGGGAAGAAAAAAGATATGTATCTCTATTTTATATACCATGTAAATGGTAATTTTGAATGGAATTCCCATGTGATTCTCCCAATTCACCTTGGTATCCTCCATAACCTACAGATCGACCAATAAGGGATCTCTTAAAATCTTAACTGGGCTATATATCCTTTATATAATTAGTAAAAATGGGTATCCGGAAAAAAATAATGTAAACCCATGCAATAGAAATTTTGTTATTACTTCATGTGTAGAATAGAACCCATATCATTCTAATCCTTGATCTGATGATGATCAATGAAATGTATAGTGATTAGAGACATTGTGTTGCTTTAATTCGTCCTTTTTATCACTCATCTCCTTATGGGGGATAAGAGGGTGTTGATTAAATTTTTGTATCTTGCAAACCAAAGGGTGTAGCGGGAAGATTTATGTTATATTATTAATTAAATTTCATTTATTTAATAATATCACCACATGACTCCCCACAAACATTCTGTTGACTATAGTCCCAGATAAACCAAATTTTATAGCCTACATACAGTAAAAACAATTTAATTAATCAAAATTAGTGTTATAATTTTGATTCAAAATTCGGATCTATAGTTATTCTTTGTTTAGAGTGAAATTGTGCATTGGAGAAAAAGTATATTTAATATTTTTAATGTACTATGTTGAGGCACTACAAGACTCAAAATCCTATGTTGACTCAGCATTTGGATTTAGTAACAATGTTTAAAGTATTTCAATTTTTTACATGTAATAAGCTCAGTTATTATATTCTCCAAATCATAACTTTTTGAATTCAGGAAGAGAAAAAACCTATAAAAGATGGAGATAAATTAATGTATCAACTAGAACAATAACTTGTGATCTCACAAATGATACTTGTGCCACATCAAAAATGTACTCTGTGGAACCACCAAAGCCAAACCCCACCCACACCCATCTCTAACAGGTCGACATTATCAAACAAGAGGCATGTGTCTCTACAACTATGATCGGTGAAAGAAACAATGAATTATTTTCCAACTATATTCATTACTTCAAGTGGAACACCACCTCACTAACATGATGAATATACGAATGTAACCCCACTTTTCACATCCACCATAGGATAAAATTTCACATTCCATCCTCAATCCTCTGGCATTCAATGTTTTTGATTATCATGTGAGGGTTCCAAAAAACAATACGATCATTTTCAATTGTAATCACATGGTCTTAACATTCCCTTCATTTGTGAACCTCTATCATTAACATAGATATCAAAACTAAATATACCATCACACCAACATCTAGAATCCCAACTAAGTATGAAATTTAGGAAACTGATCGACACTATAAAAAATTTTAGTGTCTTACACTACCACTACATAACTATTTTAAGAAACAATCTCCCACCAAATGGGCTTCAAAACATAAGAGTTATGAAGAAAAAATCGACCATAAATATTAGGATATGCTCTGAAGATATCTAATGTATCCCTACCCGAAACAAACAATTCCTACAAAGTCTTCCTCCCCACCATGACAGTATCTTCTTAAAGGGGAAATGGCTCTCCTGTCTGGTTTTAATTTCATCACAAAAACATATTTCAATGGGGAATGTATCACTTTTCCCTGTGATAGTAATTCTACATCAAATAAGACCCACATAGGATTCTATAAACACCCACGTCACCCTAGTTAAACCACAAGAAAGAAGTTGATGAAAAATGGTACCTCCAAAAAGTATCTAAGAATTAATACTAGAAAATGTAAAATCGAATCATAGAGTACCTATATTAATCCTCAAAAAATGTGGGTTAATGGGCTCTATGACCAATATATTTCATCTCCCTTATCCCCCAACTCCCAAAGCATGGTGTGTACCACCTAAGGGTTGTGCTGGAAACACCTAAACCATTGAACACTTCCTGCTACTCTCCCAAATCAACCACCACATTATCCATCATATGAAATCTCATACCGAAATGATTCCAAATATAGGTTATTATATTGGCTGGATCAATACTCCATACACTTTTTTTCGTAATGTACATGAATGAATTCACCCACAAACAACTCCATGAAACATTGTAGAAACAAAAAACAACATGAAACGAAAATGCATCTGTACATATAACCAAAACAATAGTATAAAAAATGAATTGAAAGTGAAAAAGGGTAAAAAATGAACCCAAAAAAACTATAAAAGCATCCATCCTTGTAAAAATTAGAGAGTCATTGTCAAATGAAACTACAAGAACGCTCCTCGGTCATGCTGTGGTAAACCCCAATGTGGGTCAAGATCACTATTATATTCCTACTTCATGTCCTCTATGAACACCGTTGAAAAGGCCATGGTCTGCATAAGAATGAACTCATGCATGAAAATCCATCCAATTGGTGACTATAAAAATACTCAGTAGGCACCAAAACACCCAAATAGAGTAATTGAATGTCAAAAGTCTGATTGATCTGGCCATAAAAAACAAAAATAGAAGATAAAATACATATCACACAATCCTAAAATATACACAAATTGATAAATCTGTCTATATGGGGTTTCAATCCATATTCATGAAAACATTACATGGAATCCATGAATTCCCTAGATTGGCTCATCTCAAAATACATATCTCATGAAGTTACTACCTCAAAGAAAGCTACATGAATCTACTTTAGGATCAAAAAGTAACCCATAAAAACGATAACAAACTTAATGAGCCCAGCCATCCCAGGTGGATCTCGTCTATGGGATACACTACTTTGAAAACATATCTACCCACCAAGATGGTACGTCAGAGAGAACAAACTATATTAGGAAAAACACTATTTAAAAATATAGTTCCTAGCACTGTAGTTTTTACCAAAGCTAACTTTCACCATGAACAGGGTTGTAAGAACCCATGTGGAGAGTCCCACACCTAAAATCTACAAATAGTTAAGGGATAACTTCCCTAATAAATTCACCGCATGAATACTCTCATAATATAGATAACAGAGGGATCCACAACTACCCAATATCCTAATGTTGAGGGAGTAATCTCTCCTAACTATCCCTTGAATCCTCTTTAAATCATGTATGGAGCGGCCATCACCTAAATATATGTAGTTATGACTAAACCCTATCTAGGTATCTCACAAAAAAATATAGGTTCTTTTTCCTCATAACTATACTCAAAAATAGATGAATATCCAAATATAATAGAAGAACCACTCCCACCCACAACATGAAGACATGAAAATCCTACTTTGATTGCAATGACCCACACACTAGAACGACATGTGAGTAAAACTCTATGGATATAGGACCTACACCCAAAAATGATCGGTGAGTACCACTATACTAGTATAATCACTATGGGGGACCCACACCCCGAAATCATGGGGGTTACTAACCCCATGCTAGAGGAATGGTTCCTTTGTTTGAAAGGGAATTAACAAAACATCATGAATAACACATATGGGGACCCACACTATGGAATGACTAGGTAATTTATACCCATGGGATTGAGGACCCACACCCCAACATGGTAGTGTAGTACCCCTATATCTATGTTTCGTATATAGAGAACACATATCCCAACATAGTATGGGGACCGATTCCATGGATAGTGGACCTCTACCCAATTCTAATAGTGGATTACCTACTGTATTTCTCTAATGTGTAGAGAGGGCATGACCCCCCCTAAATATAATAGGGGGTGTGGACTCTAACTACCTAAATTTTGTAGGCAACAAACACCCTGGTCCAACAGGGGGTACCATACCAAAGAGGACAACCGCATGGGTAGCGTACAAACACCCTTGACATGGGGCGACCCATATATTACAGTAAATATAGGAATGAAAAACATGAATATTTATTCCATAGAGGAGTATCAGTCCAAAAATTAATCTCCATAACCACAATAATATATAGAATAAGTGAATCCCCAATGAAATAAATGTCACACATATCATACTTCATATCCTGCCACAGCCATCAGAATGGGAATGTTCCTTAATAAAATATGGGTGTTCAACTCTACCTACATAAAGAGTATTCGAGACCCACATTCTATGTTTTTGGTGAAGGGTATCAACCCCAACGTCAACTCAATGTTCTAGCCTGATCACTACACAATGTTAATCACCACTAATACAACTTCATTCTAAAAACATGCCAAATCATTTCTCACTATCCCCAAATGAGGCTGTCATCAAACTCTATATATAAAATTGCTCAGGATATGCTATTTGGAAGCTTGAATCCATTTTATAGAGAGGGATATACACAAGGATGAAAATTTCTAAAATATTCTAAGGAATTTATATAGTGTGCACAGCGGTACACTCGACATGTGAACCCAACCAAGCATCTAGATGTGTCCCCCGTTTATTCATCATTGCAAGACATGTTAATATACATTACATGTAGGGATTTTACACGGCATGTACAGCCTCACCCGACCCTATACAGTGATCTATCTCCACACAACTCGGCTAACTGTTCCTCACACATGATGTGTACCATCAACTACATGACATGTATAAGAAAAAAACCCGTTTTTTGTGTCATTATTCAAATACCATGTCTGTCACCCCATGTCCATGTACTTTTGATGTGTAGTATCACACAATCGTCTGTTGTTACAAAACAATCACTTCCATGTCCTCAAGCCTCCAAGACAAGGATCACTATAGGAAAAGTATCACATGTACATAAAGTGTAACCCTAGTACATGGAGTGTAGTCTTAAAAGGACTCATTCCCTCTAAGGAAAAAACACACAATGGGTCTCACTAGTTTAAACACCTTATAAATGTGAATTATGATGGGTATTTTGCTATCAGTCACAAAATCCAAACTAGTTTTCATCTAAACCAATAAGTCGTCCAAAAAAAGATTTCTAACAATCATAACATTCATTTAAAGCCTTACTAACTAATAAGAAGGTAATTTCGAATCAAACTATAATATTCCAACCTTGATGGTGAAATGCGAATACTCTGGGTGTTGAACGATGCTCATATTGTGCTGCTCATCACTCTAATGATAATAAAATATACTAATGGAGATTAGAGGAACCTCATCACATTGATTATTCCTTTTCCATTTATTTCTATCAATGGAGGAAGAGGGAGGGTTTTTCATAACCTAGCATTGTGCACCCCAATTTAGATTAGGTGGTTGGTTAATTGAAAATTATTAATTAAATTTCAACTAATGAATAATCCCACCAATTGATATACCACAAACTAACTCTTATTAAAAACTAGGTACTAATAAATTTAATGTAACTCCTAGGGTGAAAATGATATTATGAAAAAAACTGAAATATCATAATTATAATCTGAGACATTTCAAGAGAGTTAGTACATGTTTTAATAAAATTTTCATTCACAGTTACAAATATTTTAAATATTTTTAATATAAAAACATTGATGTTATTAGTTCTCAGTAATCCCATAATGACATAGTTAATAGATTAAAAAATATTCTATCAATTATTAAAATATCTTATAGTTCAAAAATCACTTCATCAAAAAAATAATGATTTATGTATTTCTAAGGATGATAAAACCGAAAAATTAATATTGAGTATCACCTAATACAATTCTTGAGTAACACTTAATAATGATAGTGTTTAGAATACATGATATAGTCTATATTATAAGATTCAAGATTCATTTGAGAATTCAGATATAAGAATGAGTTACACTTATAAGATAAAGGAGTGACTCTCACTTAAGAGGAGTCAACCCATTAATGGATTTGATACAATATGATAGATCCCCATGTGGGTTGGGTTTGAAATGATTATATTGCGATGCCAATTCCATATATATTATGGGTCCCATTTGAATATGACATAAAAGGTATCATTATCATATAGATTTAGGAATACTGAATAAATCGAATTGGTGACAATACATTGATTTAATATAATAAATTACACTTCTATATACTGGGTGATAATCGATGTAATATTTTTTAACAATTGATGTTGGAGGGATACCCATATTGAATAATACTATCAAAAATTATTTATTTTTTTATAAAGTTTTGGTTTATTAATTGTACTGGATATATTTGGCCTTTTATTATAAATCTCACTAGTAACATCATAATAATAGTCAATGATACATGAAGATCATTGATATTTTTTTCATATCATTTAAAAATTAGGATCACAGAGAAACCATAAGAATCATTACATAACATAGGTTATGTCCGTCAATAGTCGGAGATCCATATATCATTTTTTAGTATTAATATATGAGAGACTATAAAGGATACATTAACCTATTTCCTAGAGAATTGTCGTTACTCTTATGACTGATCACTATAAGATATACCATATAAATAATAAAATATAGTATAAAAAGGTTCCATAATCATAGACATAATGGAATCCTCGAACATGAATTTATAGAATCTTAAAAATACAAACCATAAATCACTATAATTATTTAATGTAACGACACATTCAATAAATACTCACTAATATTTAAATACAAAATTAAATGAAATTAAATAACATTGTGGATTAACAAGGTTTATATATAATGTTTTTTGTACATGAGAGATCGCTTTTACATTTACATTTGATAAGAAATTTAGAATTATTAAAATCACATTGGATAATAAGATAGATAAGTCACTAATCTGATTCCACTTCGATGTGTAATGGTTTTTACACCCTACTCGTATACTAGGAACCAACTGGTCATATGGTTCCACCAAATTTCAATAATAATGGATACCCCATTATTGAACATAATAACCTCTATATTATGATGAATAAATTTTTCTAACCCTTATGAAAAAGTGAATAGTGAATGATAGTTTTATATTATATTCTTATGAATTTTACATTTCTACCTGTATAGAAAAAACATTAATGAAGGATTCCATGTAATAATAAGGTTGACTCATACGTATCATTAAAACTCCTCACACTAACAAAATAAATGACCTATATAAAAAATATATAGAATATGATCTTTAAAAAACATATTCAAGAATATATCATCTAAAATTCTTATAAAAATATTATTTCATCTTAATTTTTCTCATTTGACTATGTCATATCATCCAATCAACTATATAGTAAATGATCAGGATTTATATTTACGAACGATATGTCACTTGAAGACTATAGATTAACAAGGAAACCAACCTAACATCATTAAAACTCTCCCGCCATATTCTGTAACAAAAAATATGTCCCCACCAATATATCATTTCCCAACTCCCACTAAGGAATTGTTATTCCCAAATTATTCTAGAACATGAAACATATTGATGATGTGTAAAAACCTAATATTTTACATTGTCCTTTCATTTAAATAAATAATTTTATGAGTTTCATGGATCACATAATAAACCAAACTAAAATTAATTGAGAAATTTTTTTATGTAAAATTAAAAAAATAAAAGTTAATAAAATATGAGAATACATTTTCAGACACATTAGAAAACATAAAGAACATTAAAACCTCGTGTTAATAAATTGATAGAAATTAAATAAAATTATTTATTTGATAAAATATATAATAATACATGATGTTTTCATACAATAATTATAAAATAATTTTTTTATATTTTCCAATATAAATTAATATTGATAATTTTATGATTTGAGGATATATAGTTAATATGAAATAGTTAAAATCAATCATTTTTATAAACATTATTTTTTCAATGAGATTATTTTTTAAATGTGTTTTATATTTTATCATAATAAATTATATATATAACATATTAATGAAGAATAAAAAATATATGTAATATTTAAATTTTTCAACTAACATATTAATAGTAAATTCAGAAAAAATTCAAATGATATAAGATTAAGAACACACAATGCTTAAAAACAAAATTTTCCTATAAATTCCTTTTTCATTATCTTTTATCATTACATTTTAAAGATAAATATATAAATGTTCAAATAATAATTTCATAAAATTAACTTACTTTTTCGATTCATCAATTTCATAATTTTCTTACTGTTATTTTTGTTAAATATATTAATTTTAGAGGAATAAAATCAAATATAGTTTTTAAAAACACATATACTTTTATGAAATAATTCTAATATAACCCTGATCGAAAATTATATGAAAGGTTATTATGGAACAAATATAAATTTATGTAATGAAAAAATTTATTGATTATTTTTATTTCTAAATTTTAATTAAATTGTTGACATTTTTTACATATTGGTTTTTCTATTCTAATAAAATTCTAATGGTGGTTATTTTACATTAATTATGTATTCATAATGATCATTTATATTATTGATCTATTTAAAAAATATATATTTATTATCCACAGAAAAATAAAATTCAAGTAATTAAATAAATGTAAATTTGTTTATGTAAATTCATTTTAATCCCTAAATCGGAATTCTACTAATAACTATTTATATTTCACTAATAATTGGAAAAAAAAATTTAATTTTCAACACCAACAGATGGATCATGGAAAATATTATTTATATTTTATATTTGAATATAAAAATTATATTATTTGATTATTTTTATTTTTACATATAAAAACATTTCTATGGTAAAATATGATTTATCACTATAAAGGAAAATTGAGGTAATTATGTTTAAAATTTGTGATTTATATTGAAAATATCATAAAATACTATCATTAAATGCTTTCATGGGAGGAATTGTTGAAAAATCCCAATTAAAACACAAATAGAATCCACTATAGATCACAATTAATTCGATTTGGATATATTTATATATATATATATATATCAAAATGTAAATTTTCTTATTAAAAATGATAACCATCTTACATAAAAACGGTGGAATTCCATTCCTAACATAATTATAAAAATAATGAATACTAGGTTCACAAAAATATTCCAAATATCATTAAAAAAACTCTATATCCATTTCTAGTGGTTTATGTCTCATTAAATTACGATTTTAATAATTATTAAGTATTTTTATAGTAAAACATATATAATAAACATGTCATTTTTTAAATGATATATTTAGTGTTTTTCTCTTCTTATACCTCCAAATAAATCTATCATACACATAACTAAAAAAATAAATTAGTGTTATAATTAAACAGAAATGTGATTATATTAATGGAATAAAAATTCAAAACTTTTTCTCATGATTTTTAAAATTTTAAACATCACTAATGTTCTGTGTGGAGTACCAAATCCATAAACAATGTAAGTAATTTTTCATCACTATAGTTCATAGATATTTATAGTAACAGAAAAGTTTTGTAAACATGATATATTTTACATTTTAGGAAGTGTTGAGAGATAATTAGTATATTCTATTAATCATATTGAAAAAATGGACATTTTCAATTTGACTACCTAAACACACTATACAAAGAAACATCATAGGAACTAAATTACTAGAATTATTATTCACATAAAAATATTTAAATATATTCATTAATTTTATTTACAACATTACTTCTTATATGAATCCATTAAAATTCTATGAGATATAAATTATCACTATGTCATAATATTTAAATACTCATTCAACTACTATAGAGTGTTACTATTTTTTTTAGTTTTAAGAACTATATAAAAGTTTTATAAGGATGATGAAATAAATGGATCAGAGAAATTAAATATATTTAGTGGGAAAAAATAATGAAAAATTTAATATGTTTTCATATTTTTATATTATTCTAATTAAAATTATAATTATCTAAAAATTAGATTCCTTCATTCAATTTATAATCAATGAGATATTGAATCATTTAGAATTTTATGTGAATGATCAATATATATTATAAGAAATTTATATTGGACACTAGAACTATATCATTCTATTTTACTACCTTCCCATGAACCTTTTTTTGGTGTTTAATACAATAAACATATTAAAAAAATGAAACCTCAAAATCAGTGAATATAATACATTGATATTGGTTACCAACTAAATATTAATTTTAAAAATAAAAAACAGATAATATGCTTTATAATAAGTTATAAATTAATGGAAAAAATTAATAGTATGAAAAAGTGTCTTATTCATGGGTTTAATTTAAAAAATTCTACATGGTTTTTATAGTGCATACTAAAAATCAGATGTCATTGGTAAGGAAATATTTGTATCAATTTCTATATAGTAAGACATTTTCCCTATGTAAACCATTATTTTGTATTTTATGATCGAAATACAATTTGAATATAATATATTATATTTACAATATAATTTCTGTGATTCAATAATTAAAATAATGTTATATTTTTTATTTCTCTAGATTCAAGTACTATAAATGCAATAATGGTTTCTAATATCCAAATTTGTTCTTCGAGATGATCTGGAATTTATGCACCTAAATAGTTTTATATGGGGAATATATTATCCATTTAACATATTATATAATGATTCACTATATATTAATTTTATTTAATGGTCTGTTTTGTGTTATTATCTTAATAGTATTATTATTCATTTGTTATAAAATAAAAAGGGGTTTCTCATATCAATTATATTTTATTTGATGTCAAGTACATGGTCTACAATAATATTATTTTTAGTGTTTTATGTAAATATCAATTTAATTTAATTAAATTAATATTCATGAAATTAAAGTTAAAAAATCCGCATCATGTTATCTCTTTTAAGGGATTTTAAATCAAATGATACTAAATCTGTAATTGTTTTCTTTTTAAATTTGATTTTTCTTTTTGATATTGTTGTCACTATGCTGCCATATGGTAAAAAATTATGATATTTATATGAAAATAAAAATATATTTTATTTAATATGACATTTTGGATATTTACATGTCACCATACAATTCATATTCCAAATTGGTCAATAATTTACATGATGTAATTCTTGATAGAGAAATTATACTTAACTATTTATTTTGGTTGGGAATGATTCCCCTCCATAGAAAACTTCATTACGTTTAAAATAATTTAATTATTGTTCATTGTTTTATATCAAATGGTGGTGGTTTATTGTATTTAATATTTATTATGATATTTTAAAGTAATATTTTTATCATTTTATCAATGACTCGTTTCTTAATGACATATAAAATTACTAAGAAAATAGTGAAAGAATTCATTTTGGGAATTTTTATTTAAATATTAATTTTAATACCTTCATAATATGTAATATTTAATTATATTTTTCAGCATGTAACATTTGTTTTATAACTATATTTCTAATACCATTAAATTATGAAATATTTTAAAAAATGGAATAAAAAATGACAACCATATTTCACTTTTTTTGTCTGAATATTTTTCAATTGTCATATACTTGTGTATTAATATATATGAATATCATCTAAAAACTATTATTGTTAATTGGAAATATTCATTCATGAAAACATACACATTTTTTTTCTAAGGATGGTTTATAAGAATTTCATAAGTATGTTTTGATGGTACTCCTTCCTTATTCAACAGTTAATTAATCTATAATATATTTATAATCAATTTTATCTTTTTTTGATACATATATTAAAGATTTATTATTATGTGATTGGTGGGTCCATTTTATCCCTTAAAATACATTGGTTTTTGTTTTTTGTCTTATGATATAATGATATTTTTATATTATTTTTATATTTATTACATAATGCATGGGAATTGATTTCATGTTCCTAACATGTTGTACATATATATTTGTTATGTTTAAAACTCTTTTTAAGGGAATGGAAATACATATACTTGTATATAATGTTAAAATGTCATATATATATATATATTTATTCTACATTAATATTTCATATTTTCTTTGTAGTGATCCTTGACTTATCCTTATGATTTCATGATTAATGTTATTGACACATTATTATGATTCCATAATCCAATAATATATAATAAATTTTTTATATAACACTATGTTTTGACTAATGAATTATGATCTATTATTTTTTTTGGTATAATTTTATTGGGTATGATTTCATTATGTTGTGTTCATATACCTTGATTGTGTTTATATACACATATGGCCATCGTAAGATCACCTATGATCCTTGATTGTTAAAGACTATGTTTATCCTTACTATGAATTTCAGATCACCCTTCAAATATTTTTATTTTACAGTCATATAAATTTAAATATTCTATTAGATATTCCTAGAAAACTATTCAATTTAGAAAAAAATTTAGGATGTTTTTAAGTCTCATTTTGGAGGAATCATTTCTTCCTATATTGGAAAAAAATTCTCAGGGAGGATAAAAATATGTCTTCTGTCAGTTAATTAATGTTACTACATGTCACAAACTCTTTACAAGATAGATACAGGGTCCTATGAGACTAAATATTGGTTATTGATATTGTAGATATGAATTTATAAATTGGTTTCACTTTATTTATTATAAGTGTTACTATGTAAAGGGTATATTTATAACACTTGATCTAGATTCATTTGTATGATTCATAGTAGTTAATATTATATAATGGTTTTTATAACATTATTGGATGTAATACTATTATATGGGTATTATAAAAGAGTATTTGATATATATTGTGGTGATAATATTTAAGGATGATCATATGTTAAAAAAATGAAACTCCCTTTGAGTTCTTATGTGATACATTTTTAATGTGACTATGTTATTTTTGGAGATGATTATTGGTTTTATGGAATAATAAATTATCAAGGAAGAAGTTCTCTAAACTTATGGTAGTTATTTTCTTTTTAAGGTAATTTTTGTTCCATTAAAAAATGTTCTAATTATTTAGGCGAATACTATTTCAAAAGTACATACAACTTTTATTTTTTATATAAATTTGATTTCCGGACAATGTTATTCAGATTATTTTTAGAAATAATTTACAATTTTCTTGTTTTATATATGGTTATAGAAATAATTATTAGTGTCTGATTAATTTTTTTAATCATTATTAAGTTGTATTCTTCTATTATTGGTTTTTATGATTTTTTGTTTTAAATAAAATATAAAATATCATGATAATTTTATATTAGTTATTTTTGGAATTATTTTGTTGATTTTAAAAGGATAAAAAATAGAAATACGAGTTCAACTAAATGAGATTTATATTTTCACCATTAACCCAAAAGTATAATAGGTTGAAATTAATATATCATTGGATACGGCACCTATTGGTTATTTCCTTATAATTATACATTATTATAATAACTATTTTGTTTTTTATATTTTTTGGAATTGCATCGTAAAAAAATGTCTAAGAATTGTATAATTAATGAATCTCTTAATTATTCTATCATGTTAATTTATTATATGTTTAATACACTGAAATATTTTTATTATTATGTGAAATTATGTATTTTTCAAAACAATTCAAAAAATGGGGTAGAATTTTGAACCTCAAGATTATTATATAGGGTTTTATTATATAAATACTTGGTTGACTTGTTATTATTGAATGAATAACTAAATTAAAATTAACTATAATTAAATTTGTTATGATAATATGGTATATTAAATATTAATAAATTTTGATAATAGATTGTGGGTAATCAAAAGGAAAAATTAATGAAGTGTAAAACCTTGAGTTTAATAATATAAATATTGATTAAAATTAAATATGAAAAACCATTTAATATAAACATATATAAATTATTATATTTTGATTAAAAAAATTATTATATATGTTAAGAAGTAATTGAATAAATGTAATTTAATTATTTGAGGATTAATTCATCCTAAAAATATTGAATTCCTTATGTTTAAAAAGTATATTTTCATAGTAAACGTTTTTTTAATTAATTTTTTTATAAAATTATTTAATTTATAAAATTAGAAATATTATTATAAAAATATGAAATAATTCAATGAAAAAATAATAGCTTAAATGTAGTTTAATTATCAGTTGACATGAATTAATTTTATGAATAATTAATGATTAAGTGGTTTTTTTATATTGGAATGAAACTATTTATTTTATTATTTTAAACTAAAATAAAAATATTGAAAATGAGAAATGAGAAATTAATAAATTAATTGGTATTTGGATTTGAAATTTCAAATTTATCTACATAACTGTATTTTGGGATTGTCGTGAAATAGTGTATTTTTATGTTAATAGTTAAAAATACAATTTTTTTAATACAATACAAGGTATTAAATCATTATAATTTATGTAAAATCTTATATATATGCATTTGAATTAGATAAAATTTAATTTTTAGAAGAAAAAAATTCATTTAAAAAATATACATTTAATTTTAAAATCAATGCTTTAAATTAAAAAATTTATGTGATATTTTTTAATGAGAAAACAATTTTAGATTATTTTATTTTAACTAAGTATTAAACATGATCCATTCAATTATTTAATTATTTTAATGATATAATAATATATTTACATAAATTATATACCACTAAATGTCATCAGAATCCATAATACAGATGTTTATGTTTAAATTTTAATTAATTTCTAAAAAGAAAGTTTTATAGAAACCTATTTTTTATATAAAAATACATTTATTAATAATAATTTTTTACTACTTCCATAAATTAAAACATGTAAAATAGTTTCATTATTTTATTTTTTTTATTATGTAATATGGTTTTCTTATTAATCATAATAATAGGTTGTTGATTAAGAAACTGGGTTACCACCGTAATGGTAAAATGTTATAAAGAGAGTTAGAACCAAATTATAAAAGCTGAAAATATCATGAATCCGACTAAAAACTTTCTTGGTTTACAGATTGACCGATAATTACTCAATCTTAAATGTTTATCAAATTTTGATTAAATATTCATGGAATTTGAAAGGACATTAACATAATGTAATATGTATTTATAAAAAATCAATCATAATCACTTATTGAATGAGATCTTAACCACCCCCATTCATCTAAAATCTCAATAATAATGTCATGAAAGAATTATTTTAAAAAATATCATCTATAAATCCATTATTGAATGGGTTCTCTTCTCATAAATAGACCATTCTAAATCTCTTCGTTATTTTTCTATAAGAACATTGCAATTAACGAGGTAATATTTTTAAATTTGTTCTATTATATTTATTTATTCTACCAACACATAGAAAATATATTCTACACATAATAAAATTTAAAAATAAATCACATTAGTATAATTAAATATTATTATTTTATTTTTAAAAAACATTTCAAACCTCTATCATCTAAATTATTTTTTGAAATGTAATTCGATTTATGTGAAGACTATAGTATCCATGAATGAGGCATTCCATTTTCCATCACCACATTATATATATGGTTATATAACATTATTTATTGAGTAAATATGATATTAAATATATTAATATAATAATTAAAATATATTTAATCTTTTAAAGTAATAATTTTAAAAATTAATTGTAGTCGTTACATTTAAAATCTTAAGATGAGAATATAAGGACACATCATATGTAATATTTTATAACGAATATAATTTATTAATTTTAATCATATATATCACATTGAAATTTATGTTACATACTAATTTTTTTAAACATATATCTTTGGTAAAAATTCTATTATCATTTTTAAATAATTTGTTCTTATGTATTCAATATTTCTAATATGTCCAAATTTTTGAAAACTTTTTCACAGACATAGAAATTTGTCAAAAAGTAATATCGTGAATGTGTTGAATCTTTTATTTAATTTTGAAATTATTTAATATTGTTTAATTTAGTAAATTTTTTAAATTTGTGATAGTAATTTTAAAATACATATTTACATTTAAAATACATTTCATCATTAATATGAATTATCTAAAAATGGAAATATTTATCCAATCCATGAAACAATTCAAAATAAGTTACACGAAATAGATATGGAACTCTCAAAATTACCAATAAAATTTAATAAATAATAAATAACATTCAGGGGTTTAGTAATCAATGGACAATATTCAGAAATCGGACCCACGAAACTATAAAAATTATGAAACTATAATAGTTAACACTAGATGGTTAATTTTATCAAAAAATTATATATAGATAAAATTGAATTATTTTTTTAATATATAATTTAATATTCATATGAATTTGGTTATTATTATAATGAATAATATAAATAAATTTTTAATACAATGATGTTAGAGTGATTCTAACTTATCAAAATATTAATGAAACAGATTATATTAATTAATTTAAATTAATTACGACCTGTTTATTTTCATGACACATTTTTTGTAATTTTTTGAATAATTTCTCTATTAATATCCAACATTATATTTTTTATGTTATTTATGGGATGTGTTAACATTAATGAAGTATATAAATTTCATGAAATATTATTCATTTACTAAAAACTGTTTAATTATTTCCTATATCATGTTTAATTTTTTGAGATATTTTTTCTATTATGTACATATTATCATTTATAATGTTTTTTTGAAATTTTTTTAAAAAATTATATAATTATTAATTATTAATTAATAATATTTTAAAATCCATTTTTTGTTCATATGATGGAATTATTGTTAAAATGGCATTTAACAAAAAATGGTTTTATTTTGATGAATTTATTTTTATTGTGATGTGTTCAATGCCCACCACCAATCATTATAATTGTATATTATATATTTCATGTATATATTTTGTATCTTTTTTTTAATAAATGAATCTAATTTAAAATTATATCTCGTGTTCATTCACTAAATGGATTTTCATTAAAATTATAAGACTATACCTGGTGTTTTCATTGAAATATAATATTATATTTGAGATAATTAAGAATATGATATCATATTTATAAAATGTATTATAATTATCTCTAAATAAAAATATATTTCATTATTATATAGGTTTCAAAGAGTTTTAAATGTATCTTAACCCTACACTTCCTATTTAGTTCATATGTTTCCCAAAATAATACTAGTAAGGGAAACATAACATTCTTCTTCTTTCTAGTGTGAATTATTTCTCAACCTTTTCAAAATATTTTAAATTTGTTTTGATGAACTTATCAATACATCTATGAATTTATGAGGTTATATATTATTTAACATAATAATATATATAAATTTTTATTGAAATAATTTTAATTTTTTACCATGTTTCATTTTTTAAATAATTTGATATTATTTTCATTAGAGTGATATGAGTTTTTAACATATCCATTGTTAATTTATTTTGTTAACAACCTTCTTTGAATTATTTAAGAAATACACACACAATTATATCTATAATTTCAAAGTTAATAAATATTATATTTTCATTACTATATATAATTCTAAAATCTATGAAACTATTAAAATGGACATATTCTTCCTTGTCCATGTGAATTTTAATGCTCTATTAAATGTGTTTTTCTTCTAGAAAATATATCAAAACATTAATTATCATTCATTGGGAATATTATCTAATGAACCCTTCTACATTCCTTCTCTCTATCTTTTATGATAATTTAATATCATTGTTTTCAAGGTATCAAATTATTTTTAAAGGGATAATTATTCTATGATGATATTATGAATGTTTTCATGTTCATATGTAACACATATGTATGGTCTATCATATATTATGGGAATTCCCATTATATCCCACCAATTTATCTATTGGTGTTTTATGTTTCATGGGATAATGACATGTATTCAGGGAATTTTTTATTCTATTAACATCAAGATATGTGGTATTTTTTGTAATATTCACAACATGATGTTTGAATTTTAATATTATAATTAAATAACTGTTCATGTAATTTTTTACAACTAGATTTATCCATTTTGATATGATTTTATATATGAGTCATTATTCAATATTTTCATGTTATATTGTCTGGGACGATATCCTTGAAATATTTTTTTCCTATTTTTATGTATAAACTCGATAATCCTATAATTTTATAATCCTATAATATATAATTAATTATTCCAAATACATATTTTAAAATTAATAACTTACCATCCATGATTTAAATGAAATTATTTCCAAATAATTTATATTTACAACTTTATTGTGATACAATACACATATGATCATCTGATTTTAATTTTTTTCTTCACCTCTTAAGAAAATTTTTACACTCCCAAAGAATTTGGGCTCATCCATTTATTGTGTAAATTTTCTTAGGTTTTGAAGACTGATATTATATATGTTATATTTATAATGTATCTTGTACCTAGAAATTCATTTCAGATCTTGAATAAAAATTTCAAAATATGAAATATTTTGTATGATTGGAAAATTAAAATAATATAATAATGATATGGGTATTTCTAGTAAATAGTTATTAAACTCTCTAAAATAAAAAATGTATAAATATGTTTTTTCATTTTTTAGACTTAGTGTGGGTTTTGGATATTGTAATTATGTATTGATAAATTTGGATCACATTAGTTGCTATTAGTTTTATTCTTTAATGAGTACATTTTTAGTACCATGTTTGTGTTTATAGGTATGGGGTATCATAATATGATAGTGAGATTTTTTATCTTATATTTTATCCAAATATCAAGAATGTGGTCCACCTACATCTTCTTAAAAAAATGAATTTTTTTGGTGATATGTTTTATCAGTGAGTAAAACACTATGATCATGAATTAACATAACTTTTTATAACAATTATTGAATAATATTGCATATTCACTGTTTATTTTAAGATATTCTAGTTGATGAATATACTATATCAATTTTTCTGTAATATTATACATCACTTATGGAAATCATTACCATATAATATAGCTTCGGAATTTACTAGTTTTTCATTCTCCATGTGTGAATAAAAATATTGTTATACTTTTATATATTAATATATCTACCCTAATGTGAAAAACTAAAGAACCATGTAATATATAATCTATTTCTAAAGACATTGTTATATCTTATGATGCACTAAGATACCATATGATGCATTGTATATCATCTCTAGTATTGTTACATTGATTTTAGATGGACTATATAATTAGCCACACTACTAATGAACTGTTTAGATGTATATATACTATATTATAAATTAGATTTCATACCACGAATACAAAATGAATTTAAAAAGAAAATATTTATCACATAATTCTTTATATATAATTTCACTTTTGATATATTGAAATTTTCATCCAAATGGGTAGTGATGGTCTTATATTTAGATGTCCACATGCTTTCAATAATCTTCTAGATGTAAAATAACTATGTGCAAATCATACAATCAATCATCTATTTCCCCTTAATTCAACTTCCAATGAATTTATTTTTTTACATGAAATTATTTATCACTTATATTCTAGAATAATAATTCTTAAACAACTAAATTATCATAATTTTGTGACCATAATAATGAATGATGTCAACATAAAATAGTGTAATGGTGAAACATATGTCCTCTAACGACTCCTGGTATAAAATATTGTATACTAAATCAGAATAAAACCATTCTTGTTCACGAATATTTCAAAAATCTTGTTCAATGGTCATGGATCTAATTTTAGGTCACAAAGACTCCAATTTTAGAATACATATCTAGACTTTATTTTTATTATCCACAAAAAACTAATATTTTCATATATATTTATACCTATAAATAACTATAAAATATCTTCATGTAGACATATATATCATATATATTAATGATATATGAATAAATAATAATCATTATGGTTTCTGTTTTGGTGTGTAATATTATTGGTGAAAATATTTTTCAAAAATATGATCATTCATTATAAAATATTTTCACCAAAATATGTGAATTATGCATGTCCCCATTATCATGAAATTACATAAAAAGGAAAAAAATTATATTTCATTCATTTTCATCCACTTTGGTACTTCAATTATAACTTATGATTGTTATTCAATTTATTAATATAATTTATTATCCATTACAAGCTTCAAATTTATCTATCATTTGAGAATTTTAACAACATATAGGCTCCCTCCATTAATTAAAGAATTATTTCACATAAAATAAAAACAATTATACATCATATATAACACAACTAAAGCCTCATAATTGAATCTATGACTATAATTTTGGGGAATTCAATATTGGTAAAATTTACCTTCCAATTACCCATCTAGAACATTAACACTTTTAGAAAATTATGAATCATTTTTCACTATTTTGTCTTCCTGGATTTTGATTCATCCTAAATACTCTATTATTTTTAATCATTTTGATATATTTAACCGATTGACATGGATTTTTAGTACATTCTTTGTGAATTTAAACCTTTTCACCGATACAAATGTATTTCATTTTGAACCATTCATTAAAGAGATCATTTTTCATTATGACAAATAGTTTTTTCCATCATCCCAATGTTGAAATCAAAACATTCCTACTTATTATAAAAAAATGATTGAAAAATATTAGAGACTATAAAAATATATATTTGGAGTAATTCAATAGTGTAATCTTTCATAAACATTTAAATTATGATTTGTTTGTATACCTTGATTGTGTTTATATACACATGTGGTCATCATAAGATCACCTATGAGCCTTGATTGTTAAAGACTATGTTTATCATTACTAAGAATTTCAGATCCCCCTACAAATATTTCTATTTTACTATTATATAAATTTAAATATACTCTTAGATATTCCTAGAATATTATTCAATGTAGAAAATAATTTAGGATGTTTTTAAGTCTCATTTTGGATGAAACATTTCTTCATATATTGGAAAAAAAATTCTCAGGGAGGAGAAAAATGTGGATTCTGTTAGTTAATTAATGTTACTAAATGTCAAAAACTCGTTACAAGACAGATACGGGGTCCTATGAGACTAGATATTGGTAATTGATATTGTAGATATTAATTTATAAATTGGTTTCACTTTATTTATTATAAGTGTTATTATGTAAAGGGTATATTTCTAACACTTGATCTAGATGCATTTGTATGATTCATATTAGTTAATATTATATAATTCTTTTTATACAATTATTGGATGTAATACTAGTATATGGGTATTATTAAAGAGTATTTGATATATTTTGTGATGATATTATTTCAGGATGATCATATGTTAACAAAACGAAACTCCATTTGAGTTCTTATGTGATACATTTTTAATGTGACTGTGTTATTTTTGGAGATGATTATTGGTTTTATGGAATAATAAATTATCAAGGAAAAAGTTCTCTAAAATTATGTTAGTGATTTTATTTTTGAGGTAATTATTTTTTCCTTTAAAAAGTGTTCTAATTATTTAGGTGAATACTATTTCAAAAGTACATATAACTTTTATTTTTTATATAAATTTTATTTCCGGACAATGTTATTCAGATTATTTTTAGAAATTATTTACAATTTTCTTGGTGTATATATTATTATAAATATAATTATTAGTGTATGAATAATTTTTTTTATCATTATTAAGTTGGATTATTCTATTTTTAGTTTCAATGATTTTTTGTTTTCAATAAAATATCTATGATCATGATAATTTTATATTAGTTATTTTTTGGAATTATTTTATTGATATTCAAAGGATAAAAAAATAGAAATACGAGATCAACTGAATGAGATTTATATTTTCACCATTAAACAAAATCAATAATACGTTGAAATTAATATATCATAGGATAAGGTACTTATGGTTTATTTCCATATATTTATACATTATTATAATAACAATTCTGTTTTGTTATATTTTTTTGGAATTGCATCATAAAAATATGTCTAGGAACGGTATTACTAAGGAAACTCTTAATTATTCTATCATGTTAATTTATTATATGTTTATTACACTAAAATATAATTATTATTATGTGAAATTATGTATTTTCGAAATCAATTCCAAAAATGGGGTAGAATTTTGAACCTCAAGATTATTATATAGGGTTTTATTATATAAATACATTGATGAGTTGTTATTATTGAATGAAAAAATAAATTAAAATTAACTATAATGACATTTTTTTTGACAATATGGTATATTAAATTTTAATAAATGTTGATAATAAAATGTGGATAATCACAAGAAAAATTAATGAAGTGTAAAACCTTGAAGTAAATAATTTAAATATTGATTAAAATTATATATGAAAAACCATTTAATATAATCATATATATATTATTATATTTTGATTAAAAATTATTATATATGTTAATAAATAATTGAATAAATGCAATTTAATTATTTGAGGATAAATTAATTCTAAAAATATTGAATTCTTTATTTTTAAAAATGTATATTTTCCTAGTAAACGTTTTTTAATTACTTTATTTATATATTAATTTAATTTATAAAATTAAAAATATTACTATAAAAATATGAAATTTTTCAATTAAAAAATAATAGTTTAAATGTGGTTTAATTATCAGTTGATATGATTTAATTTTATGAATAATTAATGATTATGTGGTTGTTTTTATATATGAATAAAACTATTTATTTTATTAATTTAAACTTAAATAAAAATATTGAAAATGAGAAATGAGAAATTAATAAATTAATTGTTTTTTGGATATGAAATTTAAAATGTATCTACAAGATTGTATATTCGGATTGTCTTGAAATAGTGTATTTTTATGTTAATAGTTAAAAACATAATTTTTATTAATAAACTATGAGGTATGAAATCATTATAATTTAAGTAAAATATTATATATATGAATATAAATTAGATAAAATTTATTTTTTAGGGGAAAATTTTCATTTTAAAAAAAATACATTTTATTTTAAAATCAATGCTTTAAATTACAAAATTTATGTGATATTTTTTATGAGAAACCTAGTTTAAATTATTTTATTTTAACTAAGTATTCAACATGATCCATTCAATTATTTAATTATTTTAATCTTATAATAATCTATTTACAGAAATTATATACCATTAACTGCCATCTGAATCCATAATATAGATGATTATGTTTAAATTTTAATTAATTTATAAAAAGTAAATTTTATAGAAACCTATTTGTTTATATAAACATTAATTTATTAATAATAATTTTTACAACTTCTATAAATTAAAACATGTTAAATAGTTTTATTATTTTAATTTTTTTATTAGAAGGAAGGTGCAGGACTAGGCCTAATGCCCAGCCCCATGAAAATTTATTAATAAAAGAGAAAGTACAAAGAGTAGAGGAGAAAAAGAAAAATGAATGCGTACCACACAACCATACAACCTCATACCTTAGAAAACATCAATCCCATCGTCACCACCACCTTCAGAGAACTCATCCGGATCCGCCGACTCCCATTCAGATTGAGGAGCGTGTTGATTGAGCATTCGGATATACTGCACCCTCAGACGTAACTTTGCTGGAGACATTGGCTCTATATTCTGTCGTCCCTTCTTCTACTCCGGATCTTTCAGCTTTCCATTTTTGGTAGATGACCTGGTGGATATGGTCCTCAGCGTGTTGGAGTAGTCTTTTCTGGGCTTCCTCTTTTGTGGAGCAGCGGAAGCCCCATTACTCTCATCCCTCTTCTCCTCTTTCCTAAGAATGTCACTATATGATTCCTTCGTAGAACTCTTTGATACTCCTCCTTGATTTTCTTTCCCCTCATCCAGCCTTGGAGGTCCTTCATGCACCAAGGAGGATGCAATCCTGGAAGACTTCGTGTTAACATCTATGGGTGTCAGACACGGATATTGGTCCCTGCTAACCTGATTTTTGCAACTTGCCTCCAGAACATCCTGTCTGTTCGGCGATTTCTCCCTGACATTCTGCTTCTCTGGGTTGGCATAATCATTCAGCCCCCCCTCCGAGCTGTTTCCAACATCACCCAAATGAATTCCCTGCACCATGTTCAAAACAACACTCTCTTGTGGCCCACCACAGCCCTCAAGCGGCTCCTCCTGTATCATGAGAGCAGGATCGCCAACAGCCTCTCCAACATTTCCATTCCCAATTTTCTCGGATAAAGCAGCACCAGCAGTATCTGTATCCTGCTGTGATAAGGGTGCTTCCTGCTCATTTAAAACTAGATCATTCAAGCATGCAAAAATATTACCCAGAGGCACATCACTGCCTTGCTTCAAAGCATTCTCACAGCCTCTCTTATTCAGCATCCAATTGCCATCAACAACATCTGGACAGACCTTTGCCCTTCTTGATTCAGCACCAGCCCCATACATTAGATCATGTTGCAGCCTTTTAAAAACATCCCCAATCGAGGGATTGACAGACAAGTTGGTTTTCTCCTTCTGAACAGGATCAGGAACATTTTCACTTGGCATGATGATATTCTCCTTCTGGACAACAGCAGGAGCAGTGGCACTCGGGATCTCTGTGCTTGCACCCTTATCAGATGCAGTGACAGCGAGCTCCAGTGACCCCCCTGTCACCGGCAGCGAACCATGACCAGAAATCTCATCACAAACCACAGCAACATCCTTCCTACAGAAAGCCTTACGACGACACTGAGTATCCGAGTGACCAAGTCGACAGCAAATCGCACAATAAGGAGTCCATGATTCAATCAAAACAGGCTGATTCCATCTGATCTCCCCTTCCACATCAACACAAACCGAATCAACTGCTTCCTTCGAGACATCCACTTCAACACAGATGCGCGGGGCAACAGGATGACATGCAACACGGGTTCTCATGTCCATACACAGGAAACGCCCAATCAAATTGCCAATGACACGGAGGATTGCAGGATTTTGAAATGGTAAAGCCATTCCAGGTAGCGTGACCCAAATCGCAGTGGTAGGAGGATCGCGATGAAGATGGAAATCAAAGGACCAACGAAAAAGAGAAAATCTGGACTCATTAACCACCCTCGATGCAGAAGACCAAGCATAGACTAAATCATCTTCATAGGAGAAACGGATTTGGAAATGCCTCGAATCTAAAATCCCGACGACCGCCTGTTCTTGAAGCAACCAGGTAGAGGAAACAAACCTGTGAAAGCTGTCCACTGAAGGTCGAGAATTGACAAACCTTGCGACAAGGATGAGATCCAACCGCGACACTGCTTGCGTGAACTCCGAAGAAGAAATCGGAACCGAGAGCTCACCATTCACCCGATTCGGCACCTTAGGGCAAACGTCAATCTCCGGGAAGTCTGGGAAGGAAGAGGGATCCACTCGCCGTGAAAGAGGAGAGTCATTGCCCCCATCTGGCCGAGGCGTAGAGGGGTAACGCCGCCGCGAAGTCATGCTACGCTATCTAGGGTTCGCCGGAGATCACCGCTGCGGGAGCTCTCCTCTTTTCTTCAAAGTCCAGTTTTCTTAATCATAAAAATAGGTTGTTGATTAAAAAACTGGTTTACCATAGTAATTGTAAAATGTTATAAAGAGGGTTAGTACAAAATAATAAAGAGTGAAAATATCATGAATCCGACTAAAACATTCTTGGTGTACTGTTTGACCGAAAATTATTCACTCTTAACTTGTTATCAAATTTTGACCATATATTCATTGAATTTGAAATGACATTAACATTGTGTAATTTTTATTTATAAAAAATCAACCATTCAAACTTATTGAATGAAATGTTAACCACCCCAATTCATCTATAATCTCAATAATAAAGTCATGAAAGAATTATTTTAAAAAATATCATCTATAAATACATTATTGTATAGGTTCTCTTCTCATAAATAGACCATTCTAAATCTCTTCGGTATTTTTCTGTAAGAACATTTTAATTAAAGAGGTAATATTTTTGAATGAGTTCTATTATATTTATTTATTCTACCAACACATAAAAATATATTCTACACATAATAAAATTTAAAAATAAATTGCATTAGTATAATTAAATATTATTATTTAAATTTTAAAAAACATTTCAAACCTCTATCATCCAAATTATTTTTTAAAATATAATTCAAGTTATTTAAAGACTATAGTATCCATGAATGATGAAATCCATTTTCCATCACCACATTATATATATGGTTATATAACATTATTTATTGAGTAAATATGATATTCAATAAATGAATATAATAATTAAAATATATTTCATCTTTGAAAGTAATAATATTAAAAATTAACAGTAGTTGTTACATTTAAAATCTTAAAATGAGAATATAAGGACACATCATATGTAATTTTTTATAACCAATATCATTTATTTATTTTAACCATCTATATCACATTGAAATTTATTTAACATACTAATTTTTTTAAACATATATCTTCGGTAAAAATTATATTATCATTTTAAAAGAATTTTTTCTTATGTATTAAATATTTCTAATATGTCTTAATTTTTGTACATTTTTTCACAAACATGGATATTTGTCAAAAAGTAAAATCGTGAATGAGTAGAAACTTTTATTTAATTGTAAAATTATTTAATATTGTATAATTTAGAAAGTTTTTTAAATTTATGATAATAATTTTAAAATACATATTTACATTTAAAATCCATTTCATTATTAATATGAATTATCTAAAAATGGAAATATTTATCCATTCCCTGAAAAAATTCAAAATAAGTTACATGAAATAGATATAGAACTCTAAAAATTACCAATAAAATTTAATAAATAAAAAGTAACATTCAAGGGTTTAGTAATCTATGGACAATATTCATAAATTAGTTCAAAGAAACTATATAAATTATGAAAATAGAGTAGTTAACACTAGATGGATAATTTTATCAAAAAATAATATATAGATAAAATTGAATTATTTGTTTAATTTATAATTTAATATTAATATGAATTTGGTTATTATTATAATGAATAATATAACTAAATTTTTAATACAATCATGTTAGAGTGATTCTAACTTATCGAAAATTTAAGGAAACAGATTATCGTTATTAATTTAAATTCATTGAGACCTGTTTATTTTCATGACACATTTTCTGTATTTTTTTGATTAATATCTCTATGAATATCCAATTTTATATTTTTTATGTTATTTATTGAATGTGTTTTCATAAATCAAGTATATAAATTTCATGAAATATTATTCAATTACTAAAAAATGTGTAATTATTTCCTATATGAAGTTTAATTTTTTGAGATATTTTTTCAAGTACGTACATATTATCATTTATAATGTTTATGTGAAAACAATTTTAAAAATTAGATAACGATTAATTGTTAATTCATAATATTTTAGATTCCATTTATTGTTCATATGATAGAATTATCCTTCAAATAGAATTTAACACAAAAGGGTTTTATTTTTAGGAATTTATTTTTATTGTGATATGTTCAATGCTCACCACCAATAATTATATTTGTATATTATATATTTCACATATAAATGTTATATCATTGTTTTCAATAAATTAATCGAATTGAAAAATATAACTCATTTTCATTCACTAAATGTATTTTCAATAAAATTATATGAAAATAATTATGAATAAGTTATCATATTTGGAAAATGTATAATAATTAAATCTAAATAAAAAACTATTTTATTATTATACAGGTTTCAAAGAGTTTAAAATGTATCTTAACCCTACACTTCCTATTTAGTTCATATGTTTCCCAAAATAATTCTAGTAATGGAAACAGTTCATTCCTATTCTTTCTAGTGTGAATTATTTCTCATCCTCTATAAAATATTTTAAATTTTTTATTGGTGAACTTGTAAATACATCTATGAATTTATGAGGTTATATATTATTTCACATAATAATATATATAAATTTTGATTGAAATCATTTTAAATTTTTACCATGTTTCATTTTCAAAATAATGTGATATTATTTTCCGTAGAGTGATATGTGTTTTTATCATATCCAGTGTTAATTTATTTTGATAAAAACATTCTTTGAATTATTTAACAAATATACACACAATTATATATATAATTTCAAAGCTAATATATATTATATCTTTATTACTATATATAATTTTAAAATCTATGAAACTATTAAAATGGACATATTCTTTTTTGTCCATGTGAATTTTAATGATCTTTTAAATGTGTTCTTCATCAATAAAATATATCACAACATTTATTATGATTCATTGGGAATATTATCTAACGAACCCTTATACATTCCTTCTCTTTATCTTTAATGATAATGTAATATCAGTGTTTTCAAGGTATCAATTTATATTTAATGGGATAATTATGCTACGAGGATATTATTAACGTTTTCATGTTCATATGTAACACATATGTATGGTCTATCATATATGATGGGAATGCCCATTATATCCCACCAATTTAACTATTTGTGTTTTATGTTCTATGGGATAATTACATGTATTCCGGGAAATTTTTATTTTATTAACATTAAGATATGTGGTATTTTTTGTAATATTTACAACATGATGTTTGGATTTTAATAATATAATTAAATATTTAGTCATGGAATTTTTTATATCTATATTTATCCATTTTTATATTATTTAATATATGAGTCATTATTGAATATTTTCATGTTATATTGTCTGTGAAGATATCCTTGACATATTCTTATCCTATTTTTATGTATAAACTCGATAATCCTATAATTTCCTAATCCTATAATATATAATTAATTATTCCAAATACATAATTTAAAATTAATGACTTACCATCCACGATTTAATGGAAATTATTTCCAAAAAATTTATATTTACAACTTGATTGTGATACATTACACATATGGTCATCTTATTTTAAATTTTTTCTTCGACTCTTATGAAAATTTTTACACTCCCTAAGAATTTGGGCTCACCTATTTATTGTGTCCATTTTCAAAGGTTATGAAGACTGATATTATATATTATATATTTATAATAATAACTTGTACTTAGAAATTCGTTTCAGATCTTGAATAAAACATTCAAAATATGAAATATTTTGTATGGTAGGGAAATTACAATTATATAATAAATATATAGGTATTTTTAATAAATAATTATTCAACTATCTAAAATAAAAAATGTATAAGTCTGTTTTTTCATTTTTTAGACTCACTGTTGGTTTTGGATATTGTAATTATGTATTGATAAATTTGGATCACTATAGTTGCTATTAATTTTTCTCTATAATGAGTACGTCTTTAGTACCTTGTTTGTGTTTATAGGTATGGGGTATCATAATATGATAGTCAGATTTTTGATCTTATATTTTATCCAAATATCCAGAATGTGGTCCACCTACATCTTCTTAAAAAAATGAATTTTTTTGGTGATGTGTTTTATCAATGAGTAAAACACTATGATCTTGAATTAACATAACTTTTAGTAACAATTTTTGAATAATAATGCATATTCAATGTTCTTTTTAAGATCTTCTAGTTGATGAATATACTATATTAATTTTTCCTTAATATTATACATCACTTATGAAAATCATAACCATTTGATATAGCATCAGAATTTACTAGTTTGTCAATCTCAAAGTGTGAATAAAAAGATTGTTATACTTTTAAATATAAATATACCTACCCTAATGTCAAAAACTAAAGAACCATGTAATATATCATCTATTTATAAAGACATTTTTATATCTTATGATGCACTAAGATACCATATGACACATTTTATAACTTCTCTAGGATTGTTACATTGATTTTAGATGAACTATATAATTATCCACAATACCAATGAATTGTTTAGATGTATATATACCATATTATAAATTAGATTTCATACCATGAATACAAAATGAATTTAAAAAGAAAATATTTTTCACATAATTCTTTATAAATGACTTCACATTGGATATATTGAAATGTTCATCCAAATGGGTAGGGATGGTCTTATATTTCAATGTCCCCATCCTTTCAATAATCTCTTAGATGTAAAATAACTATGTGAAAAGAATACAATAAATCATCTATTTCACCTTAGTTCAACTTCCAATGAATTTATTTTTTTACTTGAAATTATTTATCACTTATATTCTAGAATAATAATTCTTAAACAACAATATTATCATATTTTTATGACCATGATAATGAATGATGTAAACATAAAATAGTGTTATGGTGAAACATATATCCTCTAATGACTCCTGGTATAAAATATTGTATACTAAATCAGAATAAAACCATTCTTGTCCATGAATATTTCAAAAATCTTGTTCAATGGTCATGGTTCTAATTTTAGGTCACAAAGACTCCAATTTTAGCATACATAGCTAGAATTTATTTTTATTATCCACAAAAAAACTAATATTTTCATGTATATTTATACCTATAAATAACTATAAAAAATTTTCATGTAGATATATATATCATATATATTAATGATATATGAATAAAAAATAATCATTATGGTTTCTGTGGTGGTGTGTAATATTATTGGTGAAAAAATTTTGTGAAAATATGATCATTGATTATAAAATATTATCCCTAGAATCGGTGAATTATGCATGTCCCCATCATCATGAAATTAAATAAAATAGAAAAAAATTATATTTCTTTCATTTTCATCAAATTTGGTAATTCAATTATAACTCATGAATGTTATTCGATTAATTAATATAATTTATTATCCATTACAAGCTCCAAATTTATCTATCATTTGTGAATTTTAACAACATATAGGCTCCCTCCATTAATTAAAAAATTATTTCACATAAAATAAAAACAATTATACATGTTATATAACACAACTACCGCCTCATAATTGAATCTATGACTATAATTTTGGGGAATTCAATATTGGTAAAATTTACCTTCCAATTATCCATCTAGAACATTACCACTTTTAGAAAATTATGAATCATGTTTCACTATTTTGTCTTCCGAAACTTTTATTCATCATAAATACACTATTATTTTTATACTTTTATATATATCTAACCGATTGACATGGATTTTTAGTAGATTCGTTGTTAATTTGAACCTTTTCATCCATACAAATTTATTTCATTTTGAACTGTTCATTAAAAATATAATTTTTCTTTATGAAGAATTGTTTTTGTCTATCATCCCAATGTTGAAATCAAAACATTCCATCTTATTATAAAAAAAATATTTGAAAAGTATTAGAGACTATCCAAATATATATTTGGAGTAATTAAATAGTGTAATCATTCTAAAACACTGAAATTATAATCATTGTACTATTCATTGAAATATTTATTTCTTGGAATATCATACCATATAATTTCTAAATCACACTTATTAAAGAGAGTTTAAAATCTACAGAATTCATAGACAAAATTTTCGATGAAAATTCTTGAATGAAATATAATTATCCATTGTGTTTATATAAATGATTAACTCATCTACTATATAACACTATTCTACTCTATGTATTCTAGGTATATTAATTATCATAATAATTATTTTTTTCATGAAAAGATTATTGAAATCACTGTAATTGTATTCACCAACAATTTTAAACATTTAACATTTTATATTTATTTTAGTCACCTATACCACAATTTAATTACCTTGATGAAAAACATTGAACACTGTAATTTTTTTTAAATTTGATAACATTATTATCATATCGATTCAATGATGAATTTAGTAATATATGAGTATCCCACATGATAATAAATTCAATTATTACATTGGATATTACATAGAACATGATCCCACTTCGATGATATATTATATATTATTTTCATATTGAAAAAATCAACTACATTCCTTCCTTGAAATCAAAGATCACTACATATGAACATTATGTGATCGAAATCAGTAAATATTTTATATAGATAACGTTCATTTAATTCTCACAATGGTGTTTGAGATGATAATCCCATGATTTAAAACATTAAAAAATTTATGATGGATATATTATCACATAATATTAACTTCATTTTAAGTATGAAATCACATCACTTAATCCATTGACTACAAACAAGATTCCAAAAGTAATTTCCAAAACAATAGTTACATCTTAAATTTTGCATCTTTCCTCATTTGATTAAATATATTAAATTAGAATAAAATTTTGTTAAAAAATCAAACATCTTTTAAGTCAACGTATCATTCTTTCATCACTTGTTAATTAATATCACAATATGTAATGACATTAAGAGTATTTTTATTATCCAGGTAAACCATTTCAAATCTTCTTTCCACACTATATTCAATACATCCACACGTACTATTTTAGAAAATTGAATCCCAATTATTTCGATCATGTTTCCAAAAAAAATTAAAAATATATAATTTGTTTTTGTTTCCCTGAGATTAATTATTATAAATTTATTTTATAGAAACATTCCTTGTAGTGTTAAACATATATTCCTTGACATACATATTGATGATATCTATATTACCAATGTTCTAATATATGTGTCTGATTTTAATTTAATTATCAGGACATCACAATATTTGAATACCTTTTATTTACAATAACATATCCACTATGGTGAACATCCATATACTGTATCATATAGTGTTATTGTAATTCATTCATTAAATTTTAACCATCTTAGTTATTTAATTATAATTATATCTCTCACATCCTTAAATACCATTTTAATTTTATGATATATTTCTTTATAGATATTTTCATTGTGATAGATGATAATAAAATAATGGAAAAAAGGATATTTACTATTCATCATTCTTGAACATTATATTAACTAAATCAAAGATAACATAAATCATATTAATGTCATTTAAATAATATCCTAATATTTTTATTTATAATAATATCATGTTGAATTAGAGAAAAATAAATCCTAAAGTACTTACATAGTGTGATATGAATTATAGGTAACAAATATGGGTCGAGTACATAATGTCTTTTGATTTTGATCTTACCTAAATGAATGTTAAAGGAAATGCAGTGGTATTTTATAGTATGAACTAGGACTCAGATATAGGTCGTGTATTACTCTATGAGTGATTGGTATCTTAATTATTATTTCTCTATGATATACATGGAGGTGTAGTATAGTTAGAGCATACTTTTGATTCATCCTTAGATATACCCTCTACACTACTGTATAGTGTAGGATGAGGAAAATATTTGATTCAGGGGTCCTAGGACAATTGTAGAGTGTGCCAAATGAGGATTCACATCCTAGTTTGAACGTATGATTGGATGAGTTCTTATGTATCCATGGACGCATTTGTATTCCATTGGGAATACATTGGGAGTGTATGTTTGAGTTTTATTCCTTATAATTGATAGTGCATCAGGGACTCACCAATATGTACTAGTTCTTACAAAATTAGTATTAGTGGTTGGTTATGAAATATTAGGTAGATAGTTTGGTTACGAGGTGTTCCACATGTCATCAGTTGAAGGAGAAACATTAGAGACCAACCATGAATCTACATTTCCTACCAATTCCTGAGTGGAAATGGGATGATTTCATGATTATTTCATGATTAGTTTACCATGCTCACCTCGACGTAATTATGTTTTATCGGGTTATTTATTGACATGATCATGAAGGTTTATCATTTTTTTCCAATCAGGGATACCTTCAATGTAGATGAGAATTTGATATTTTACATATATTATATAATATAACATCATGAAGTCCCACAAAATCACATTTATGATATACATACTAGATTTATGTCTCGTCTCTGGTAAATGATTATAGAGGTAACTACGTACACTAGTTTTTATGATCATATAAACCACCCTTATACTGATGATCATACCACATTTACAATACAAGTGCTTGATAACTAGATTCATGAATTTTCACATGATTTTTTGATCTCTTAGGATAGGTATATACCTATAGTGGATTTATATTACAACAATAGTTATATGGTGATGATATAGTTGGAACCTTTTGTGTCTTTGTATTCATGGACATGTTGATCTCCAATATGCTGGTTTGAAACAGGTGAGGCGACTTTACTAGGACCGTGTCTCATACATGAGACATTAGATAAAATATTGATGATTCAAAAATGGATTGCTACTACACTGTCTTGGTAAAAATCATAGGTCAGTCACTATAGAAGACATTTAGATTTTGAGTATACTATTGTTACATTCTACATGTTTAACTAAGGATGGAACAATGAATATCCAAGAGATAGGGTATTCTTTCACAATGATATGTTGGGCTACTTGAGATTTTGGGAAGAGCCATGTCAGTATCCTATCAATAATAGTTACCTCAGTGTAATCAAACCAGCAAAACATCTTCCATGTATCATAGCCACCCCACTATCACAAAATACATGTCCCCTAATTTTCAACCCAAAGAGGATGATTTACAGTATGATGCTATCTTTTTTGGATCTTATGATTTTAACATTGATGGGAGTAAAAATGATTTATAATGGTAGTTACATCCTCTAATATCATATAAATGATGTTAAAAAATTTTTAGGATGAGACATGGGAGTGAGATGCCGAAATAAGTATTTAGGGGGCATAACTATGTTCAGCATAATAAGAAATACCGCTAAGGAAATTTGGTAAAGTATTTCTTTTATGGGGATATTTTAAGAATATAGGTTTTATTAAAGGTTATGGGTCCATTATTTTTCACTTTTAATGTTTAAATAGGTGTTAATGTGAAATAACTTTTTTTCATATAGGTATCAAGGTTTTCTGGGGGTGGTGTGGAACCTGAAACCTAGTTTCTAGGCGTACATAGCCTCGAAAATGCTTAGTTCAAACTGTGTGAGGAAGTCCGAATGGTTAGACCAAACCATGTGATTTAGTGTTTATGGACATTATGGGATTTCTACAATATTTATAGTGGGATTTTTAAATATTTTTCACATGGTTTTCCATCCATGTGAAGAAACCGTGTTGGTTCCCCTTCCCAAAAAATAACCATGCATGGTAGGCACATAGTTTTTCAACATGTGTTCATAAATGGTGAAACCCATATATTATTGGTAAATACCCTTTTCACTTAATAAATTATAAAAAATAAACAAATATTACTATTATTCATATACAAAGAATCCTATATCCTTTGATATCTCTCTTTGTTTACTATTATATGAATTTTAAACAGATCTTTATTTATTCTCTAATTAAAGCACTGCTTATCTCGTTGGATCTATATCAGTGAGTTATTGATTCCTTTTTTATCCATTATTAGTTTGTCTAGATATTATTTTTCCAATTTAGGTGCAAGATCATTTATCCCATTTTTATGTTCTTTTTCTATTTTTCATTTTTTTCCAAATCTTAGTCATATTATATGTTGATATTAAAAGAGAAATATAGTATCAAGATATTGTAGGTGGTCTATACTTTACCCAATATTTTTTGTGATTATTATGAATGTTGTCATATTTTTATGATGTAAGTTACAGAATGACCATGAAAATGAAATTATAAATTAAATTAAATAAATTGGACTTATTAGGGTTTCCATTTGGATCATTTTTATTGATTTTTAAGTTTTTTTCCAATCAAACGGCCACTCATGGGTTGTTCCATGTTTTCACCCTGAGTTTCCCTTACAAGAACCACCTAATGTGAATGTTTTTATGATTTACTTGTTACTAGAATATTAATTTAAATTAATGAGAATTTAATAATTATTTAGGAGATGTTCCACCTATTTTCCATGTTAAACCTGATGCTAAGCTATTATATTATTTATTCATTGAATTTATCAAATGGTTAATAGTGGATTTTTTAAATATGTGGGTGTAGATATTGTTTGATTTCCATTAACTGTAAATGGATAAATGAATACAAATCCTTAATTTTTTTTTTTGGAATGTTTTTATTAGTGGACAGTCTTATATGGTATGAAATAATACTTAGTATGTAACAGTGATTGATTATTTAAATTACATGGATTATGATCCTGGTATCATGAAGCGGTATTTGAAACATTTTTTGTAGAATTATCGTTCGGTTTGGATTAAGTGGGATTCCTTGGGCTTTGCTACCCCATAAATTTGGCGTTCATGGAATCTTAGAGGACATGTTCGCTATGACATTCCCATAGGACTCCTACCAGTTCATAATAAATTTTTCAAAGAGGTGATCCTTGGAATCGATGAAGATTAGTTGGTATTATATTCCATGGATATAATACTTAATTTTATGACACTTTTATTATATGGACTGACTATGGGATGTGTGATACACTTGACTAAATGGCTCAATGATGAATTTTTGAACCTGGTGTTGAATGATAAGTACATGTTTGACCTGACATGTTTGGATGAACTATAATACCATGTTAATTGTTTATTAATTTACTGTTTCAATCCTATTATAGGATCATTACCATTTTTATAGGATGATTTGAGAGGCTATTTCAGTGTTATTATTTTAGTTTTCACCTAAAATGGGATTCCTTACTGTCATTTATTGCTTACATGTTTATATTCACATCGATTAGCTTATTATATAGTGCATCCTATAATTATATAAGTCTCTAAGTTGATATATATTGATATTTTCAATTCACTCCTTGTTTAGAAAAATTTTGTGAACCCAAACTCACTATTTAGATGTATTTAAAGATAAGGGAATGTGCTCACATTTCGATGAATGATTTTATTGAATGATTATGAGTTATGGAGAACATGGCCATGATGGGAGCCTCAGTGCTATTTAGTAACTAATTATTTTTTTTGGAGTATTTCCATATGTATTTTACTTTATTACATTGTAACATTTTTTGTCCCATTGTAGGTACAGGTATCATCATCAATGTATATATAAAATTCGTATTTAAATTATTATATATTTTTATTTTGTATCTATTGTCTGCATGTTTTACTACATTATTTGTTAATATTCAACTGATATTATGTAATGTTACACTTTGGTAAGAGGGCATAGTATCCCCATAGATACATAATAGGCTATCAGTACTTGTCGGTAGTCTCTGGTATTTTTGGAGATGTGCTTGATTCCATGAGTCCGACCATGCTCGAGGCACTGTTGATTTGAATCTAGGTATATGGTGTCACATTCATATCCTATAATTCTTAATATATCATCATATCTTTATTACATTTTGAAATTGGTTGAATAATTATAACAAAAAGAATGGTATGAAATGTAGGAGACTACAAACTCTATGAATAAAATTATGGAAATAGTGGTCTCTAATACATACTAAGGATAATTATGAAGACATATTTGTAAATGAAATATGTTGATATTATCCTGAATATCATACCATCATCTATTTGTAATCAACAATTAAATTAAATTGAATCAATCTAAAAATGTAATGTACAATTTTTTAGGTAACTTTAAAAAACATATATTTTATGAAAATTATATACACATTGTTCAAAAATAAAACAAAATAACTGATCTCGAGAGCCAAATAGAATCAAGTGTGCCTCCATATATGATAGATGATTCCAAATAGTAGGGATGATTTATAGTGGAGTTTTTTTGGAGATTAGACAATCTATATTAGAGTAAAACATAATGGTAAATAATAATAATGATGCATACGATAAAGAAACATGATGTAGTAATTAATAAATTTCATTAATAGTATCATTTATAAATGATTGCATGTATATAAAAACATAATAATATGAAAATAATGGAATAAGTCATTCAATAGTACCTGTGAAAAAAAGTAACACAAAGGTGAAAATAAAAAAATTCCACAATTATCAAAAGAGACATGTAAGTCATCTTCTCTAGTACACTAATTGTGCATAATATATTAAATATAATGGTAATCAAATAATTTTAATTTTATACATCCAATAATTCTATCTCTGTACCCAATTGTAACCTAGACATGGTGTTATTAAAACTATGTTAGACGCCATTAAATGGATTCTAATGAAATTACAATATTTGAATAAAAATTATAATAGTGTGAAATTATAATTTAAATTGTTATGATTAATTAAATAAGACCAATATGATCTATTTTTTCTCAATGGATGTCTATATTACCGTACCATATTTTACCTAATATGGATATTTATGAATATGTAACATGTAAATTGTTAGGGGACCTAAGGAATATAACCCAACAATCTTTAGGTTAATAACTATATTGAATCCATTGAACTAAAAATATAATTCCCAAAAAACACACCAATCAAGAATCGGTGGTTTACCTTAGTATTTTTAACCTTTGGAATCGATCCATATAATTGGGATCAAGTTATGAGGTTTGGATGTTTTATTTGGGTTTAATACATTAAAAGACGCCATTCTTTTTCACTCAAAATAGATTCTTAGAAAATCATCGAAAAGTATCCATCTGATTCAATAAGGCCTTATTTGATATCCATGGAGATGACACAACACATACCATGGCTGAATATATTATATGATCCTAGAGAGATCATCTATAATGATGTATATTTTTTAGAGAATCAATACATATCGAATAATGTCAAAATGAGTTATTCATCATATAATGAAATGGTCAGATCCACGAATGTGAAGCGCATGGAAATTACATAATTTAAACAGGTTAAATACAATGAGTTCACATAAGTGATTAGTACACATAATTCCAAAGAATAAACCTATAATAACAAACCTATAATTCTATAATGGATTCCAAAAACATAATAATGTCATAAACATTTAATTAATATAAAATAATTTTTTGAGGTAACACACAATGTGTTCTTGTTAATAAAAAAATAATAAATTATAAAAGGATATAAATTATACAGAAATGATTTATACCAACCAACATAGGTCTGTGGTAGAGACCTCATCTAGTGTTAGACATTTCTTTGGGTTAAAATTAATTGAAATGAAATTTTATTCAAGCACCCTTAAAATTAGTCATGTTATCTCCCATACATATGTTAGGAAATAATGTAATGTAATGTAATTAAATATGTATGTGGAGTACTAAACATACATTAAGTGATCTAGAATGATAAAAAAAATGGTCTAGATAAAATAGATACACTAGATAATATAATTGTTAAGAAATAGTTCTCTCATTATGTAATGTAGTGAAAATAGGGGAAGAGATATATGGGTTTTATTTTTTAGTCTTGGTGGAGAAAATAATAATATATATGATGTTTAATTGGGGGGGTGGTTTTATCACATGGATGTACAAAATATGACCATACTTTATCATTTACACTTATAATAGATACTCTTTTGAATAGTATAATATTATAGGTCGTATTGATCCTTTCATTTTATGGATATTAATTTTTCAAAATTATACATTAAAATGATTTTATAAGTGTAATTTGTTTTAATTTTTTGGAGAAGGATTAATAATAAAAAGAATTGTGTGATTTATGATCAGTTTTTGATGGATTTGGCACCAAAAAATTATTATTTAGAGAAACTGAGAGGTGTGAACGGTGTGCTGAAACTATGTTTCCCTCTAGGGGAACCCTATGGCCTCGTGTTAGGGGAATAGGATGTTACATGATTTGATTACCTATATGCTCCAGGTATCATGATATTTTTATGTGTTTGTAATAAATTTCATATGTGAACCTCATTCATTGTGATTGGGTATCCTAACACTACATCTAACTATATGGGGTGTATGGGTTGGACAATGCAAATATCGCGACATGGGAATGTTTTTTTCAATGTTCCAATATCATGTTGGATGTGGCTCCATTATAGGGTGTTTTTTAAGGTTGGATCACAGTTTCCCTAACAGTTTGGGGAAACTCTTCACCTCATTAAAATGGGAAAAATTATTGATATTCTCTTCCACAATTAAATGGTATTTCCCAATTCTATTCAACCCTTCAACAACGAAATCATATATACATTCCCTCCTCTGATTCCACTACATTTTGTGGTTCCCTAATTGTTTTTGGTTTAATTTATGTATTGTTAGGTGATATGGAATATCAATAGTGATACTTGAATCCAAATTCCAATTTTATAAGTTTCTCATCATATTTTTCTACCATCATTTTGAGAGATTAAATTACATATTTTCTTGGTGTTTTATTATTTAACTGATATATTTCATTATAGTTTTAATCAAATCTCAATAATGGATGATTGAAGCAAAAAATGAATGGTATAATTTTTATAAATTACATCCCTCAAAGTGGAATCATTTATAAAATGTGACATTATTCCACTTTCTGGAAATACCATTTTTTCTATAATATATAATATACCTAAAATAATATTCATAATGAAAACCATGATGATCCTTAGACAATTTACAAGGTTATTGGTCAAAAAACTCAACACAAACCACCTCATAATATGTGTTTGATCATATGTTTTCCCGACAAAGATAACATGTTATTAATTACTTATGTGGATGTGTAATTTATATTACTTGGAACATGTATAAATCCCTTAATTAATTAAAATGGCTTATATAGATATATATTTTTAGGATAACATAATTTATGCATGATGATGATGAATTAGGAAAACATATTAATTGAAATAAATTTGTTGTTATTCAATTATGTGTATAATGATTACAAATGTAATGGAATAGATTCTTCCCATTGATATCCAATTGATTTATAAATGAACTATTTATTATTAATATTGCATTAATAATGACATAGATTTATTTTTCCATGGATGATCTAGTTTTCATTGATAAATTTTAAATTACATATGTTAATTAAGGTCCACTACACCTTGAGCGATGTTGGATCCTTGTTATATGACTCCTAGTATAAGGGCTCAAAGGTACGTGGGATTACATAAGAAAGATTATTATAGTGGGGTGTTCATAAAGGATATTTTAAATGGGGGTTTACACCAACTTGGTTGAAGATGTTGGAAATTGGGATTCATGTCACTTGGGTTTTTGGAAATGACATTACATGAAACCTTGACTATGATACTCAGACACATATTCATTTTCTAATAAATGAAATAAGGGAATGGAATGCAATAAATAACCATGATACTCAAGAATGATCCCCAATCATGGAGTATTTTGATTAAAATGTGAAACCTGTTATATTTTTTTAAGTGGATATATGGGTACTATGGGATATGGCCAAACGATTTAATATATATTTGTTAACATGTACTAGTATGAATATATGAATATATATAAATTAAAAAACATGATGCATGAAATTCCTTCATAGTATGAAGTAGAGGTAATTGTACAAGTTTCTTTAATGAGACATAGCCAATCATGATTGCATTTATTTACATTATTAAAATACATTTCTACTTATAGATGTACAATTCTATATTTTATACTTAAAAACTAGATTTCATGAGACACCATTGGTGTTGTCCTACTACATCCTTCTTAGACCATGTTTAGGCTACCATTGACTACACAAACAAATAGCATGTTTCAAGGTTCAATATCATGAATGTTTTTTTGTGTTGCTCATAATGTACATGGAAGGTTAAGAGAACATGACTGAGTATGTTCTTACAATGCACATAGACATATCCCATTTCCATTTGAATCAATTTATTATGAATTTTTATGTATCACATGTTCTATAACTACTTTTTTAAATTGTATTATGTTTATGAATAATTATTTATTAATTTATTATTGAATTTTCAGTTATTTTTATATTATGATTGACTTAATTATAATTTTCTCTACTGTATTTTTTATTGATCCATTGAATATAATGCAACCATTGAACCACATTTATAACCACACTACAATATAGAATCCTTTGGAATAGGGGAATTATTGTTGAAAAAATGTAATCACTTGGTTTGACAACTAATTATAGAGTGAGTCAGATCAGGAAATTATATATTTTTATAATTGAATATTTTTCTATTTTTTATAATTATTGACCGATGGTAAAAAAGAGAATTAGAATATGCCATCACATTGTAAATAGAATTTTTTTTGTCTTTCTTTCTCACGCATGAGGAAATGACACTATTTATTTTTATGGGAATGGACATTATGTAATTCTATATTATAGTTTAATATTATTTCACCATTGGGGATTATTGTACATTCATTTGATATTACATTAATAATATCTCTTCCCTTGGACGATTATAATATGGTTTTATTATATAATGATTCTCTATAAGAACATATACATTCTCATGTAATGTATATACCATCCCATATATATTAAATTGTATATTTACAAATATATGATGATTTTTATACCATTATGGTGTGAATAATCAGCATGCTTATCTATATTCCATATTGGTGTGATAATTATAATTTTCACATATATAAATATATATATTCACTACTTGTGTGAAAATTTAGTGTTCTTACGTGTATTCCATTTTGGAAGATTGTATTAAAATTATAATTTTGAAATCCTGATTTGTTATTAATTTGTCTACATCTCTCAAAATGGTTTTTCCCTATATATCTCAATGGTGGAACCATAATTAACCATTTATGGCATGATTGAATCTTGGACCACTGGTTTCATGGGATGAAACATTTATGGCGGATATTATATTTATACCACTATCTATGTATAAATTTTACTATACATTATAAATTGGTAAGGGTAACACATAAAATCAATTCATTATTTACAAACATGTTATTTTTGGAGACCATTGTTAAAAACATGTTTATATTTACATGAATCCCAATTGTTACAAATAATGTTATGTGAAATTATAATTTTTTAAGGCAAATTCATCTAACTAGATCGTTATTATAATATAGAGATGATGTATTAAAAAAAATTTTATAAAGGGATGCCATTATGAAGGTATGTACATTTATTTTAAAGGTTTGATGACCAATTTCACTAAATCCATAAATACACTTATAGACTCAATAATTTCTGATTGGGTGTGTAGCTTATGATATAAAAACAGTAATGGTGTTGCATAAATATTTTTTACAATGAAGGGAACCAAATAGGTCTCCCTTATCGTTATATTATTTAGTACCTGATCAAATGGGGTTATGCTTGGGAAATTTGTGGGATCATATAATTTTTTTGGAGTATCTTATATGGTGTATAATATAAAAATATGGTATAATGTTACTAAATACATACATCATTAAAAAATAACCTTTTTCTTCTTTTTAGTATAATTTTTATGAGGAATCACTTAATTTAAAATCAAATTACAACACAACTAGTGTTTTCTTCTATATTGTGTAATTAACATCTTCTTTATCAAATAACAGTTTTGTAATCTACATAGATTAATGAATGGTTTCAAATTAAATTAATAGATATGTTTTGAACAACAAATGGAATCATCTAAATTTAGATATTATTATATATTTCTTATGAAACTCTTTCTTGATATTATTTATTTGTGAGATTATTAAAATGTCTTTAAATAAGAATCCTTTGAATAACATAAAATGAAACCATTTAGACATGTTTATAAAATTAATCCTCAAATAAGGGTTAAATTTATTCTTCAATGGATGATACATTCTTTGAATGTGAGCATTTCTTATAGTACTGTTTTGGATTTTGACTTATTGGTATGTTAAAATTAATGGATATGTGTCAAAGTGTAGTGACATCATTGATTTGAAACTAATTTAAAACATAACATTGTACATCCAAATGGGGTTTAGCATTGTGAAGGTATCACCCTAATATATAAAATAATTGCTAAATTTTATATGGATTTTTGTATGAGAGGTTCTATTCAAGTGATACTTATCACAATTACAAATCATTATTATGAATCAATTTCCAAAAATAGTCGGATACTTCTATGGTGTGTTCAAACATGAAAATTTATTACTATATATAGATACCATATGAGTGTCAGCTCATTAAAACATAGATTAGTGTTTTAAGCATCAAATAAGATCTCCTCTATCCAGATTCTCGGTGATGATCTAGGAATGGAAGCCCAATGTTTTGAATGTGATGTCATTATACCTATGTGGATAGTTTCTTACAAACATAGGTTGTCACTTCCTTACCTATTTCTGATGAATATTTCTAAATGATTGTTTTATAGTATGTTAGTTAAAATTTAATAAATTCCCTTAAATGGGATATTGTTCTAATGAAAAAAAACATATAACATATTTGTTATACCTAGTGCCCTATTTGAGATTAATATATAGTTTTAGGTGCATTCCTTGAGGCCATTACAATTTATTCCAACAGTAGTTGTTCTGTTGGATGGTCTTCAATAAGTGAAAACTAAAAGAAGGGTTGCAATGTGTTTATGTTTTCTATAACCATTGTGAACCTAGTTTTATTCTCCTCAAAATAACTATACATGTTAGGTTATGTTGTTTTATGATATAGGTGTGACATTTTCTTTATCATCTTGAGAACTACCATGGGAATTGAATATTATCCTAGTGATTCCCCCAGTTGATTTTTGGTTGTTGGTTTGATTCATACTTCTTGGAAATGATATTTTAAGACAGTTAATCATTTTATAGGTTAGTTCACTAGTATTATGAAATAAATTTATGTGAATTTCCATTTCAAATTGTTGGTTAATGGAAACTAAAAGGGAATTCAACATGGTTAGCATACCCTTATTGGTGGAAAACACACATTTTCATGGTTCATTTGTGAACCAAGTGGTAAAGGATGTACATTTAAAACATATGGAATGTTTATATTTCACCCACTATGTGTATAAACTTTTATGAAATAAATTTTGGTGGATGGACGGGATGGAGCCAGGGAATGATGTCTTAAAAGAGATGACCATTAAGGGAATGGTGACCTAACTAAGTTGTGTAAATCCATAAGGGTGTCTGGTTTGAAGTGATAATTCATAAATTACAACATGATGTTATTAAATTATCTCATGGGAGAAATATGTCAGGAATCTTCGAGATATGTTGTGTCAGATTTTGGTAAAAAAAATTATAGCCGTGTTTGGTGTGAAAATGGTTCAGAGAGATTTAAATAATCCTCTCAATTAAAATATCAGTGTATTATTACTAGTTATCTAATCATTCTTCATATTAGGAAATTATATGGGGTATGATAATAGAACCTCAACCATACACTAATCTATCTAACCAAATAGGTTTTAAGGTTGGTGACCATTTTGTGTTTTGAATCATAGTTATTTCCATGAGGACAATTCGTAATAATGGATAACTAAAAATATATTTTGATTGTTTATACCATAGAAGTGATAATATTAATAGTTATATTTACCATCGTATATACTCTTGATCTATGGAAACTTGTAATTTATTTCTCCTGGGCGATGAAACATATTGACTTATGTTGGGGTGCAATACAATGGCCAATAGTGGGAGTAGTCTTATAATAAGGATCATGTTTTTTAAGGATAGTCATTGGATGGTAATTTTAGCTATATCTATTAAATTATATATATATATATATATATATATATATATATGTGTGTGTGTGTGTGTACTTCATTAATTCATATTTGATGTTAGTATGATATTAAAATAAATATATTGGTGAAATTTTTATGTGTGTGTTATTCCTGGAGTAATTAGGGACGATCTATAAAGTCTAGATCACAATAATTTTGGTCATGGTTTTGTATCATATCTATGTTTTTTAACTAAAATAGCTCATCCTTTAGACATCACCATATTTCAGGTTTTTTTTTGTGAGTATTCTCAAAACGAAACATGTATTCCAAGGAAAGCTGCTATAGAATATTCCTTTGATAATTTGAGGGACCATTAAAAAAATATTTTGAAAAAATGTCATCCAGTAGTGTAAGGTTGTTGGTTTTCACATTTCGAAGAAATTATTCGCGGCAAAACAACTTTTAGGGTCATAAAATATGTTAAAATTACAGCATATGAGTTGGATGAGATTTTTCCCAAAAATGTATTAGAGAGAAATTATTCTTGGTCAAACAAAATTAAACTATGTTGATCTTTTTATGCTCCATGATATGAGTCCCCATTTTAAAAAAAAAGTGTATCGATTTTAGAATCTGTATTGATGATCCAGTAGGATGCTATGTATGTGTTTCAATAGAAAATTCAGATTTTTGGAGTTCCATGGCCAAGAGTTTTATGTGGAAAAGTAGAGCCTAATTGGCTTTTCAATAGTTCCTATGATAAATTGAAAGCTGACATGGTCTTGATTCGCATTAAATGAGACCATGTGAATACCATCTTGATATATCATCATTGGTTATGATCATTGGCTTGCGATTTAATGGATTATGTACCATATATTTTAAATTAGTTCATTTGTCTTGATTAATAAATGGGTACCAACATGACCATTGGAAAAGAAATTTTAGACCAAATAATATCGGTTGATGGTTCATTGATCCCCTTGGGTTCTCTGGTGTAGGAATCACACAGGTGGTGAGATTATAACATCCCATGTTTTCACTAGTTTCAAATTCTATATATAATTAACCTTTTTGTTTGGTGGATAGGGTGAATTATAAATGGTTCCTTGGAATGTAATTCCAAGAGTTTTCACACATAAATCATAATTTGTGTTGTTTAAGTCCTGAGATATGTTTCAAGGGTTCAGATGAGATTTGGAATCATTTGGATTAAAAAAACATTTTTTGTAGAATCTGATAATATTACATGATTTATTTAAATTGTGTGTCCCTCCTTGGTAAATAATGTGGCTATTTATATGGTTGTAGGGGTGTCATAGATTTTTTTAACTATAAATATATGGTCACATGGCCATGTTATGGGTCTATTATAAATTGGAGAGACAATCTGCATAAATATCTCATGGTCTCCCTAAATGTGATCCTAACAATAAATTCTGTGGGGGTTTGATTATTTTAGGCACATCTCACGTTGGTAGCTTGTATAAACGTTCACCTACCTTGTGTAGGTTGTACCTTCATGATAGAGTGAAATAAACGATAGGTGAACAGTTTTCCTAACCATGTAGTCTAATTGTGTATCACATTAATAAGTAAAAAATTTAAAAAATATCACCTTCAACAATAAACGTTACCCTATTCTCACCCCTCATTCACCACGGACTCCCTAGGAATTCACCATCCTCCTAATCCCCACTTCAACCATTGGTTGTTTCATAATTATCTGTGTTCTTTTTCGTGTGTCTTCAGAAATGTTACAAATATAATAGTTTGACTAAAACAACTAATGCATCTGTTATTTGTTTATGTTATTGATTTTTGTTGGGATTTCATGAAAAAATGAATTCACTATTCTCAATATGTTTAATGATTACATCTATTTCCCTCTTTTACGAATCGAATCAGATCCGGAAAACATATGAGTGAACAATCCTAATAAAGGGGTATATAGTCTAAATTTCATTCGTAATTGTTGATTCATTATTAAAATATTTCATTATTCTTCATTCCCGATTTCATAGAAAATTCCCATAATATATATAATTAATTAAATAAAAAGCATTGATCATTAACTTGATTTTCCTTTGAACCTTTACATGATTATAGGTCAACTACCTCAACCAATACATCCTATAATGTTTTGTTAAAAAATTGTTTTTTTAATGAACCTTAAATATTTATTAAAAAACTAATTGGGTGTGTTATTTAAATAAATTATATCTATTTATAAATTAAATAATGAATTTAAATGGATTTTATAAAAAGATATTCCCTTGGTAACATACATTATTGTTAATGTTTTTTAATCGTTCCATAATATTAAAAATATTAAATTGGACCCCGTTTAATTGTGATTATATTTTAGAAATTTATTTTTACTTGTGTGTTTTTAGTATCCTTATAGTTGATTTTAAATAATTCCGATAATTTTATATTTTAATTAATAAATATCTGAATTGGTTATGGATTGAATATTTTCATTGACTAATGTTATGGTGATTAATGAAATATGTTAATCAAGGACCACTACGGCTTGAGAGATGATGTGATTCTCTTTGTGGAATTCATATGCTAATGGATCATAGGGATAGTGTGTTAAATTTTTATTAAATTGTTACATAGGGACATTAGTTAGGGTAATGGGATAGGATCCTTCACATCCCCTATTATAAGGATGATATATATGAAAATTCATGTCACATAGGTTGTTGGGAATGATGTTTAATTCCCCCCTTGATTATCATTCTTGGGAATGTTGTCCAATTATTATTTATGATATGAGTGAATTGAATCCATATATATATATATATATAACATTATACTTAGTACTGTTGTTACTTTAATTAACATGATCCTTAGCAATTACATCCCATAATTGAAAACATTATTTTTTTTATACATAAATGGACCCATCAGAACTATTAAAGGGGTCCTCATCATTTCTTGTATATTTCGGAATGTGTACCTATTTACATGAATGCATATATATATACATATATATACATGACATCAAATTTTAAAATCCATTACACCATTCGATAATGATGTTTTTGATAGCCAGGTGTCCGTGATGGAAGAATTCTTGACATGATTTGTTTTATTTATTTCACTACACTTCATCTCTCTTTATACGTTCAGAATACCTTATTTTAAACTCATAGAAGAAAATTAATTTTACGTTGTTGTTGGTGTCATAAAATGATTATATAAAACATTATTTGGGTCCCATTGGTTTTTTAAATTATCCTTCTGGTTTCCAATTCATGATCATGGATTATATTGTGCGTTGTTACTCATTCCCATGGGTACTTTTTTAAACACGACTAATTTGGATCTTACAATACACATTGAGATATCCCAGAGTATTTTTTTATTTTATTTATAAATATAAATTTATTACCTTCTTTATTTATAATTATGTACATTATACCATGTTAATACATAATTATTTAATAAATTATTATTGAATTTTCATTTTATTCAATACATTTCTTCCCTTTTTTTTACTTCTTCCACTATTTTTGTTAATGATCCAGTAGGTTTAGTCTCCCCACCATAAAAAAATAATCACCTCACATCACATTTGTAGGATCTAGTGTATGGATAGGAAATCTTAAATCGTTGTAATTTTTTTGTTCTGCTACTTATTTTAATGTTATACATTTATAAATGTTACACCGCTACCCATGAGCCCAATCCATGCACGGGTTAAGTTCATATTCAGAAAAATGATAAAAAAATATTTCTTTGTGACACTAAATTAAATTTCAAGGTTTATAATATTGATGAAACACATGTTGTATAGTTTACAAGACCATTCATCATCCTATCATGGGTGCATGATTTCAGTGAACTATTAATGCTAATAGTGTGTTACTTGTGCACCTCACATTGTTTCCATAAAAACCCTTACTAAGGGATATTACCCAAGTCTTAATATGTGCAATGCATCTATGTCCCCAAAGAAAAAATAGGCAAAAAAATAATTATTTCGATATAAATTTAAAATGATCCTTACCTTAATGAAAAATAATGAAATTACAACCTCCCCACTTTAAATCATACCATCATGGAGTTTCATATTAGTGGGTATTAAATTATATATGATAATAATTATTGAAACATTACATTTATATTAGACTCTCATTACAAGATATCATTCTTTTCATGGTCCTGATATTGTGGTTCGAAAACTATTGTAATTATCCAACCACAAAAAGGATTCATGTACCAATAAATTATAAAATCTTAATACTCCTCAAAATGAGAAACAACCTCTAACGTATCATCCATAGATAAAAATAAAGATATGTGTCAGAGGAATAAATGTGGAGATGATAAAAATAAAATATATCCTTCATATACCATTACCATTGAATAAATAATTTTTTTATTCATTGGTTTTGACCCTCTCCAATATCTCAAAAGGCCTGATAAATATATTTGACAGCTTAATTTTCTTTCGAATCAATCAGTTATCTCATCTAGGAAAATACTATAATACATCACCTCAAACCTCAAAAACAAAATGTATTTATGGATATAAGAATATGAATTAATATTACACTGATCTATATCCATATATTTCCCTATTATTTATACATGTTATTATGTTTCTGGAATTATAAGAGACCATAGTAGTAAATCCTCCCAAACCTAAAACCGACAATGAGGTGAATGGAAAGGCCTAACATTTAACAAATCATATGGATCCACTTGGATAGTACTTTTGAAAATATTATTATAATAAAACTCTTATTGAGTTGTGTTTCACTCCTAGGAGCCTCCAAACCCATTGAAACATGCATGGAACATTTCCATTTAAACCTATATGGTAAAAATCGTCTTACAATCAGTTTGAGGGACATTTTATATAATAAATATTCCAACTGAAATAGGATACATATGAAACAACTACAACAACTAAAAAGTGGACATAGTATCATTATATGATATAGTAATATGATGGACATCGTGAAGGTGTATAACAACAATTATATAAATAATTACATGCTCTTAAACAATGATTTTTCCCCTAATATAAAATAAGTTATATCTGTTTTCGACCAATTTATTATATCCCATCTGAAATCCCTGCATCATGGTAACTTCTATAACCCCATCATGAAATCCATAGTTACATCACCTAATTTACACTCTTGAATAGTTGGATTACATAATATAACTAAAATTTGTTGGTGATCCACCATTACCTCTAATGTGCACCATCGAGTAAAAAACATGTTTTTTTTATTTCATCCTTATCAACCAATACCAGTGGAGTATATCATAATGAATTTTACATAGTATATGTTATACATAAAATATGGATGTTTGATATTAATGCATAATCTCCTACTTCATTTCAATAGTTACATATAAATTCCCATTTATATGTAGGATCTCATCATATTGACTACACAACCATGCAATTTATCCATAAAAACACCACCACTTAGGAACAATCCTATGGAATATCATATATTCATCCTTTTTACTCAATATAGATTTTTATAACTCAATAAAAATTATTTATGGAATGGATTTTTAAAACATTTTAGAGAAACCAAATGTATTTTGAAAATAATTCTAATAAACTTCAATTCCCAACTAGCATCCTAAGAAACATGATTTTGAGTCTACCAAATTAGATTCCTCAAATCTATATTTTACTTAACTAACTTGTATATATTTATACAATATATATAAAAGATATATTTGACTTATATCCACCATTATAGGATTAGGAAACTATGAATGAATATTTATTTGACACTTATATGATATATGTATACCAAAAACCATGCCCCCTATGTGAAAATTCTAAAAATGGAAGGCATGACAATTTGATGGTAACTCAAGGTTTTGTATTGGATAATTGTGATTTTATGGACTCAAATGATGATACATATTTTATAAAAATAATTCATCCTTGTATAAAATATACCCACACATAATCCAAATGAAACATGAAAAATAGTGTATCCTCTTCCTGGATCATGTATAATTAAGATTAACTCTAAGGTCAGCCTTCCTGTGAAACCATGATGGGCCTTCTGAAAAGTCTCAGAAAAAGAAAACATTACACCATTCATGGTAAATATATTACATGTTTTTTTTATTTCTGGGATGTTTTTAATGATATTCCTATAGTAAAAAATCAAGTTATGAGATACTTAGTATATCTAATATTTTCATGGGATACTAATATGAAACAATGGATGTATCCTTATCCTCATCAAAAAATATAAAAACTTTTAATATAATTTGTCAAAATTAGTTAATAGTAATAATAAAAAATATTAATTTTTGACATATCATTTAATATACACCCCATTGATGTATATATTAAATTATCATGGTGTTTTAGATGATTATGTATAGTTTTTAAATAAATCATGATATCGTCAACAAAATTGTTATAATAAAATCAAAAAATTAGTGAAAAACCCAAATCATCATTAATGAAAATTCTATTCATTTATACGACTAAATAGAATAATTATATATTTATATAGAACATAAAAACTTCACAAAAAAATATATTTTATATAAAAAGGACTGATAATTAAATGATGATAACTTGATCCAAATTTATTCATCAAGAGTCCCATTGATATTTAGATATTATTAATGAGATAATATATGTATATAGATGTGGGTTCAATTTCCTATCTATATGGTGATTCGTACATCGATAATCCTTACCCTACTATTGGGCACCAACAATTATTAGTGAGAAAAGATGAAAATTTTAATGAGGATTAAAAGGTTATATAATCCTATGTGATTCCAGGACACATGATTGCCTCTTGAGTTTTTCATGCTCAGAAGAATCCATCTTATATACAGTTATAGATACTATTTTTTCTCCAAAAAGTTGATTGGTTGTGCAATCAAGTAGTCTCTAATGAGTTATTTCAAATATGTTTTTGTGGGAGAAATCTTAGAACTGGTGAACCATTGAAAGAAAAAATACTATCACACTCTTTGGTAATTAGGGAAAAGACTGAAAATATATACAAAAACTCTCCCAATCCCATGATTCAATGGACCACCTATAGATTTTTTTTGGAAATTATATTATCCTTAGTAAACATGAAAAACAAGAACATGGGATGACAATGATAAACTATGATAATAAAAATCAATGTGTTATTGAAAAGGCACTATAAAGTCCATCAGAGTAATTTTTGGAATACTTTTCACCACAATTCTGAAAGAATTCCATAAGAAATTATAAAAATTAATATTTAATGGATAATCCAAAGATCACTAAATACAATATGACCATGTCAACACTAGAGTATCATTAAACACTATATTGAAAAATTATTTTATCACCATTACAAGACACTATATTATTTTCATATGAAAAATATGGGTTACATTGCAATACTGGATAATGTAGCTAAAAATGTTGAGTTTAATCAGATTATACCATCAACTATAGATGTATTATCACTTTTATCCTCATTAGGAATCTATATTTCATGTAACCGGATAAATCCTTGATCAAAAGTTATTACCCTACCTCCATGAGTATGTCTTTTCAATTATATATACACATCAGGTGTCTACCTTCTTTGATTATGATTTCTACAACTTCTAGATTTTCAATGGGTATATAGGGATCCTTAATAGTGTGAATCTAATTATCCCACTCCAGAACATAGAGCTATTGAAGGTGATTTGTCACTAGGAATTAAAGGAATGGTCTTGTAGAAGCACTAAAAAGGACCAACATGTAGAATTATAAGAATTTTACTAGGTCCCCATCACACTGAAGATTTATGTAACATTTCTTTATACAATGACATCATTACACATAACTAGTATTGTGGATACTCTTATATGAAATGTAATGATGAGAAAACGGAACGTAAAATTTACTTCAATAAGAAAAACCAACACCCTAACAAGCATCTGAACAATCAAGCATGAAACCTTAATCTCTATGTAGTTAATGTTCAGAGACTAGGGGAATATTTAATGTTTCAATGATTGTTGATATTGAGAAATATATCGCCTAAAATATGATATAATATCTGATATAATAATATAAATAATTCTTATATATTTTTACATTATTAATACTAAGAAAAAAAACTAAATCTTGGTTAATAATTTTAAATAGTCCATAGAAGAAATTTAAAATCCCTCTATATGAATGAACTCCCAATATCGATTATCTCATAAATCCTCCAAGAAAATGAAATCCTTGAACCTTCTCTATAAAACAATCTACTCCATACATTAGTGCTGATCGACGCATGTCAATGCAACCAAACATCTCTTTCGAGATCCATGAAATATATAATCTATTAGCTTCACGTTCAAATCTAGAGGAGGAATAATGTTCTCTAAGATTTTATAAATGGAATCAATCAACATTTTTATCACCTACGAACCACATTACCTTTAGAATATGGGTTTTTGTTTCTATTGAAACAATATAGTCAACTCAAAAATTATCATTGATGTTCGCGGAACCCCCTCTATCAACTTTAAAAAACATTTGAATCACAAAATAGAATTATCATTGATGTCAAATATAGGAATTTTATGTGGTACCGTTGGACGTACTACTGGTGGAATTTCGGTGATACTATTGGATTGTCAGTTCCTAACACATCATTAGCATGTTCATACCCACCTTCCATGATCTCATCCAGAGTTAAATAAATAGGAGGATATCAACAATGGAAAATTTTTACCTCAAAATAGATATAAGAATAACCAATGTATAAACAAAGAACAAGTATATGATTTACTCTGACTATAAGAGACATGATATCCAACTACACTTTAATAGGTTTTTGTTATATGAAATAATTCCAAATTATTATTCTTAATTGGTCATTAGTATGGGTAAAAATTGGTCATTATATAGGAAAAAATATTTCTATTGTAATTGGAATCCCTATTTCGGTGAATCAATTTTCATTAAAAGACAGTATTTTATAAAGTAAGATATATAAAATGGTTAAATTACTTGAAATTCAATTACCTTATTTCAATACATATTTTTTTTTATAATTTAAAATTTACATTCTATGTAAATGTAACGAGAAATTTACATATAGTTTTTAAATATCAACCATCTATATTTGATGGATGTATTTTATGGATCACTTTTTAGTATTTATAGTGGATAAAAATATATAATATAGAATCTGAAACAATTTAATCTCAACCCAAAAAAATTCATCCAATTTAAATTTTTTTGAGGGATCAAACATGTCATTATTTTTTAGTTAGCATTATAACATTGAGATAATTATAATATCACCATTTATATTAATATGGTAATTTTATACAATAAATTAATTTCTTATTTTACTGCTTGAAATATTATAAAATTACATATGTGGAACTCAAGGAGAATATACTTGGAAAATGGGTGTGGAATAAACATGGAATTGAATATAAATGTTATATATATATATATGTGCCTATGATGACTCATTCATGAATTTTAAATTCCCAAAATGACCAATCTTCTTAATTAATAACTATAAAAATTCCATATGACATGTTGATCAACCAATAGTGAATATAATGGAAATATAATTTTCAAAATCTCGAACATTAAATCATATCACTATAAATGAATCTATTCTACTAAATTTTGGATAGTCACTTAAATTAATGGATGTTTTAAATTTTTCAATTAATTTTAATAACATATATATAAACCAAATAAATTATGCTAAATTAAAAGAATAAAATACCTTGGATACAATATTCTGATGTCCTAGGAAAATTTCACTCTTAAAAAACCAAACCATATGGTGGAATAGCCTAAAATACATATCCCCATACATAATATTATGTACCATAATAGTGACGATTTATGTTTGTATATTGGGGAGAATACATATAATTTATTAGAGTGAAAATGGTAAATATTAGTAATTTAACATATGATAAACAAAACCGACATAGTAGCAGATATATGGAAGTAACCACATAATGTCTTATTGATTTAATGTCTATAAAATGAGATAATGAAAATCATTGTAGTCTGAATACAAATTAAATTTATAAATAATAAAATTACAAAACAATAATACTTCATGAGAATCCCATGCAATAGATATATCATCCACTCCCATACAATTATCTATAAAAAATCAAGAATCTAAATTTCCGCACATATAATTTTCATTTTTTGCTTCCAATAAGTCTATATGGGTAGTAAATGTTGACATTAATTTCTTGTGAATGAAGAAAAAATAAGATAAAAAATTATTACTAATGAAAATCTACTTGGTGAATATAAAAGGTAAAAGTCTATGATTAAAATATTCAATTAAATGGAAAATATATTCGAACTATCTCAAGCTCAAGTTCCATAGGGGATTCTTGACCAACAATAAATTCAATGATCTTTGAATTTTATCATTGAATATATATAAATTAAATATTAATTATTCCTCGTCTCTATAAACCATGTTTCCATGTGAAGATTACTCTGAAGAAATTATATATGTTTTCATGGAATTCCCACATAACCTACACATTTTGAATCCATTGAACAACTATGGAATTATTGGACATTGAATGTCCTAAAAGAACATGGTGATTAAGATATGAGGCTGGATAATTTTTTATTAGTGTAATATGATGGGTAATAACTTGGAAGAGAAGTCTTACAATTTACTACTTAACATAAGGGTCATAATCCTTACAATTGGGATAAACCTAGATTTGAATTCTACAAGTTGATTCAAGGAATCCTATGTCTAAAGATATCATCCGATAATATGGTTATCATCCAGATATTTCTATTTTTATGAGGATCTAGATATAAATTATAACATTCACATGAATCATTAATAAATTAAAATTAGGAATAAACCAATGTGATTATACAACTTTGAATTCACATAAATGAATTAGGTGGAATCCTAGGAGTTCTGTCATGGTAATATAGCATAGAAATCCAAGGAATACTTAAGGCATTCCACACAATAAATGTTATGATAAAATTAACAATCCAATAACAAAAAAATAAATTATAAATTAATGATAATGTTTGTTAATTAATTTCATCCAAATTAATAATAAATTTGATCCATATTTTTCATTATGTGATAACACAATACATGAAAGGGCTGGTTCTGAAACATGTAATAAGGTTGTTTCACAATGTCTAACCTAATAAAAACTTTTTATGGGTTTTAGATAATTATTAATTATGTTTTTCAAGGTAATTTATTCATACATACTCAAGGGGTGGTGTGTGTTGAGGTTTCCAACCATCATTGTCATCCAAGAGTTTTGTAACCCCTTAAAATACATGTCAATGCATATAATTAATGAAGATTAATTTCAAGAGGAATCACATGGAATGTATGACATGTGACACAATATAATAATCTATTAATCGACAAAATCAAGTGTTAAAATGTGTAGACCACCGAACATTTCTTTTTTATAGCCTCCTCGTCCAATATCATATCATATTTGTGATGTAATGAGAGAAAATAGAAATTTAAAAAAATTCTATAAAAATAATGTATATTATTTTTCATGATGATCACACAAAAGACAGAATGAGATAGATAAAAATGAATATTAAGGTGCCGAAAAAAATAGATCCAATAAGAAAAAGGATGATTCAATCATATTACAATGATATGTGATACACAAAATAATATGTGAGGGTTGAAGGTGGTTTCTTACAATTATCTGATATGAAAATGAGGTATCTAAAATATGGGTTTCAATTTTCTTATATTCGAGGGAAAAATAGTAATTAGTACTATTTTTAAATTGGAGTATAGTTTGGGCTCATGCGCCCGCCAACATGTACCATCCATGTGATTTTCTTATGCCAAGATCACCCACCTCACACTGTTTTGGCTCACGATTAGACAACCCAAATGTAATACGTGTGTAGTAGACTTCTAGTATGTATTACGTTTTCCATAGTTGTGATTCACATTACGCATGGATGAGAATATGTGCCTATATATCCCATGGTAAACTAGTAGAGAGTCATAGTTAGTTAATATTATGATCTAACCATGTGCAAAATCATATTTTGTACAAAATACTTACATCGAGCTCTAAACCTATCTTGAATGCTCTATAAACCTCAATGCCACCATTGGGTACTTCCATTTTGATAAAGATAAATGTTTACACTGAAATATTAAATTATCCATACCTCAATGAAAAATGAGGATAATATACTATAGAACTTGTTTCACCAAATATAAATAATCCAAAACACATTAAAAATATTTTAAACATATATATATAATAAACATTAATTTTATAAAGCCTTAAGAATCATTACCTTTATAACCAAAACAACTTATTCGATTTAACATTGTAATGTTTATTTTCAATAAATGATGCTTTTTTATAATTATAAAAATATTAATTTATATATTTTGAAATATAAATGTTATAAAATAAAATTAATTTTTTAATTACACAAAATAATGATATCTACATATCAATATTTGATATTTTTTAAATATAATATGTTTTAAGGTGAATAAAAAATACTATTTTTCTTAAAGTTATATCCTTTATAAAACTATATAAAGAAATTTAATCTATTGAAAACATCTACTTCCAAATTTATTTAATAAATTATAATATATAATATTAAAATACATTATTGAATTTAAAAACACCTGCTAATCATCTTGAAAATTATTTTATTGTTTTTTAAAAAAAAATTCAGATTGAATTATTTAAAATTTATAACACAGTGATGAGATTTTTTTGATTTCATTTATTTTTAAATAATTATAATTTTATTTTTAATTATTAATATAAATTCATTGAAACCAATGGAATTAAAAACTCTACAATAATCTAAAATATTCTTTGTAATATAATTTTTTTCCTATAAACTACTTTTTAAAATTTATATGTGAAAATGTTATGAATAATTTTCATAATATTTTTTTAGATTTCAATAATGAATCATATATTAGGGATAAAAATTATTTTATTATTTAATATTGGAGTTATTTTTTATTATCAAATTTATATTTTTTTGAATATATTTAATTATAACAATAATAGTGGAATACTTTTTTTTAAAATTATGGTTTGATTATTATCATGGAATTAAACCATATAAATTTATTTTATATCCACTATAAAATGAATATAATATAATTTATAAACACATAATTAAATATTTTAACACTTGTATTTATGTTAATAAATTGTAAATATGATTAAGAATCAATCATTGTAAAATATTTCATCTTATCTACTAATATAGTTCTATATAATATTATCTAATTTAATTTAAAAAATTAACATTATAATATTCAGTAATTGAATTGGATTATATAGGGTATAAATATAGTGTACTCACACTAAAATCTTGTCATATGGGATATTATATATTTTTATTAATACATAAAACCACTTTGTTATAAAATAATTTATATGTTTGAATGAAAATGGGTAAAATGTGTAATATTAATAGTAAAAATCATTTAACATGAACAAAATGTGAGTGAAAAAATGTTATCAATTCATTATATACCAAGACATACAACATAATCTAATATATTCCAAATTTTTTCCTTTGATCCTGAAATTATTTCAGGTAATTATTGAAATAGATTAACTATTTCTAAAAGATACCATTTTCATATTAACGTATAACACTTCCATAAAAATGATATACAATCCATATTAAAATAACTCCTTGAAGATCATACCTTTTACCCTACATGGAACCCACTCAAGAAAATATAATCTCATTTTCACACGTATTAATCCTATGACTTTATATTTCAACAGAACTTCCAATGAAAAAAACTGGGTTTTCATGATGATACAACGTAATGAACTATGAAATAAAACATATTGAGGGTTTCTTCTCAATTTATTATAATTATTATGGATTCCATTTTTTGTCAACAAATTATTATTTAATTTTATTATATAAGTTCTATATGATATAATATATCCTGAAATAAAATTTATACAATGTATTTAGAGTTTAATTTCATGATCTCATATATATGGGGTATTGATTATATTTTTACCCAAGTCATAAGGGATTTCCATTTAAATTTATATTCATCAAGAAATTATATAATGTAATACATGAATATCTTATTTATATTTTATGTAAAAATTCTATGATTGTTTTTGAATAACTAATTATTAATTCTTAGGATTTACAGAACCATATGATTTTCGTGATTCATATGACACTTGATACCAAAATTTATAAATCTATAATGGGTTTTAGGACTCAAATCCTTTCCTTGGGTCATATTAATCCAACATTTCCTATAATATTTATTGATTGATCTAATATATCCAATGATGATTTATGTATGTATTTGAACATTACATTCTTTGGAAATATTATTTCATTCAAAATTATTATTCCTTGTATATTTTAATGTTTCATTAAATATCATTTTTTTGATTAATTTATTTTCATTTTAATGAATTTATCATTCAAATTTCTTATTTTTTACTTCTTCTAATGTTCTCCTCTATTCTGGAAATCTAATCTGGGTTATTTTATTTTATTTTCATCATTCTCCTTACCCATTATCAATGTAAAATTTAATACTATTTTAACAATGTGAGTTTAAATATGGTTATTTTAGGAAGATTAAAATGCTATTTTCACATTTCAAAATAGAAATTTCAATCATCCTATAAAAATTTTGTGTTCATTAATTTTATTTATTTTTCTGGGTTACATTTTTAAAAATATTTTTTTAAAAATATTAAAATTTAATCAGCATATTTACCATTCTCCATATTAAAACCTTAGGTGTTATTCAAGACTATATTATTCTAGATTTATTTAAAATTTAAAAAATTTCAAATTATTTATGCATCTCCTTTATGAAAAATTATTTCTATTACAATGTTATTTTATTTATAATTTTTTAATACTATTTTTATATTACTTTTCATTTCATAGGAAATCATTTGTATTATGAAAATATTAATTTTCTATTTTATAGAGTTTTGTTAAACCTTCATTAATGTCACTTATCATTACCCACAATGGTTAATTTATCATGAAGTGTTTCTTTGATAACACATAAATATTAATTTGATGATATTACTTTTGTGTATTTATATTTTATATATTTTATGATCTTTTTAATTTGTGTTATGTACTTTTTTGTAGTAATTAATGATTCCCATTATTATTTCTATAGGTCATTTCTTTTATAATGAATGTATAAATTTAATTTGAACATATATATATGGATGAGTAATAATATGTTCCTTTATAAACTATTTTTATCATATTATGATATAATATTGATAATGGAGGGTATTTTATATCCATCATCATCATTATTTAAGGATTTATATCTAATGATAAAATAATGTTAAGAATGGACATGTTATTAGTTTACCATATGATGTATTTGAATTTTAATTTTTAAAAACATTAATTGTTGGATATTTTTTATTTAAAATTCTATAATTTCCCTATAGTTATGACTGTATATGAATAAAATTAATTATTTCATCTTATGCCAATGTTTAAAGATTAAGTTTGTCTCCATGAAATTTAATTTTTTATTTCTATCTAGTATTTTTACATATTACACAGATGTATATCATGATCTAGTTTTAAATGATTGTTGATATTTGTTTTGATCCAGATCATATATTTTATTTTGGTATTATTTTTATTATGTTATATCACTCAAAAATGTTTTATTATTACCACCCATGTTCATATGATCTTTATTTTGATATTAAATTAATTTTTATGTTCTCTTCTATGTATATGATGTGATACGTTATGAAATATTTTTTACTTACTATGTTTTTTCGGTCAACCAATTTATATATTTTAAAACACATGTTATAAAGAGTGTTGTATCATATGAGTTGTCTTGCTGGGGTCAAGTTATCCAGATGATGGAGAAAAATATTTATTTTTTGTAAACTGATTCTTTTATTTAGCTAGTCCCCTTTATTGAAAACCATTGTGAACTCTTCTTTAGTGGCTATTTATGGGATGTATTATTTAAATCATGTGATTAATATACTTTTTATTTAATTATTATAGTGGGTTTCTATATAAATAGATATGATTTTCTACATGATAATTTTTTTTAAAATCCATAAAATTCATTGTGTCTATATGTGTTTTTCCACCATTTAGCTTGTCATCACTTGAAAAATACCAATATCTATTATCTCTAACCAATTATTGTATTTTTATTGGAAGTAGAGTTAGGTTTCTCAACAAGAATTGATTATAAACCTCTATATAGCAATGTATTGTTTCATAACCTGAATTTATTTTCCATCATTTACATTGAATATATATTGAATTTTTTGTTTTAATTTTTTTATTCTAATTTGACAATAAATAATTCATTTGGATCATGGTGGCATCAATTTTATTCTTAGGTAGTGCCAAATGACTATTATTTTTATGATCTAACATACATTTAGTAACATTTTTACAAAGAAAATTATTTCTTTTATGTGTCATATTTTTTAAGAAAACATTCAAATATTATCATGGATAATTATATCCTTATTACCTTCTCATTTTACATACTAGATTATTTTATAATTGTTTAATAAATTTGAAATGTTGACAAACAATATTATAATTTACTAAAAAATATGGAGTCACACTCATTAATCCCTAAATAATTCTCATTAATAATTATAGTCAAATAATTAATGATTAATTATTTATCAATGTATAATTTGAAATATAAAATTTCTTAGATTTTTAAAATTTTAAAATTTTATTTAGATCATATCAACAACTATTCCATTGATTTCCACTCATTATTATTCAAATATAAACCCATCATTTTATAAATAATCCAAATGGATTTATTTTCTAGACTTACAATGAAGTGAATCTATAAAAACATGAAAATAATTCATATATATTAAAATAAAATAACATAGAAACCCATAAATTTCACATATAAATAATGATGTGTAGTGTATTTTAAAGATTTTATATATAATAAAAACTTTCTATACATTCCCAAAAATAATATTATTCAAATTTAAAAATATAAATTGATACCTTACAATAATATTATTTCGCGCACACACTCTAATAATATATATTAAGAAAGTTTTTAAAAGAAAATATTGACCACTAAATAATTCTTATTTTGTTTGGGGAGAGGGAATACAATAGTTATTATTCATAACATAGTATCATAATATATGGAATTAATAATGAATTACTTTTAAATAAGTCCCTAATAAGATGATTTAATTAGAGAATTTTTATCTTGGTAATTATAATAATGTTGAAAAGATAATAAATATAATCATTATAAACATATATTAATGCTTGAAACTAATAAATCATACGATAATTTTGTAGAATAACTAATAATAAACTATAAATAACATCTATTGAAAGGTAATCAATAACTGATCAATAATGAGGATGTATAATTACATTGACACCTATTATATAATATCATTACACAAATTTATTAGTTATATAGAAAAGACACTTTTAATAAAATAAAATAATGAATAAATCCTAGAGGAATAAAATGATATAGATAATCAAGGGATATTTCAAAATAAAATTATTAATATAATAATTTCAATGAAAAATAATGTATTAATGAAACTATTTTGACCATAATTTAATATATAAGAATAATTCACAATGTTATAAATAATGGGGAACGATATCACAAGAAAAAGTGAAGAATTTTTTCTAGAAACAGTCTTTAAAAAATTATGGAAGTGTCAAATAGACCACCAAAAGAGATAAGAGGATTAAAATTTCCTCTATAAAATATTATGAATTAAGAATAATTAAGGATAATTTTTTAAATAATATTATTTATAAGAATGGTTATTGAAATGGAATATTAAACAGAAATGATTTATTTTTAGTATTACATTAAATTAGGAATTTGAACGGGAAATTGAAATGAATGGAAACCCCATTGAAAGTATGAGAAAATAAACTTAATAAATTAGGGAAATATCTATATTGAAAATATAAGATTCTAAATAAAATATAAGAATGATAATAGAGTGGTATAACACTCATTGAAAGGAAGAAGGGATGTGTGCGAGTTCCCTGACCAGTTGTGAAAAATTGAAATTGTAAGTATATCTAAACTCTTGATTAATAACATTCTATTTATTAAATACATTAATAAGAGCTCTATAAATGTTTATTTAATATCCATTTATTTAAATTTTGATCCATGGTGTTCATGTATTTCATCCATGAGATATTTTTTACATCTTCCTTGATTTCATATTTTATCAAAAACAATCATTGTTCCTATTTGATAATATCATAACGCCTAAATTATAATTACCATAATTTATTGGAATTCTATAGGTTTATGTAGTTCCAAATAAAAATGATTCATAAAAATCACGGGGTTAAGGCTCTAAATGAAATTTTAATTATTATTTTAATTTATCTGGGTTTATTATACATGATGACAAAAAATTATTTTACATGATATTCAGATTATTTACCATTTAAAAATTAATAATAATAATAATAATATATATTTAATAAATTAATTTTTTTATACAATATTATGTATAACTATATATGAAGGTAGGGATTTTTTTCTTAACAATATCTTAATATGTGGTTATAAAAATCATGAATGATTGACATTTAAACCAATATATGATGTTATTTATACCATTGTATCATTTTTAAATATTTATTTATATATTTATTATATAACATGGAACATTGAAATGTTGTTCATCAATGGTAAAAAAAATCAATTCAATGGAATGGATAAAGAACGATAATAATTCCCCACCATTGTCTTTGGTTTTACTCGTTTTGTAATTTACTTATTACATCATATTATATTTTAGTGATGACAAATGAAAATAAATAACATGGATAATCATGTATTCGGAGTTAAATTTATACACAAATATCATGTTAAGATGAATAATGTATGTGGATAAGTTAGGGTGTAATTTTTAGGTGAATGTGAGGAACTTATATGAAAAATATATTTCAAATAATATTTTTTTTCAAAATTTTCAATAATATTTCCTCATGATACAAGGAACCCAAATTTATTAATGAGTTTTTTATAAAATATTTAATGACATTTTTTGGATCTAATTAATAACATTTTGAATTTATAATAAAAAATACAACAATTTATCATATTTATTCATTAACTTATTTATTTCAATATTTATAAAATTTACAGAAGTATCAACCCTTCATTATTTTGACATATGGATTCCAAAAATGACATCCTCCAAAATTATTATAAAATTTTTATTTTTATAATATATTTTTATATTAAATTTATAGATTATTTAATTATTTTTAGGAATGTTTTACTCAAAATGAACACTTTTACCTATATTTTTATATGATGACTAATTTTTTATTTTATCTTTTTGTATTATATAGTTTTTTTACAAAAAATAATTATAAAAAATATATATTATTTTATACATTATTTAAACAAATTGATAATTTCATTATTCCCATAGGTAGGATATTATTCTAAACGTACAGTTACAAGAATAACAGTCACATTTCCAACAATCATTTAATATTTTATCATCTTATAAATAGATAGTTTTTATAATTATTATAAAACATTTTCTATATTTTAATTATTATGTGATAGTAATATTTATTTTGTATTTATTATTCACACTAATTGTTGTGGGTTTGATATTTCCTAGAGATAGAAAATTTTTAGACATCTATATTGGAGTCATGTTGTTTACTTGTTTCTAATATCCCTTTAATTAATTCTTAATTTAAAAGATTTTATTTACCCACCAAATATATTATTCCTTATTAATAATGAATAATATTATACAAATTTAATATTCTATGACATTGATATATTAATTTTAATAGTTATTTTAAAATAATATACACGTGGATATTTTTTTGAAGAAAATTAAAAAAAGAAAAGTAGTTGTTGTTACATTTTTACCCAATTATATATTTAATCGACGAAATTTCAATTCAAATTTTATACTAAAAAATTTAAGCTACTATTTTTTCATTAGATACATTGACTCACATATTGTCTTTTAATATGCATACATCCACATTATTACATTTAAATTTAATCTTGTCTTATTGAAATGTAAACTATTTGTGTTATCCATGATCTTCAATGGAGAATCATTTTATTAATTGAAAATCTCCATATGTTATACCATTATCCTGAGTATACGTGAGAGGTAAGGGATATTTTTTTTTATAATGATTTGTGAAAAACATAATGCATTTAGGCTAGCTTTTAGGAAGTGAAATTCATCATTTCCATGTTCCATCGTAATAAATTACATTGAATGGGATAATATTCTAAAGGATCAAAAATTATTTTCTTCCAAATTAAAATAAATATCTTATAAAATGATATCAAATTGAATCATTTATCTGAATCCTAAAAATCATAGTCACATATATGATTTTTACAAATACATATATTTTTTCTGTATCTGGTATGTTGTGATTTCAATTTGATTAGATATTATTTGTCATTAATAAACAAGTTTTGGTCATAACATATTATGTTATGAAAAAACATACAAATATGTTAGAGTTCAGCATTTAGTCCCATATAGAAATTCATATATATTTATGTGATTAATTCATTCGAATCTACACTAAAATGTGAACCTGACTAAAGGGAGATGTGAATACCAATATTAATTAATGCTTATATAATAGGTCATGTGTATTTTTTATACATCACAAACTATTCTATTAATGATATCTTATATAAAAGTGTCAAAATATATACTACAGTTCATCTATAAGCCCAATATATATATAAAACTCTTCTAAAAAATTAATGGATCCTTTGATTTAAATGAAATATAATTGACTGTTGGGTTCCATGAATACTCAATAAAATTCTATTAAGTGTCATAAAATGATGGTTAGAGGACTTCTTTAATAGAAATTTCATTATTAATCATTATAAGATATTTAAGCATAACCAATATATAATTCCTTCAAATGAATATATATAGAAGAATCGTGAAGAATTACATTGTTATTATTTCTAATTTCAAGGGTGGTTTGGGTAATGGTGGTATCATTCCAATTAATTGTTTAATTTTATCCCAATGTGTTATAATGAAAAGAAAAATTCTTTGTATTCAATTATATTTATTTTAATTTTGTTCCGAGATATTTCCTTTAGAGAATTCAATACATATTTATTTCCTTTTGTTCCAAATGAATTTGGATATATGATCAATATCTATTAGCAGGTTTTTTATCTCCTAACTTGATTGCATGATTAAAAATGTCTCAAATCATATAATAAAATCCCTTTATATGATACACACTGAAATTTCCACCTTATATACATCATCAATATTATTTTACCTCCTAATTATCCTTTTATTATTATTAAAAAATATCCAGGATATATGTTTAATATATATTTTGAGACATTTAGTTTATCTTATCTTCTCTGTTCTTAGTCTATTCTCATATATTTCATTTATTATAATATTACTTTCAATTAATAGTAATCATAATTATATTAGATTAATTTTTATCATGTTTCAATGAAATTTTAGGCATTTGAAGTATTGTAATGGAATAACGAGTCACCCAAAAAAAATTCTCTAATAAACAATGCAATAATATTTTTTTGTTTGTTTTATGTGAATATATTCATAATAACATTAGGAATATTATATATATTAAAAATTTCAATGTATATATATTTCCTTTATATCATCATCTCAAGAATACTGAATCCAATTTAAAATCATGTGTAAACTAATTTTTAACATGGTAATTTGATTATAATAAGGAAAATGATTTATCTTTTATAGATTTATATACTACAAAACCCAACACCATATTTTACTAATCTCAACATATCACAAATAATTTGCCTCTTTTAAATAGTAATTTTGTTTTAGTAATTAGAATCATATTTGTCTCCTTAATTCATTCCTCGTGTCTTCTCTCTATATAGAAATTAATATATTCATAGTTTTCATGGTTAGTGTGTTTTACCATCATCAAAATAAATTCACCAACAATAAAAAATACAATATTAATATGTGAAAACTATGAATATCCATTATATGTGTAGGTATTCACAATCATTTATATCTTCTTTATCAATATTGTCTTCCTTTCAACAGTAAATACTTCTTTAATAATGATTATTTATACATCAATAAGTCCCATTTCAATGAATTTCATTAATGATGATAGTTGATAATGATTTTAGTAATGTATTAAATTAAACCATTGATCCTTCTTCAATTTTATATTTTATCGAATATCATCTCTAAATACCTCTATGATTTTGAGAAATAATGAATAAAGGATCTATTCATATTGTACATCAAACTAACTATACCATTGGATAATTCAAAAGGAATCACCATGAATTCATAATATTTATGTGTTGTTTGAATGATTTTTATGAATCATCTATTTCATTCAATTAATTGATGATATCATGATAAAAACTGAACCCTATAAATGTACTAATCTACACATGTTTGATAAAAAAGGTCAAAATTCTATATAAAATGGCAGTTTCTCATCATCGTGATTCTGTTATAATAAGGATAGTAAATATAAAGAAACATTTAAAGATTATTCATCTATATGAAAAATACATGGGTACCACTTTTTTAAGAACATAGGATTATACAATTTCTTAATTTTTTTCTTTTAAATACTTACTTATCTCAGCATGTTCATTGGGGATTGTTATATTAGTGTCATAGAAAATAGAGGATCTCTTATTATATGTATTATCAGGGAACCGAGCTCAATGTCACACTCCATATAATGAATCACTTCGAGGAATACACCCACATATTTCCTCAAAAACGTCAATGTACTCAAGGGTTATCATTTACATTTTATCATTAATTTATTCAAGGATTAATTCCTCATATGAAAATAATATATAAATTTGGAAATGTTCTTTAAAAAGAGATCTATAATTCTCCAAACACAGTTATAAAATCATTGGACGGTTTGGGATGTTGTAATTTATTTTACACTCAAAATTATTGATAATATCTCTATAAAAATATACAAAATTCATTCTTTAAATTTATAAAAAATTATATAATGATAGTTAATTTTTTGAAAGAATCATCTATAAAATTATAATTATAAATGATTTATATACATAATATGTATTAAATTCAAAACAATGTTTTTTCAATGTCAACTCATCCACCATGTGTTGTAGAGGACTTTATGTATTACCAATAATAAATCATGAAATAAATGAATGCATGTAAATAGAATCCTATTATGAAATTATAGTTCTAGAATGAAAAACATGTTTTACCCATTTCATTTACACAATCCACATAGAAAATATTAATCACAATAACTCATAATTTCATATATGTTATTGGATGATGTTTTTTGTTTTCTATTCACTTAATCGTGTCAAATAGTCCACTAACTAGTGCAGTTTTAATGTGCCCTTCAGTTGATATATTAGATATTTAGTGAAAAACTTTATGGATCATTCATTTTTTAAATCATTTTAGTACTCTTATCCACATACATTAAAAATTCTTATGATTGATGCCATTTTATCCATCAGATTAATCATTTAATTATTCATATTAGAAAGATTCATGGGTACCTCTACTAACAGCATTGTAATATTGATTATCATTGTTTCTTTCTCAATGGTACATTTCATTTGAACCTAAATAATTAATGACAAGAATTATTTATTTATCTCTTGTGTGACGTGACCAACGATATTCCCTACTACCTATTTCTTATTTGATCACATAGAAAAATATTTCCATATATATATATATATATATATTGCTGACTAAAATAACAAAAGGATTTTTTTAATAATTTCCTTTATTTATAAATATAAAAATTTTATTATTCATTCTAGGTATATGAAAAATAGATATGAGTACACCGGATGAAAGTAAATTTTTTTCATCAAACCCAATTGTTTAATATTCAGTTTTCATAATATCATGAAACCCCCCAATATATTAATAAGAATATTCATTGTGAAAAATTAATATAGAAACATTTTAATTATATAAATCATTAATATATTAAATATCAAATTAATGACATTTTATGTTTCAATTAAGGTTTTTGACAGGGTAGTTCATATTATTCAATATAGAATTACCCTAAAAATAATGTGAGGTTGTAATGATACCAAAAAAAATAACCCATATATCATAAATATATATTGAAATTATTTCTATCATAAAATATAATAACATAAAACAATCAATAACATTTATAGGATTTGTAAAATTAACAACATAATAAAATATTTTTAAATACTCTACTTAATATTTCATTTTACATTCACAATGGGTTCATATATGAAATTTTTTCCCTATGACTATATTTGATTTAATGTAGTAAAATAGTTAAGTATTGAGCTAAAAAACATGTATGGGAGAAATCAATATGTGTATGTGTGTGAGATAATAGAAGATTCATTAATCACAAAAAATAAACTAAAATAGAATGATCATACATTAGAACATATAAACATTTCATAAGAAAGATGTTTTCAAAGGTAAATGAAACCCAAAAACAAATAGGAATGTGGATGAACCATAAAAAATTTAATTATAAACATATTTCCATCATCACTTTAAAAATGTAATGGAAACTGTCACGAGCTCACTACTTATGTACTATAAATATTATATCATGAGTGGTAAACATTAAAAATTTGATTGGATGTATTATTATTATTGGACCTCCAAAAAACACCATAATATGTTACCTATATGTATTCCACATATAAAATAAAGAATTTAAAATAAGATTTATTATAATACATTTTGATATAAAAACTAGTTTTTATATCATGACACTAAGAATTACTTAAACATTATAATTACATTAAAAATAGAATAACGGAATAAGGAATTATAGAAATTAATTTTTAAATAATTATGAATATGTTAGGACACGGGATATCATATAAAATGTAAATTATTCAAAATTAAGGAAAATAATTAATAAAAATGAATTCCATAATTGATGTCTATTGAAAATATAAAATTACCATTAATATAGATAAAATAAATAATATATTAATAGAAAAATAAATGAAATAATATATTATTTAATTAAAGAAGTTATTCATAAATAAATTTCTTTTAATAAATTTACATGAAAAGGAACTGTGAAATTAGATGTTATATTTTATATTCATACTGTTTAATAATATTATCAAAAGTCAAATAAAATAATAATATCATGTGAAACGAAATGGAAAATGAAAATATAAAAATTAACAAAATAATTATATATATAATTAAGGAAGCGTATGTGAAATCTAAAATTTTTATGTGATATAATGGTATGATCCAATGTTGTTCAATCGTGTATAATTTCATTAATTTTAAATGACTTTTTAAAACTTATTATGGATTCCAAATGAGTTCATTGGTGAATATAAGCTATATAGTTCCTAGTAGCCCCCGTACATAGCAATGTTTAAAAAAACATTGGGCCATAATGTTAATAGAAACCATTCATGGTAGGCCTCATTATTTTTTTAATTATGTGTGTCCTAGGAATGCAGATGAAGGAGTCCAAAATCATTTAGGAAACTAGGAAGAAGTTTTAATATGCACATGTAAAATGCTATAGACTTTGGATATTTGTTGTTGGGAAGGTTTTCACATGGTTAGTTAAACAATGTACGTGATCTATTTGAGGTTCCCCATATCCATAGTGATTCGCACACAGTTGGTTCACGGATTGGCCAACCGGGTGGCCAAAACAACGTGCCCAATATTTTTTTGGAAATGTTGTAATTTTCAACTAAAATATATTAAATCATTAATATAATTTCTTATTCACTTTTTGGATAGTATCCTTGGTATATGAAATCCTCTTTAAGCATCAACCTATTGTTTTTTTCCAATTTATTTTTCTGTACATGAATCGAACTCTGACCATCTCAATGGATTCATACCGATGAGTGATTTGATCATGTTGGAAAATTATTCATTTGAGGTCATATCTATGGAATTAATTATGTTCAAGATAAAATAATGTATTTTCATGTTCATTATATGTTCGTAATTTTTTTGATATGTATCAAATCATAATCCAATATTGGATGGATAATTTACTACAGACTTATGGTGGGTTGTCAGTACCTTTCCCAAAAGGATTGGTGTTTTATAAGAATAGTTGACATTCTGTCACATGCTGGAAATTTCATTGAGGAACCATTAATTGATTAAATAATTGAGGTGAATGATAAAAACATGATAGGGATTCCCACTAGACCCTTTAAGATTAACAGATTATTTTCCTCAATACATTACTCCCAAGGTGTTCACCTTTCTAATTTCGTTTTGTTTTACCACAAATGGGATATATTTGGGAATTCATTGTTAGATTAATCCATTTTATAATTTAAATAAATTATATTTATTGTTTAGAAAATTGTTTTACTTCTCTTCAATGTCATGTCATAACATGAATTCATTTAATTTATTAATCGTTTATTTTCTAGAAACCGTGGTTTTATGATTGTGATGGAATCATGAAAATAAATATTTATGAAATTATTATTTAATGATATGTTGATTAAAAATATTAGTGGATTCCTATGATGGTTTTCCTTGGAACCCGATTCCATAGATTCCATGTACATTTCTCACAGTGATCATGATCAGGGTAGTTGATTTCATATAATTCTATTCACTTTGGTTCATGATGTAAATGGATTTTTTTCACTTGATATCCCTTGTATCTATCTTTGTATGACTCACATTGGATGTGCTATATTGATATTATTCTTTGGAATCCACCTTTCTTGTAATTAATTCAATGTTAATATTATCTTAGTAAATGACACGGATGACTTGGTTTTTATACCTTTGATCTATCCCTTCATGTTATGATACGTTTAATTGCAATTTGAGGTCAATCTGGTTGAATTTTTTATAATGAAAGAATATGATAATTATAACACATGGTTTTATGTCATGTACATTGACATGATTTCACACTTGGTTTTGAGGAATGTTCATTCTAGATATATTTCTATGATTTCATATATCTATGGTCCAAATATTTAACTCTCGTGTGTAGACAATATAGCATCAAAAATGTATTGTGTTTTCACCACAACACTACTTTGTTGATGCCTAGTTTCTTTCAGGGATACTTGTTTCTCATTTCAATATCACTTTAGTGAAATTTCATTTTAAATGGTCTCTTCACATTTATTACTATAATATCTATTATATACCATAAATAATGATGTATCTTCTATTCCACAACATAGATTTTTTATTGAATCTATTGGTGGTGGCCTATAGAGTGATATCTCAAAGCCTGTTTGACTAATATTTTGTTACCTTGTCAAACTATATAAATGTCTGTAGAGACCAAAAAAAGTTCCCACAGTTCGATGCCATATTTGTGCCACATCATGGATCAGGGGAGGATGGGTCCGATTTGAATCTGAAGATGCTATTTGGGATAGTATTTTTCATATTCTTGATACATTTATACATATATTTAATTGTATTAATGTAAACATATTTTCTCTATTTTTTAAAGACATGACTTGATTATCATTGTAGATAAAATACATTTGGGAATTTCTCATATATTCCTACCTTGTATATTTATCATATTTCATATATTTATCCACTTATACTTTTGGTATGTATGTTTACTATTTCTATTTTATAATATTATACATTATAAATGCCTACCCATATGCATGTATTGGGCCAACACTATTGGTCAATAGAATCTAGCATTCTGGGATATGTGTTTCAGGCCATGTGACCCACAAGATCAGAGCACCAATCAGTTCCTTACTGGTTGGGATGTTAAATATTTACATCATAAGGGATTTTTGTTTATTGGTTTTCCATTTTTTGCCAGTCTAAATGATAATATAAAGGTATATAAATTTCTCAATGGGTAGTTTCTAGTAGTATCTATCCCATGTATATGAGAAACCAAATTTCCACAGTTAAAAATTAATATTTTATTGATTGTTTCAATTATAGTTGATTTTATTCATCCATTAGATAATGAACTCTAATTATGATGTTTTCATTGATACAAAAAAGATTTATTATTTATCATTTTGTGATAATATGAGGTTATTCCACTCAATATTCACTTAATTCACCCACACTAATTAATTTTCCATGCATTATTTAATGCCACATAGAATTCATTATTTGACTGCATGACTTTGTGATATGTGACTTGTGTGATATTCTGACCGTTTGAATGTTAGATAGTATATGAAACTAAGAAAAATAGTTTTTTCATATAGTTAAATTCATAAAATTTATATTTTTTCCCTGATTAGGTTACAATAGACATTGTAAGCAGTAAAACATTGAATTTTGAGTCATGGACCATTAGTTGCATGGACTATACACTGTTATAATATGACATATGTGGATTCCATATATGAGTTCATGGGGAGTATGGTACCATATGAAGCAGAATTGGAAACCCATTTGGTTCAATTATATGATGATAAATGTGAAATGAATATTAATTCAATTGGGAATTGATATTGTGAATCTTATACATTGCATTGAAATGAGTTTTTAGTGATAATTAGGTAGTGCCTCAAGTTATGTTAGTACTGTTTTTGTTTTCTCAGACTACTAATATTGAGTAGGACTAGGGGTATGACATATATCAATGATGGATTTGACTTTACTTCAACTATATTTGTATTTTTTTCATTGTTAATATTCTTTTAGCTGTATGTTTAGAATTATAGAGACATTCCACCAGGAATACCTCAATTCATATTCTATTAGGGTGGTGAAAACTGCGCAATGACGGTGGTGGGACATGGGCTTCAAATATATTTTTATGTAGTGGAAGCTACCAAACAAATGATTTTACCTGACACAGGTGGCGAGGCACAATTCTGTGAGTGCTTTTAGTGCCATAAAAATACTATACATATAGCACTCCAACATTATTTGTATATGGAAGTGATGACATATGTGTTCTTCCTTAATTATCCTCCCATAATTTTTGAGGATGGTAATCCATAGGCTACTAAGATGTACCTAAAGACTATGTTATAAATCATTGAACAAATATCAAAACCTCTTGAGAGGATACTAAAGTGCATGACATATATTCTCTGATGAGTTTATAAGTTCTAGTGGGAGTTTTTAATAAGAAGGATAGACTTTGACACATAGTTTAGGTGATTTCCAAACCAGGATCACCAATTTTATTTTCAATGTGACTTGGATACCAAAGATGATTAGTGAGATAAATATTCTAGACTACGGAACGATAACAGTTATAGCGTATGCAGAACATGTTATAGATATTTAAAAAATTTATATAATATCCATTAATGACCAGTTATCTAGTAACATATTCTTTGAGTAATGTCTCATACATGTCGTTCAGTCTCATGTAAATGTGGTATGGATGATGAAAATTAATGAGATAGGGAATTATATGAAAATTTCTTAGTGGAACTGAAGGGATACTAGGAGAACAGAGAATGGAATAATATTCTCTTAACCCAATGGTTGATATTTATGTTGAAGTAATCCATGTTTTCCGGAATGAAATGAGATGAGTACTAGAATGGATGTTAGTGGTGGTAGCCATGTTTTCATAAAACAGTGTGGGAGACAAGGAAATATGTGGAATCAATGTATTCAAGGAATATTCTAGTGAAAATATTGACGCATGATATGACATGTTCAAAAATTTTACAGGACCTTTTATTTATTAATGAATGGATGAGGGTGAATATCGACACTGGGTTTGGGTTCATGTTTCACAGCTCCAAATCAGGCTGGGATCTGGAGTAGTACTGGTCATTCAGGTCAAAGAGGTTGTCATGAATGAGATATGCACGAACTATTTTTTGTAAGATCTCATAGTGGACTTGGTCTTCATAGTGAGGTTGTTATTAAGTTTCATTGTTCATGAATGATATATTTTTTACATCCTACACCCTATGAGTAGAGCATTAGACCATCTGTGGTGAATGGAAAGATCATAGTGTCCTACAATCTTCTGTCTTCTCAATTTGAAAGAGGTGTATCGTATAGTTTCATATCTATAACTATTCTGGAGAGCCTCAGTATTTTTGATTATGTATTATGATGGATTATTTATTATTTACACACTTTTGGGATCATAAAAGAGAATGTACGATGGTGTAGGGAATTTCTCATTTAGATTGGATGGTGTCACGTCATATGGAATAATTATGTTCTTTTGATGAAAGGGTTTGATCCTTTTCTTAGAACGGAATGACTTGTTAAATATCTATCCCGTGATGATTAGAATCTTCAAGATGTGATTATAACATTACCAGAGGGTGGATTTTTTAAAAATTGTTAATGAGGTTTCTATGTGATCAGAGACGAACAATAACATAAGGGTCAATGTGGGATATCAACCCATATTACTATTTTATATCTAGATCACCTAGTAACATGTCTTTTGTATTTTCTCCAGTAGTTTTCATTTCCAGGATGATTTTCTAAACTATTTTTCTAGTTTACATATTGATATAGATGTGGATTTCATCATCGAGCTAATCCAGGAGATACACCGGTATCCATTACTCCTTACCATATGGCCACTAATGAGTTTCATGACACTAGGAAGAAGTTAAAGGACTCTATGTTAAGTTGGTATATATTACCATGTACTTATTTATGTGGTTATCTAGTAATTTTTTGTACAACAATAGAATGGTACACATAGGATATGTTTGGCGTAATTAGAATTGAACTAGTATAATTTTTAGAACCAATATCCCTTACAATGGATAGATGATAATATTGATCATCTCTAAGTAGATCAGGTGTTATTCAAATTGGATTTGATATCAGGATATCATCAGTTCATGTTTGGCCTATAGAAATACATTATACAAATATTCATATAAGTTATGTTCCATATGAGTGTATAGTGATGTGGTTTGGTATGATGAACACACTAGTAGTTTTCATGGAATTGATGAACTGTGTTTTCATTTTTTATACATATTGATTTGTTGTATTCTTTAGGGATGATATATTTGTTTGTTCTAAAAAAACATGACCATCACAAACATATTTATATCATTTGGGATACATTGATAGAGATAGTGTTATATTCTATGCTCACAAATTTCCTCTTTTAGATTGATAATATTCACATCATATTTAGTATTGTCTCAAAGAAAATAATACTAGTAGGCCAAACAGTAATTATATCTATATATTCGAGTGCTAATCCTACAAAATTATTTGAAATAAAGAGCTTCATGGGGATAGCTAGATATTACAAGAATATCATAGAGGAATTATCACAGATAAAATAACCACTAATGGGTTTTACTAAGAACAGAGTTATGTTTTTAAGTACATATAACTTCATGAAAGACTTTTTGGAGTTGAATGGGAGATTTAATTTTGTGTCGGTCAAGATTCTTTGAAATCCCAAAAGAAATTAAACCATATATTTAGATTCATTATGTATTGGGACAGTATTAGTTCTTAAAATTAGTGACAGTGTGGTGGAATATGAGTATTTCTTGATTATTCCACATAAGAGGAACTATTAGATTATAGATATAGAGTTTTATATAGTCACTCATGCTTTTCACTACTGGAGACATTACACACTGGGAGAAGTTTATTTTACAAAGTCCACAAGAGACACATTTAAATGTTTCCAATGTTTGTTCAGAATTCAATACAATGATGCTGGGTTGAGGGACTACCATATTTTGACATCAATCATGACTATACTCTTAGAATGGGAAATGTAGTGGCAGGTTTACTATGCTAGAAGACTCAGATTTTGGTAGTCCACGAGGGAAATAGTTACTGGTAACATATGGGTTTTTTTATAGATGACAATGGTGGTGAAAGATATCAGACGGAAGACTTTTCATTCTTATCTTGATATAAACTCCACCCTTATAGATAGAGTGAGGATAATGCTACTTTCAGATTCAGAGGGCCCAATCTTATGACAAAGTATGGAATGTGAGGACTTTTCTCTCGGTTACACTATATGTGAGGATATGAACCTTAATATACATGGCCACATATGGGTTATATAAGGAATGAATGAGGAGATGATGTTGTAGTTTTATGCATCAGGTTAGGAATTGGATCCCAACATCACCTTGATGAATTATGGATTATGTCATCAGTAGTAGTGTCCATGTATTAAATATGAGGTATAAAGTATTTCTAAATGGTGGTACAACTATTTGTAGTTGAATTTATAACATCAACGACCACCTATAACATTATATAAATAAAACATTCCAGTGTTTAAATTGGATGGTGTTGTGATGGATTTCAATACCAGTTTTCTGAGGATGCTCTAAGGTAGTGATTCTTTTTGGATTATTATTGATCGAATTATGAAGGATTTCTATTTACATTCAATCATGGAGAACTATAGAGTATATGATCCGGTGAGGATGTATATATGTGAGATCATAAAACTCTACGAGATCCCTTGTACAATATTTTATTATAATAAATCTAAGTTTGGGTCTCCTTTTTAGAAAATATGTCATGTAGTGTTGGGTATACAAGTTTTTTAGCATATAATACTACCATAAGACTGAAGGTACGATCAATGAATATGATTTAGGTGCATAAGGACTTGTTGTGATCATATGTATTGGTTTAGGGGGTTCTTTGGAGAGGAATATTCATCCTATTGAGTTTCACTAAAATAATCGTTATCAAGAGACTATACATATAGATCCTTTTGGCGATCTGTACATTAGGCCATGTCGATCACCCTTTTAGTAGTTATAGGAATGAGGGGTGTCTTTAATGGGATCACATCTCATATAGGATACATCTAATACACTCTAGATTACTAGAAATAAGATGGATAACTCAAATTCTTGACATAAATCATATTCCAATCACCATAAACAACCTCTTCTATGTTTGCTAATATGATTGGGTCTTTTATGTATCCCACTAATGATGGAACATATATATATTAGAAGAAAAGGAAAGATTTCACCATGATATGTTTGACAATTCGATATTCAAGAGAGATTCGAGCATGTACCCTATCAGTTAAAGTTACCTCATAGGTACCAACACCTAAACAACATCTTTCATGTATCTTAGTTTTTAATTATCACTCATACTCATCTAACACTCTATATATAAATTATGTGGAATAACTAGTTGATGTGTCCTTTGAGGTGAATCCTTTTTTGTTGACTAAAGAATAATTATGGTTCTTCGAGGCTAGTCAGCACCAAATAATGGGTGTTATAGCTACATGACTATTTAATTGATGATACATGAGAGTGGGAGGCGGAATTATGATCCCAAAGGATAGAGGTATTCAATGGTTATTTATGAACACCATTTAGAGAATTTTTGGGGGATTAATTTATATAATATGGAATGATTTAAAGATATTTTTTCTTCCACTTAGATAATAATCTTTTTTTTCAGTTATATTTCATTGTCATGGAAAATTATGGATTCATGATGACGTGATTGATATATTGGGGTTGTATAAAGCTTGTTGGATCTTGGAGTGTGTGTTTCTTGAAAAATAATGTAGGATTTACTATTATTAGAATCCATGTGGGGTAGAACATGTGGATTGTCAAAATGGGTGAGTATTGGGAAGAGGATGACGAATCCCACACAATTTGAGCAAACTAGGTTAATGGATGTGAATTCCCATGAGAAATGTTATAGACCCTAGATAGTTGTTGTAGTCTTTTTTTCACATAGTTAGCCGAACCATTCAAATGAACACTAAGAGGTTCCCTCTTAACATAGTTTTGGGCACATGGTTGGTCTACGATTTTTCCAGACCTACAGTCAAACCATTATGAGTAGTATTTTGAGCGATAATTTCCATTTTCCCTTTAAAACATATCGATACCAAAATAAAATTTCTTACTCGCCTATTGGACAACAACATAGGCATGGGAGATCTTCATTGATGCACAACCCATTGTTTGTTATCTCATTTCCTCATCTACCAGAAGAATAAAATAAAAATCATAAAATTGGATTCCAATCAATGAGGGATTCGATATTATATTATTATTCTGCATTTTACAACTTCTTTATTTATTTTTATAGGTACTATATAATATTACCTATTCTCTAGCTCATCATATATTCTTCATTTTATATCTTCTACATATCAAATTAGATTTTTATATTAGATGTGATATCTATTGTTGAGCCAGGGTAGGTGTTATATACCCTTCCCATAGGTTTTATTATTTTATAAGAATAATTTACATTCTCTTTCATACTATAATTTATATTGTCTCCCATTTATATGATCTTATTAATGAATTAGATGAATTAAAAAATGTTAGGGATTCCTTCTAGATCGATTGAGTTTATTTGAAGTTGTTTCCCCATCCTAGGACACCAATGGAGCGTAGTATGTAAAATACCATTTTTTTGACACCCATGGGGTGTATGTGATATTTACTATTTAACGTAATCACTTTTACAATTGGAAAGAAATGAAATAGATATTTATAATATGGGTTTCCCCATATTCCATGTTATATGACGATTTTAATTAATTGAATTACTTTAAATGTTTTTATAAAAAAAATTTAGGATGAACTCATCGAATGTAGTTTCTTACGAAAAGATTAAGGGATGATATGGTGAGGTGAAATGGTAGAGGATTCCTATTTTTGGTGTAAGTTGGATTATGATTCATTATATTCAATGGATGTTTCTCCAGTATATATTAAATCATATAGTGGATTCCTTAGACAAATTTTTTCCTTGGGTTTTAATTCTATATAATGGTTTGTTCCTAGATATTCTGTGGATTCAGAATTCATACAATAACATTGGAAATGTTTTTTTTAATTCTCTCTAGACTCCATCGACATCATTTTTCGAGCTTCAACCGAGATACTCTTGGGGCTCTATTTGGATTCATTGATATTATATACCTAGGATTCGACCCTTCTTGGTCTGAAACATTTGATTACAATGAGATGAAGACGTGGATTATATATATATAAATTTCTTATGATAAAAGTTACACATGGTTATACAATATGGTTGTGGCTATGATGCCTTGCATGGATGTATGGAATGGATATTTTGGGCCCTTTTGTTATTCTTGCAGATAGAATTTGTAGGAATATTTTTCAATAGAGAGTAAAATAAATAATATCCATTTATTATTGTATTTTTTGGATTTAGAGTTTAATAAGATCTATAAGCATTTTTACAAGTATCCTTGTTTGGATTGACTTTATCATCTTTCAACCATTACAATTTAAATGGGAATTTCAGTTGTATTAATGTGGTTTTTTATACCTTACACTCTACTTCAGATTGTATAATATAGCCTAGATTTTTTATAGACACTATTGGATCTGGGAAACTGAGTGATATCTTACACCTTGTATAGTAGATCGGTGGGTACCCATAAAGACTCTATTAATTCATGTAGGGATAAAGTAAAGCACTAATAGTTCAATCCTTGATTTAGGCCATGATTGGGATAATGGGATCACGATACCAATATGGGTATAGTGATGCATGTTGGGATAGAATGTTTATTCTTTTTGGAATTTTGATACTTGTATAATATTGGATTTTTTATACCTTTTTTGGTTATTTTGTAGAGATATGTCATGATTATCATTTTATTGAAAATTCATTTTGGAATTATTTATATATTCATGTCTTGTATGTTTATATTGTATCAGTTAATAATCTTCTTCCACTATTGATTTATATGATTACAAACACTATGTTATACTCTGAGATTAGGGAATAGTAACCCCACATAAAACCCCTAGTCTCTAACTACTAGTATAAAAAATTTAGTTTCCTGGGACATACACATGAGGCCATGTGACCTACCAGCTCATTGAACCATTCAGTGGAATTAGAAATGTTTTGTTATAAAAAGTAATGAATTGAAAAAAAATTAATGTGAGAGAATTAACTTACTATTTATCCTATCATAGTTTAGTATGAATGTCCAAGATACTATGTCATATAATTTTAATTTTTAAATTCAGGTTTTATAACTCATTTCTAATTTGGAAAATTTGTTATAATTTTTTATATACCTATAGTATTATTTTAAATTATTTTGATAATGTCCAAAACATTGGGGATTAATTTCTCATGATTCCATAATTGGATTTGTTTATAGATAATGATCACATGTCATGTAAAATGAACTAAAAACTGATGACCTCTAAGTACAAGGAGTTTTTGAAATTTGATATGTTTAATTAGTAAAATATTTGAAAAAATCTTCTAATTGGATTATTTAACAATCGGTTAAAATTTAATCACAATTTGATGTCATCACATAGAAGTTTTTATCACCCATTATTGAAATAATTTCGTTTAGATAATTTTATGATCATTTAAAAATTCTATTTTATGAATCATAACATACTTTCATTATTAATTTCATATTTGATCCTAAAATTATTTTTTTGTATCCAAACAAGTAGTTAGTTGTTTCATCTTAATAAAAATATCCTTAACGATGTGGATAACAAAATATAATGGATTTATGTACAAAATATATAATATATATATATATATCATAGACCCCCTCCCATGGTTACACACATGGGATGAAAATGAAAAGAATGAATTATCATTGAATGGAACCACTAAAAGAATTCATTTGGAAGTGTAACCCAAAGGGTATTCACCAAATAGTGAGATGCATTTCAATGGTGATATAATTGAAGGAACAAAGATAAGTTAATTTTTTCTATAAACATTTTTTAAAAACAATAAAATAAAAATTATTTCACAATGAATATTGATAATTAAATAACAAGAAACCAATATAAAATATTATCATTGGAAATATTATATTTCAAAATCTTTAGAAACTCATCTATCGAAGGTAAAATGTGAAATTTGGTCCCTCGAAAATTAATGGAAACCTACAATTAGTTTAGGTATACATGTTGTGTTCATAAAATAGGCACTAAGTAGGATGATACCTAATGTATTTTATGAAAATGAAAAATTATAATACTAAAGTTATATTGAATCTAAAATTATAAAAAAAATGAACATATATAGGAATACGGACCAAACCCATCCTTATAATGTATCGCTAAAGAAATACAACATATAGTTTGGTAACATAAAATAATAGAATATATATTTTTATGCACCCTAAAACTACTTCTTCACTGATGATATATCAATTATATTGACTCTATCTGTGTGTCTAATGTCAAATGTAGTTGGGTATTGTGATCAAGATGAAAATCAACCTTCTACCTTTTTCCAAAGAGGATTAAACCCCACCATGAATCACATCATGCACCCACACTGACCCATAATATATTTTATATATCCTTTACCAACAACTGATCCATAATCAATATGAATCTTCACCAAAATATCTATCCTTACTATACATAACCACTAATTCAGTAATAATCTCCATGCATCACCATGTATTATGACAACATCAGCAGGAATTACCGAAACTTGAATAGAAATCATCATGAACGACCACATACCAAGCATTAATTTCTATACCAAAGAGTAACTAATTATGATAAATAGAAAAAAAATTACATACTTGGCATCACTCGTGAAATACACCAATCAGGTAGGGTGAATTTATAAATCACATGAAAAAACATGAATATATTGTTTCAAAAAATACTACACCCATGATTTGAAATAAATGAATGTTTTAATGAAGTACAATAATACCTTCACATTGTAACATATTCCACCAACTACATCAACCATTATATGAAACTCTCCATAGAAGAAATTTACAACACTATAACAAAATTAATATTATTTTTCATAAATTGCAGCAAAATTTATTGATTCGTTAGTATATAACCAAGGTGTGTTTTTTAGAGAAACATATCCAATTTAATTTCAATTAATTTATTGTATAATTAATACGTTTTAAAATTTCTTCCAAATCCCTTTAAATTTTACCCAACACGTTTATCATTTCCTCATTTCTAATCACATCACAATATTACTGATAAACTATAACATGTTTCAAAAGATAATATCCAATAAAACTCACAAGATACCATATATTAGAAAAAACTACTCCGAGTAACTTAACCATCACATTAAAAAAATCACAAAACCAACTATGAAAAAATAATTCTCAAATAGATCCCTTTTCAATCCAATAATAAAATTCATGGAATAATATATTCCAACATAGAATTGGCCACATCCATCAAAATAGAATCCCCAAGAATACCCAAAAGGAGAGTGTAATTCAATAACCATAAAACCAGAAATAGTATTAAATTTATTTCACATATTTTCTTTTTTTATCGGGAATTATGTTCGTCTCATCAAATCTCCCTTGGGTCTATTCACAAAATTTTAAGATTAAGACACAATATGTTCATAAACATATATATGTGGATTATTATTTTTGAATTTTGGACTCAAATAATTAAATAGTAAAAGGTTTTACAAATTTAAGACATAAAATACATATTTATCATACTATAATTCATGATAAATTTATGAAAAATCGACAGTGATATAAAAAAATTGGAAAAAACAGAAAAATGGTTCTCCCCATAGTAATAATTACATTAGAATAATTATCTTTATTGTTTTGTCTTTACCAATCACAAAATTAGGAATCAGAATTAATTTTAATTTCATATATGAATATATAATATGAGGTATAAAAGAGCCCCTTTTTCAATTGGATACATTAAGAGTTGTTTTACAACAATAAGGTGAATAAGGAATTTCCGCAAAAATTATAACTAAATAAAAAATGTATAATATCCTTCATAAGGGGTTAAATATATTATAGAAGGGCCAATATAAATTTTAAAATAGGTGTATTTCTCCTTGGAGTCAATATAAAACACATAATATTTTGATGATTTTAAGTGATATAATAATTTACTAAATAAATATAAATTAAATTTAAATTATGTTTGAAACATTATTTCACTATAATTGTTAGGTATTTTCATAATTATAAAGGGAAATGCAAAGGGATAAGTTGAAATCAGTCAAGGTGAATCCTTCTTTGGAATCAATGGTGAAATTTATGCCTCTGTCTAATTTATGTAGGCTTGGGCTTTGGTGATCCAAAATAAAAATTCAACTTCTTAAACTGACACACTATAGAAACATCATTACATCATCCAAATTTTTCATCAAAGAATCCATAGGACTACACCGTCGGATGTCCATATTGAATTCAATTATTGTAAAATATTTTGTAATTTAATAACTCATACTAAAATAAGTAATATAAATAAAACCAACCGCAATATTTCTCTATTCCACAAATAACCTCTAGGACCGAGCCATGAATCCAGTCGATGAGCCAACAAATCCATTACATTAATACTTCTTCATAGAAAGACAATGACTCACCTGTTTGTGAAACCAATAAACTACAGTCTTTAGATCCACTCCATAATCATCTATTTATGAATTATACAATGCATGACCTGACTAATTACCACTTAAGACACATCTAACCACCCAAACACCCGGAATTATTTATCTAAGGGGTTTGAATATTTCTACCATAAAATTAGATTCCGTTGAAATGATTCATGTCCTTGAAAATACATATACATCATTGGAAGCCAATGAAAATTTCCAAATAACAAACTTGGAAGATACAACTTAAGAACATTTTTATATAAAAAACACAACCACTAAAATAATAATAAAATGGTAAAAACATATTTCTTAAAAAAAGAGAATATTTAATTTTATTGAAAGAAATATATCAATACATCTTCATAACAACATATTTATTTATCCTATATATGAGTCTCACAAACCACTGTGCTATTTTCTATACAACTATGATTATAAGGAACATGTGTTAGAGGAATAAATCATACCTATTGATCCATTCCTTATAAATCATGAACAAAAATTGATCATATCATGTATTTCATTTCATTATTAATATCCAACTTTACACATTAACTAAAAAGTTAGTCATCAGTATGATATCAATGATATTAGAACATGGGGATGATATTGTGGGAACTATCCAACAAGAGTGGAACTAAATATTGATAAAAAACTCTAGAAAACCCTTCAAATACATTGAAATTTCTAATAATGTAGGGAGAGATCATATCCCCCCGAAACAAACCTATACTACCCACAATGTAGGGATTTACACATGAACACATTTTCTAAAATATCATTCTCTAGTGATCATCTCCAACAATTAATAAAAGACAATTCGATGTGTCACACCACCTTTGTCCTCACAAAAACCATCTTGATAATTTATATTATATTCGTCACTATATTAAGAAAAATGAATATAATCTCCATATCCTTAGTTTTTTCAAAATGGTTATTCACATGGATCCCCATATAACACCACAAATATATCCATACGTCTAAATTAATAAAGGAAATAATTATTGGAAATCAAAATCAAGGGTTGGTTCTTCACCCACGATTCCCAAAAATACATGATGAAATATTAAAACATATCATGTAGTGTAGTAATGGGGTGATCTAACTACCTATCATTATATTGATGAAAATAAGTTCTATTATATAACATGGAACTAAAACCATTTTTAAATACACTCCAATCACATTATGTGAGGCTCAGATCATAATTAGTGATGGTGGTCCTTAGTACACCATGAACTATCACAACCTCATCTATGTATTGTCTCACTATAACATCCATGAAACTAAATTTCCAAATGACAAGATAATAGTTTTACATCATTAGTAATTCAATATTCACGCAAAGAGAATCATATACTACTTATGAATATGTTATCTCAGAGAAAAAAATAAATATATATGACCTCTAACAAAAACACTAAGACATCCAATGGGTGGTACAACCCCCAACACCATGAATATGATACACTTACATAACCTACTAGATAACTGAAAATGATTACATTAACCCAACAACATATTACATTATCTATGTCCACCAAAGTTTCCTCTATAATCCATGCTAAAACATGGATACACATGGATGCACTTCTAGGGTATTTTTATGAAAATAAATAAAAACATTTCCCACATATAGTTAGTGGGACATATATAATTAACCAAATTTTAATGTAATACTTTCCATAATCTAACCTATTCCATAGATAAATACCATTATTGATACAATCGTACATCAACCCCACCACATATTCTCCACAATGAAATAATTTTTATCACATTAAGGAATATAAGACTATCATCATGAATAATATCCCTCTACAATCACTCTCCATTATTTAAGATATTGAGATAAAAATACCTCCATTTTCATATAAGAATCCTTGGACTCTCAAACTAAATCACCTCTGAAATTCCGGATGAAATTGTCATCCACGACATTCAACATAACATGAGGATAGAATATTTTAAAAATCATAATCCTGAGAAAATTCCATCAACTTCTAATGATGTTGATTCATTTCCTATATTGTGAAAAAACACCAATGATATTTTTTTCGATGGAGACAAAAAAAATATCCAATTAGTGAATATCCACATCGCTTTAGGGAACATAAAAATTCCTCTAATCCCAAATAACTTGTTTGTTTTATTATGATGGGGAGATATGTAACATGAACCATAGGGAATTAATATTCTTTTATATCATCATGAAAATACATAATCCCAAATGGGAAGCGTAAAAATGTTCCTTGAACACAACCACATCCATATAAAACTAAATATATTATTAATTGATCATCCTAAATTTTATAGTCCAATATACATTAATCAAATATATGTAGAAAAATGATTTATCATTCATGGTTTATTTTGTTCACAGGGATGTATTCTATGATAAATACAAAACAACCCACATATAATATCCTATAATACCAAGTATGTTGTCAACCTATTTCATATTCTTAGTTATTTAAAATGTTCAAATACATCAATCATTTATGGTCACACAACAATAACATTTTGTGAAGCTTATTTTTAAATGATTCTTACCCACAATGTCCAAATCATTCACTCGGACAGCTTAACACTTAGTAGATGGTGTCTATGATCCTATGATACATTTCTTACGCAGCCAAGATAAATATCTAATAACTTTGATGATATAGGGATTTCCTCCTATAAAATGACTATGAATTGGTAATTGAACATATAGAACATGGTGTCTGTGGTCACCAAGATATAATCACACACATTCATATCACACACTAACATGACTACGAACTAGAATGGACCATAATTTTACTTGATTTCAATGTTTAGGATGTCCTCACCATTTACCTTCATGACAGGATATCAATACCATAAATGAATATTAATAAATTAACTACACCCTTAACATGGTCATTCATATCATATATCCTCAAAAAGAGGTAAAATATAGAGATTTTCACCTAGTAAACTAATTTTATTACAAAAAGAACCCCAAATTATGATCTCCATTTTTATGGAAAATAATTAGAGAAACATGAGATGCAATACTATATATAATTACCTTCTTCTATATATTATTGATTTGGATAGCCAGATCATATAACATGACGTGTTTCATATGATATGGACCCATTTAAAAAAGAGGTTATCATGGTATAAAATCTATGCCAACATCAACATCACATTTAGGAGAGGAGGGGTAAGGTCACAAAATTATATATAATGAAATATGAGTACTCTAAAATGGCTATAAGATCTTTTAATATCTGATCATTCATTGAAAAATCCACCAACTTTTTAAAAACTACTTTAGGAGCATTGTCATCCATCTGATAACTCCCCTCTTCATAATACACCACTCATTGGTGTCTATTTTTGAAAAATATAATATCATCCTGAATAAATCACCATATGTTCACATAGAATACATCCAATCATTGAAAAGGATTAAATTTCATAAAAATATCTAATATGTGAAGAATTAATCCCTATAACAATGATTCCACACAATCATTATACATCACTAACACAAATGAAATATAATACCATTACCACTGACATGTGTTTATAAAATGTTAGAAATAGTAAGTATCTCCAACCCGAGTCCTGACATGAATTCCAATGTATGAATAATTTATGAGAAACGAGATATTGAATAAACCAAGTAGGACACTATGTTATATAATAAACAAACCAAACCTAAAAACATTCTTACTTCTCTTAATTTGGATCCCCCATATCATGCATTTTCATATGGATAACACCCATCACTCGTTAGTGATGGCCTCATTTTGGGGCGCTCTCTGCGTTCTCTGTGGAGAGTGCTCTCCACATTCGTCTTCTCCATTCCTCTAGGGTTTGAGCATCCCTTCTCGGCTTTTCTCATCGCTCATGGCTCCGCCCCTCAGCTCCCGATATCTCCATCCGCTCTTTGTTTCTTCTCTCCTATGGTGATTTGCGATGTATCTTTCTATCGCGGGCCTATCGAAGGTATGTTATTTGGATTGATTCAGTCTTCTTAACCAGCCATGACCTCAAGTACCTTCATCCCTCTTTGGGTCGGGGATGGTAGAGAGGTATCCATGAGGATTTGGGATTGTGGTTCGGTGGACGTTGAGTTTCTAACTGCTACCAGAGTCATTTTTTCTTCATCGGCCGCCCAAACCACTCTGACCTAGGTTTCCACAGTTTTTCTCCAGGTCGTAGTTGGAGCAATGGTTACACAGGGTTTTGGGACTATGGTTTGTGGTCGTCGAGATTTATTTTTCGGTTTCATCCCCATATATCTTAGGGTTGCAGTACCAGCCTTATTATAGGGGTTTTCCCTGGTTTCATGTTCTTTTTTTGGTCCTCCTTCTCGATGGCTTATTTTAATTTCATCGTTGGCCCTTTTCTGGTGCGGGATGTTTGTGGATTCTGTAATGGGTTTTGTCATTCTGTTTGGTATGTGAAATGACAATAGTTGATTTGATTCGGTGATGTTGTTACACATGTGGTGATCTACGGTGTGTGACTAATGTTTTCGACTCCTTAAGATGCTTTGATATCTTCATAGAGAGAAACAACGCCACATCGAGGTCTTGATAGCGATTGCGTCTTGGTTCAGTGACGATGGTGTTCGGTTCTGATGGCATTGGATTATTGGATGTCGGAGAAGAGTTTAGTGGTGTTGGTGATGAGATTGTTGGCGGTGATCTTGATTAGTTTCCAACTTGACGATGGTAGGTGAAATGATCGATAGATGATGTCTTGGACAGAGAGCGGCATGTGGATCAGGATGGTTTGACTTTTAGTTTTGGTAACGGTGGTGATGGCAGTTGGCTGTAGCGGTGTGCGTGAAGCGGGCTGGGACCTGGCCCACGTTTTTGAAATTTCAAATTTGAAATCTGAAAATCTCTTTAGGCGCGTTAGTGATGTCCTCTAATTACACTATCTAGGCTAGGTTACTGGAAAAAGAAGACCATAATGGGGATAACCTCTACATGGTTTGTCTTCCCTTAATGGTTCATAATACTTCTATCATTGCATTGATTAATAAATACAAATACCTCATAGAGAGATGATATTATGGGAATATAGTACTAATACAATTTAAGAGAGTCTTGAACTCCCTTACATTATTAACCCCCAAAAATAGTCCATAAAAAATATGTTGGGACTATGAGCCCCATAAGTATGACACTAAAACAAGGGGACCCTAAAAGGTTCTTATGAATTTCCATGTTTTGATATTGTGAATCTAATATCTATGGTCATATTCCTATTGGTCATATCTTCTGCTAGATCATGGATTTTATATAAGTTAAAAAATACTAATTTAATATTAGTTCATTAGTTTAACCCATTGGGTAATGCCTAATGGGGTCAAAAAGGTTATTAGGTTGTTAGTGGAATGTGTGGATCCATGAACCTTGATACATAGAGAAAACATGAAGGATATACATATAATATAAACATTAAATCCTAGTACACATGATTTTTTTAAAACATGTGGGGATCTCTATTACGCTGTAGGAGGCTACATGGTTTATACAATCCCTGGAAAACACGTCCCAAGGGTATGAGAATTAGTCATGTCTTTTTACAGAGGTGTTTTCTATGGGTCAGGCATGGTTCATCAAATCGTCTTCATATCCCTTATGAGGGGTGTCTTGGAATTGTTCTTGTCATGCAGTTTTTCCAACCATGCTTCCAAAGTACTCTACCCATTTTTTAAGGGGAAAATCAACGTGTATACCTCCTTTAATTAAAATCATAATCACTTTTAAATTTCCTCATTCCTCGAACAACTTCTCCAACATGAATTTATCCATATTTTCCAAATCTAGGATTTAATATCCCTTCTCCATGTGACATATGACTCTCGCGAGGTCTGTTGCATTGTATCACCATTGGTAATATCTATGATCTATTACAATATTTTATTAATTTATTTCCACTTGTTTTATTCTTATTTGGTGTGATACAATATTCCATATTTCTATTTATTTTTTCTATTTCTCTACTGTATTTTATTTGATTATTAATATGAATCCCATACAGGATGAGAGATGATCAACTAACAAAATTTGACTAGTCTAGTAATTATTCCCCACGTTGTGATACTTTATGTTATGTTCTTTGATTTCACACCTCATACTTTTCTGGTATCTCCATAAAAATACATTTTACACTTAATTAATTAATTTTCGTTGATATAAATGACCATATTATTCATCATTCATATTGAAATAGGTCCCTTTTGATTAACTCCATAACATGAGATTTAATCATGTAATTTTCCCTTCATTATATATATTTTTTGTGACTCAACAACCTCTATAGTGATTTTTATTACCCTATAGATGAATATACTAATTAATTAAATGGTAAGTGAGTGTATGAACATTTCACATGATTTGACATAAGAAATGGTGTCATAATTGTTTAAGTGGAACTCTAATGAATTAAAAACCAATTATCGGCTCATTGTAAATCCTATATAAATTTGTTTTAACAATTACACATAGGCATTTAATCCCATATTATATGATATTCAATAAGGGTTCCCATACTAATATGGTAACATCATATAGAATCCCATATACCTGGATTAATTGGGCATAGAATCCCAACAGATATGATCCTCCAATATGGAATCTCATACACGAGTGGAACTCGAGAATGGTGTCCCAGACACCTATGATACATAGACATGTAGACCTCTATGATGCATTATACTTGGTCACAACTTCCACTGTGACATTAGGAGAAACAATTCAATATACATGGATGCCTATGTTGTGCTAAATGACCTAAAAATAATAATTACTTATATATATGGAAATAAAAATCATTATATATATAGTTAATGTAAATACATACATTCATATATTTATTTCTATATATATGTTCATCATTTAATCTTCCAAAGGATTCCAGACAAGGACCAATGAAGGTAGTTTCAGCTTGGTGTGCTTCTGGAACTAGATACATTCCTTTTCAGTTTACAGTATACTTTTACCATTACAGTATATGCACACTTGTCATATTATTTGAACTGGAAGGATTATTCTAGAAACAGTTTTTCTTGTATTACTAAATATAACTCACCCTTTATTAAGGAAACTATTTGGTACCTATAAACACAACATTGTTGCATGTAGGTATAAGGGTATGCACCAGATCTATAATGATTTATTTTTTTATAGAAAGGGAGCTTGGAAGAATAGCACAGAACCTTATCTCAGGATAATAGTAGATATTATTTATAGTATTTTTGTCATTTTAAATACATTTATATATTATAATTGAATTTTGTATATATTAATGAAATAATCTCCATTTATATATGGTAACTCTTTTATAATAGTGTATTATTACTATCTGGATGATTTACTTCCTATGAAATATTTTACATAATTATGATTCCTCCATGTATTAATTATATCACCATTGTTCCACTCTAATTGTGAGGGTGTAGTCTATCGACTATACCACCATTGAACCTTGATGCTAGAAAATATCCCATGGTATATGAGGAGGCACACATGAGGCCTTTCCAAAAATGAGGATTAATTACATAGTTGAGAACTAGGTCTAGGATATCACATTTAGGTATTAGAATTTTATTTTAATTTGCATAACTTTTTTTTATTCCAAAATTGATACATGGATGTGTTGAAAAATATATGAGACTGTGCCTAGAGTAACTAACTCACATATAGAGACAATCCCAATTTCCATGGATGTGACATGTTGTGTTTAAATTCCAACGTTACTATTTTATATATTTTCCTACTGGGTGATTCTAATGATATGTGATTTTTACTAATATTATGAATATGTGTTTCATTTTACCAATGGAATAGTATGGTAATGAAGTATTGACCGATGTATCATCATAGGCCCATGCAGTTTCACATGTCATTAATTATAAAATTCCATAGGCGATTCAAAGTTATTATGTTTTGTGTGGTTTTTATGACTACCTTGACTACTAAATATGGAATTATTATATAGTTTCATATTGGGTAATTAGAAACATTGTTGATTTCTTAATGTTCCTATGTCAACATAATCGTGTTTTATTGCATAGATTGATTGTGAAATGTTAGTAAGACAATAATCGAACATTGAGTCTTAGAACACTATTCACATTCTATGAAACATGTTTGTGGTTGTGATTGAAAGTATTCTACATTTAAATATTCAAGGTGTGTGTGAATATATAAAATAGATATGGTGATCTATATAAATAAACCATTTAAAACAAATTTCTACATGAATGAGCATGAAAATAAATAATATTTAATTATTAAATAAAATGGTGACCATTAATCATTTGTTCCAATTAATTCATAAATGGTGTTTCCTTAATAACATAACATTGAAACTCTATACATTGGGAACCATAAATTATTATAGTTAAATTTACATTGAACCAAACTTGGTCCTAGTTAGTTAGAAATGTCAGTTTACTTTTTAATGATTTTTATGTAAAAAAAACAAAGCATTAAGTAGAGTAAGAGGGGTTTGGAACATATATATTAATTCATTAAACCTATTCTATTCAAATAAAAATGTATTATGCAATTACTGAAAAATATGGTTGTATATAAAAATTATAGTGATGGGACACCATGACATAACCATGTCATTTTCTAAGAAGGTAGTGATGACCACTTAATGGAGATGGCGGGACATAAACCCCAGATAGATTCGGAATTTTCGCCTCTTATTATACCCGACATGATTGATGATTACTTATTCAGAGAAAGATTATTGAGTCTCACGAACACCTTGTTGGGACAACCACAACAAGTCCATATTGCGGGAGATTTGACATATGAATTCTAGAAGCATAATCCATCCATGTTTTTGGGGGACAACGACAGTCAGACATTAGATTAATGAATGATGGACACTCTAACTATATTAGAGAAACATGAGAAACCTCCTTAGAGGATAGTGACACTCTATAAATTTATGATTTTATATTATTATAAGAGGTGGATGGATGACATCACATAGTTATATGGTCATCAAGGATTTTCATAGGTATGATTTTGGACAGACTTTTATGACTATCTCATTCACCAAAAATGAGAGCGATTCAATTTAAATAGTTTATGAATCTACAGTATGGTTCTATATCCTTGGTAGACAATTATTATTGGTTTACGGTGATTTAGTTCTATGAACTTATAGTTTGTAGTGCTTAGTTGATAAAAATGGTATAGTTTGAGGATGATCTCCTATATTCCATTAAATCTCTAGTGAATTTCTTTCAGTTTACCATCATTTCATAATTGGAAAACCATGATCTTATAACTGAGTACAACCAATTTGAAATTTATTGTGTTGGATCAGGTGGTACAGAACTAAGACATAGATTTATATTTATAAGAGGATTAAAAAATCGTATTGGTAATGTAAATAGGGACAATATAATCTTGATGACACCCACCTATAGTAAAATGTTATGTCGCAAGTGTTGAAATCTAGGTCATAAATGTAACAACCCAAAGTATTATCAATGAAAATACATTCATGTAATTACACCTTATATTATAATCAAATATTATTGAACAATGAGATACCATGATACAAAATACTATGTGACCATTAAAAAATGATGTTTTTAATTTTGAAAATATGACATACACGATTACGTCTTGGATGGTGTTTGGTCTCATATGGAAAAAACATTATTTTTGTTTGATGGTAACCAACCCTTATGAATAGAAACCTACCCTTAGGAATAGTAATCTACCATTATGAATAGTATCATTACATCTGATAGTATATAATATATAATTAATGTGAAAGTATGATATACCTATAACTTGGAGTAAGTAAATAAATTATTTTAAATTGGTTTTTTTACAATAAACTATTACATTAATTTGAAATTTAATTTAAAATATTTACAGATTTTTTTAAATGTTGAAATAATGATTGGATTATACAGAACAATAATTTGTGAGGGTGATTTTTTCGGATTTTTCTTAAATACGTGAAATTTTGGTGATTTATGAAAACAAATTACTATATTAATACATTATAATTTAAATCCAATATTTCTGAAATAATATGTAATTTAAGCAGATAAATATAGAAATCACAAGCACTAATAACTATTCTGGGTCATGGAGTCATCATTATTTCATTCCTTGGGGAGAAATAATAAATTAATGAATCTAATATTGAGAAAACCCCTCTCCACCCACAATAAAAACCAATCTTCACGCCCTCATTTCCTCAATACTCTCAAGCATTAAGAAATGCCTAAAATGGTCAAAACCTCTTCCCTTTCCCATCCACACGTCCAAAGAGCTTTTGGTCTCAATAAATGACCAATCCAAGGTCTATTAAAAAGGATTCAAGAGGTTATTCCTCTCTGCCCCTCTCCCTTCCTTTAATGTCCTTTCAATTTCAAGTTCTTTTATTAATCACTCCTCAAATTTCCTCATACCCATGGTATAGTAAATCTAGTATGTTAATTATATTTTAATTTTATGATACTAATGGGATAATATATCATCCATCCTCTTTCTCTTATTTTTTTCCAAAAGGAAAATGTTGTTTGTGAGGTATTAATTTATCACCTTCAAGAATGACATGTTTTCATTTTCATTTATTGCCTAAAAATATAGTCATGATTATTTTTTTTGGATGAACAATATTATGTTATATGTATTATATCCTTTTTAATTTTATGGAACTAACTTATTTACATATTACTAAATGATTACAAAAAACAAGTTCATTGTTGTCGTAAAACCAGGTGAATTAACCCAAACGATCATCATTAAATTATTTTCTAATGATTCATGATCATGGAATATAAATAAATTATTTATAAGAAAATTTAAAGTTATTTAACATCATTAATAACAATTAATAATCAGTTATGTCTGTTTATCCATGTTCTACATGAACTTCTATTAATATCATTTGTGAAAATGAAGAAACTGAACACTCACAGACAATGAATTTAAACTTTATAACTCATAAAAAAGAACATAATATATAATAATGAAACCATAATAAACCATCATTCTGTTTAAAAAGTAAAATAATTTGTAGTTATTGAATGTAATATCCTTATAGAGGATATTAATGTGAATAATATGTTTAGATACAAGGTAAATGGAAACCCTCAAACCAAACTCTCATCCCTTATGGTTTCTCTCATCAACCAATTTTAAGAATGTATAAGCCTTAGAAATCATTTATTCATCCCAATATTATATATTTTTTAGATATACATGTTCTCTAATATTTTTATTAAAAATCAATTCTTTCCAAATAACTTTTCTTTTAAATAAACACACCCATGTTTATTCAAAGATTGCTTCTATCTGCACTCATGTTTAGTAGTTCTATGTCAAGAATTATATTCCCTATTTATTTTGAGAACCAACTATTTATGAATGCACGTGTAATGATGTGAAACCCATATATTTAACTGGGTTATTTTTTTAAGATCAATTTGGACATATTATTAAAGTAAAAATGGATGATAATGTAGATGTTACGAGGTGATAGGTGTTCCTGGAATTATATAGTCCAATATAAATGATTGAATGTGACAATATTGACAGAAATTATATAGCACACCAATTAATTGGATAAAGTAATGAATCTAAAGAGTTAATGTGAAATTTTTTGTGATCATGATGGTATATTTGTTTACAACTATGTGTTATAGATTACCACTTAGATATAATGTTTCATTTTTATTCATTTCCACATTTAATGACTTTATCTAATAATTCAACTAATGATTTTTTATGGTGTTGTTATGATTATTCGCACCCCATGCTAATTTTTTCTTATCTATCCTCTTACAAGGATATTATCTAACTTTTTTTGATGTATATCCTAAGTTGATTATGTTTACTAAAGCGTTTTTAAAGGACAATAAGAAGATGGAGGAGAATGAATTCAATTAATGATTCTATTTGATGTTTAAATTTAATGTTGGCCATATTTTTCCCAAGAAACAATAGCTATAGATCCTCAGGGTGTAATATTATTATGTTGTTTATTGTTATAATTATGTAATAGTAATTTATGAAAATTAAGGGTTTCTATAGTTGGTATTAGAGGTATGGTTTAAATAATTTTGGAATTAGGATTAGTGAACCCTATATAAAACCACTAGTATAAGAATAAGTACAAATATATTCATAAGAAGCATTAAATAGGTATCAAATAATTTATACTTTTAGTGTAGATTGTATAAATGAATACTTTATTTATTCATGACTTGTTGGATTATGTTTTGTTCTAACCCGTTCTATTTTAGGAAATTTTGGGAACCATGAGAAACAAAGACAACAATTTGTGTCAGGTACAATGAAATGATTTCTCAATTGACATCCCCAATGCATTGGGTGGTGGAGTTCAAATATTCATGGCAATGCTTCCCCCACTATCACATACTATGAATAATAACCTAAATAATGAGGAATATCTGTTATCACTAAAGAGTGAGCTATTGGCTATTGAGTGTTTTATGTGGCAACCACCACTGATGTTTAGTGGAACTTCCTCTCTAATATTGGCGATGTAGTGGGTCAACTCCATCGATAAGAACTTTTCTATGATTCACTTTTTTGAGATGGAGAGGTTGACACTAGCTATTTATCATATAGATGGAGAGGCCGATCAATGGTGGACTTGGATAATGAATATAAAGATAAGAGACAAAAAATAAGAGTTAGAATGGTATGAATATAAGATCATGTTTCTTAATAAGTAATTCACCGAAAATAATTTCATGAACATTGAGATGGAATTTATATAGCTCATGAAAAAGGGAGGATAGTTTTTTTTACCTAAAATGTGAATTTCAAAAGGAATTCAAGGTACTCTTTGGTTTTGTTATCAACAATGATATCAAAATTGATATATTATATAGTTTATTAAAACCAAAGCATTAAATGGCTCTTGAAATTTGGATCTTTGGGAGTAATGAGGATGTTCTTCGATATTCACTCAATATGGAGATGGATTTGGATGAATGGTCCCACAGTTATATTGATATGAAATGAAAGATTGTGTTTCATGTCAGAAGATTTAATGATAAAGAATGGAATAAAACATTATGACCCAAAAGCCAAAAATGTGGTAAGATGAATCAAGGGACCCGCATCATGGGGATGGATAAATTCATCAAGTATGGGAAATAATTCCACCATTTCAAGAGTGTAGAAAAGAAATGAGAATGAAGGAAAATGTGGTGGAAGAAACGAGAGAGACACCGATAGTCAAATGCTTCAAATGTATGATCAAGGGAACAATAAAATCCAGTGCACTAAACCTCAACATCATTGGGTTAATCTTCATTAAAAGACTAAAAATTCCAAGCTACTAGTGAAGGTTAATTCCATCCCTACTACAGAAGTGGATCTTGATAATGAAGTCATACATTGTACACTTCATATGAACTCATGAATAGAAACAATGTTATTTGATTCTAGTTCTACGGATTCCATTATATCATGGATTCTTGATAGAACTATAGAATCAAATCCCTGATACTATGTAGTAGAGATATCTGTAAAACCAAAAAGTGGTGAAATAACTACTACCCATGTGTTTGACTCTTCTCTTGTTGGCGTATGTGGGAAGATTTTTGTAGCTAATCTCATAATACTTCCACTTGTGGAATTCAATGCTATAATGATAATTGATTGGATCTTGTAATATAGTGAACTTATAAAATATTAATAAAAGGAAATATCTTTATATATTACAAACCACCACATGATCCTCTATAAATGAAATAATGATATTGAATCTCTTTTGAAAAATACATTAATGGTGTGGGTGTTGATTCCCAATAAAGAGGCATACCTCACTGAAATGTATGATTTATATGAATGTGTCAACCTATTAAATAATCCCATCGTTATAGAATATGGTGACGTTTTTTCTTGAAAAGTTACCTAGGATTCCCCCAAACCATGATGTAGAGTTCTCTATAGAACTCATACTTGGAGCTAATCTTATTTCTACGTGCCCTATAAGATTTATTTTATCAAACATAAGGTGATAAAGAATAATCAACAATAGAATTTGAACAAATGATTATTTTTCCCTATTGCTTCACCTTGGGGTGCACCATGGCTCCTTATGAAGAAAAAGGACAAAAAAATGTCCATGTTTATGGATTATAGGGAAATCAACCAGATCACCATATAGAGAAAGTATCCACTTCTATAGATTGATGACTTCTTCGATCATTTATGATGATCTCAATATTTCTCAAAGGTGGATAATCATTTTGGATATCATCACCTAAATGTGAAGACAAAATATATTTAGAAGACTTCATTCCAGAGAAGGTATGGGCACAATGAGATTCTTGTGATTCCCCTCAATCATACTAATGCCCCTGAAATCATCATGGATTTAATTGATTTTGTCATTATACATTACCTAGAAAAACATTTGGTAGTTTTTATCGATGATATTCTCATCTTCTCTATGAGAAATAGAAACATGAACAATATAAAAGACTTGTGTTGGTGACATTGATAATGGATAAGTTGTACGCCATGTTCTGAAAGTGTGTCTTTTAGATAAAGCAAGTCACGTTCTTAGGAAATGTGAACAATTCCTGGAATTTATGTTGATCATTCAAAAAAAGGCTAACATTGAATGTTCCAGACCCTCTAGTGTAACATAAATCCGTAGTTTTCTTCGATTAGTTGGGTATAACCTATTTTTTGTGATAAAATTTATAATATTGTCAATCCCACTAACCATGTTAACAAATAAAGGGGTAATGTATGTCTTGATGGATTAATGTGAGAAAAGAATCAAGGTGATTAAGAGAAAGTTGATCACTGCATATGTACTCATATTATTGAAAAGTGGAAAAAGTGTTATGATATAAAATGAGTCTTAAATTATATTCTTGGGTTGTGTACTCAAGAAAAATGATAATTTTGTACCCTACACTGCCTGATAGTTGATGATCAATGATAATAAGTACCTGACACTTGATCTAGATCTGGAAGTAGTGATTTTTTACCTATATATTTGGCGGCACTACCATTATGGTGAGACGTGTGACATGTACACCGACACCAAGATCCTAAATTGTATATTCACACAAAAGGAGTACAAAATTCATCAAAGGAGATGGTTATATGTAATCAAGGAATATGATTACTCTATCCACTACCATCCTAGAAAGGCGAGGAAGGTAGTTGATTCTCTAAAAATAAAAGAACATGCTTCTCTATCCATGTTATGTAATGATAAATTCATATTTTCTTGTATTCGTAATGATGGATTTGGAAATCATTAGGGAAAGGGATATGCCAAGCCATTACCAAATGAGTGCACAACCATCAATCCAAGAGATGATTAATGTGACCGAATGAGGTGATATGAAGTACAAAAGAAGGATAATGTAGTAAAGGAAGGAAAACTTCATGAGTTATATATCGTTGATGACAGTGTTATTCAGTTTAGAATTGGGATTTGTGTGCCTTTGTATCCCATGATAAAGAATGAGATATTTGACAATGCACATAGAATAATATTCACTTTCCATCCAGGAAGGACCAAGATGTATTGAGATCTCCAAGAACACTTTTCATGGGATATCATGAATAAGATGATTAGGTAATATATCTTAAGGTGCTTGGTATGTCAGCATGTTAAGACAGAGAGATAAGAGTGTAAAGGGATGATGCAACTATTTCCAATACCCAAGTGGAAATGGGAGAATATCACTATGGAGATTATCATGGGTCTCTCGAAGACGTCGATAGGAAATAATGCTATATGGGTGGTGGTTGACCGACTCACAAAGATAGCTAAATTAATCTCTATTTGTGATGATCTCTCCCTTGAACAAATTGAAACAATATATGTGGAGAAAGTGGTGATACTTCATGTTGTCCCACTATCAAGTTTCTCTAATAATTATCCAAGGTTCACAAAAAAATTGTGGATGTGTATTCACCATGGTTTGAGTACTGAATTAAATTTCATCACATCCTATCACCCCCAAACAGATGGCCAATCAAAAATACTATTCATACACTTGTAGATATTCTAAGAGCCAACTATATAGAATTAAATTGTGTATGGGATTAGTATATCACATTGTTTGAGTTATCGTACAATAATAGATTCCACTTTAGCATTTATATGGCTCCATATAAAGCTCTATGTGGAAATATATGTAAAACTCTAACCAGTTTGGATAAAATTGGAGAAATAAAACTATTCATACATTATCTTTTGCTCGAGATGATAGAGAATGTTCATGTTTTGCAGAAACACATAATAGATGCAACGATTAGGTAACAGATCCATGCTAACAACCATCGAAGAAATTAGAGTTTGAAATTGAAGATAAAATCTTTCCTTCGAATATCACCATATAAGAGAGTCATCCAGTTTGGAATGAAATGGATGTTGAGAAAAGGGTACATTGGCCCGTTTGAGATACGCGAATGAATAGAAAATGTGGCCTATTAGCTTTAAAAAACACAAAATATTTCTCATGTTCATGATTTTTTTCGCATACCACTCATGAGGAAGTAAATACCAGATCCCTCACATGTACTAAACTCTAAGGTGGTATAGTTTGATGACGATCTATTTTATGAGGAGCTTCCAGGGAAGATTATGGAATGGAGAGATAAGGTTCTATAAAACCATACAACCCACCTTATATATGTGTTTGGAGGAACCATAAGTTTGATGAAGCAACTTGGGAATTGGAGGAGGAGATGAATGAGACGTACCCTCACTTGTTTGTGAAAAAGAAATTTCAAAGGCGAAATTTCATAAGTGTGGGATAATGTAACGAACCAAAGTTTTATCAATTTAAATCTATTATTATAATTATTCTATGTTCATTAATCACATTGGGATGTACAATAAAATATCATGATACTAAGTACTACGTGACCTTTAATATTAATTTTTCCACTTCTCTGTTTTGAATTTCAAAAAAAATTGCATACACAGTTGCATCCAGGATGATTTTTGGATTATGATGGAAGAAACATTTTTTTGGTGAATAGTAACATACCCTGGTAAATAGTGACCTACCCCCTTGAATAGTTACATACACTTATGAATAGTAACATTACATATGATAGTATATATATATATGATTTAGGTGAAAGTATGGTATACCTATATATTGGAGTAAGAAGATAAATGTTTTGAAATTGGTTTTATGAATAAACAATTATTTTATTGGAGAATTTAATTTAAGATAGTTAGAATTTTTTTTTGAATAATGGAATTCATTTTATGATTATACATGTAAAAAAAAAATTTTAGGTTATTTTTTGAGATTTCTCTAAAAAACATGAATATTTGGTGAATTTTAAAATACATTAATTTACCGTATGAATACATTTTAATTTTAATCCAATATTTCAAACATCATTACCAATGTAAACAAAAATCTTGAACTACATTGAACTACTTCATATTCTTTTTCATGGATTCATCACTATTTCCTGTATTGTGGATAATTAATAAATTGATGAATATAGTATTGAGAAAACCCCTCTCCCCTAAAAAAACCACTCTTCACATCATCATTTCCTCGCACCAATTTAGGAAAAATCCTTGTCTAAAAAGTATCCAAAAAACATACCTAGCACCTCCCACAAATCCAAAAAGCTTCTCGTTTCATCATAAGCCCAATAAAAGGATTCTTAAAGAGGATTCAATAGTAAATTACCCTTTCTCTCTTTTCCTTTAATGTCAATTCAATTTCATGTTATTTTATTGATCTCTCCATACCTATACTCAACTAAATTGCATGGTAACTATATTATAATACAAATAAGGTAATATTATGGAACTAATGGGATAATATATCATCCATGCTCTTTCTCCTCTTCTTTTTATTTTAGAAAGGAAATTTTGCAAGTGAGGTGTTAATTTTTCACCTTTAAGAATGATATGTATTCATTTTCCATTATCACCTTCAGATTTGTAAATGAACCCATATTAATGGTTGAACCATATTATATTATATGTATTATTGATTATTTAATGTTTTATTATTAACATATGTACATATTATTATATGATTAAACAAAACAGGTTTGTTGAGGTTGAAAAAACTGCAAGAAATAACCCAAATAATATCCATTAAATTCTTTTCTAATGATTCATTATCATAACATATATAAAATATATTTATGAGAACATTGTATGTTATGTAAAATCATTAATAATATATAATATATGTTTTGTATGATTATCCACATTTTTCAATAACTTCCATTCATATCGTTCATGATAACTAATAAAAAGGACACTCTCGAATAGTGACTTACAACTCCATAACTGATCAAAAGTCCCATAAGAGATTTCAATGAAACCATAATGAACCATATTCATGTAAATAAGGTTATTTAATATATTATTATTAAATATAATATCATTATATAGGACATTGATGTGAATAATGTGTTCTGATAGAAGGTAAGTAGAAACTCTCGGAAAAAAATTCTTTTCATATCACCTAATAGAAAATGCCTTTTACATGGCTTCGTGAAGCCATAATCAGATCCTACAAGACCGGAATCATCTCCATAGTGTCATGTAACAACAAAGATCCCAATATTTCTGTCTATCTAGGGTGATTCCAGCAATGTGGAAACCTACAGGATCGCCAATACTAAGCCTCAAACAGTGCCAAACTGATTTCAGATTCATAACTATTGTGGTACATGAACTTCACTAGGGGGAGGTGACCCTCTTAACTGTGAACAAAATCAATGATACAGTCATGTATCGTTTCCTATTGGGCATGAATAGTCTTCTCCATCTAATAGTCTTTCTATGGGTGGAAAGTTGTTCTCAATCACAGCGGAGTCCCAAAAATCTCCTACAATCCCTTGCACAACTGGGACATAATGTGAGCACAAGGATACGAGACTACCGTCGATGGAAATACATTAATTCAAACTATATAAAATATTTTTTGGTGTATCAATCTATTTATAGAACCATTTTTTAATTGTCTTTGATGTGGGCTAACTTGTTGAGTCGGTTAATGGTCACGTTGATGGTATCATGCCCTCTGGACATACATAGTTGATCAGTCATGATGTCCATCAATATTCCATCCCACATTCACTCAGTTGCCTTAGGTGATTGATTCAAACCCGATAGAACATGGTGCTCATCCTTCAATTGTTAACAAGTGAGGACTCTAGTGATAAACTCTTCCACTTCCTTATACTTTCCAACCCACCTAAATTGACATCGTATGTCCTGGTAGATCATTTCCACACCTAGATGTACAGCCAAGTGGCATGCATGGAACTCCATCGTCACATCCTCCTATAACATTTCCAATACAACTATATGACCCCAGTAATGTGTAAATTCCTGGATTTGGGTACCACTCAACTGGTTCCCCGAACTCGGTTCGTCACATGACCTCATGCACATTTCCTCAAATGCCAGAGGCTTATGGCTAGCAATGAGGGCACATGTTTGATAGTAGGGATATTATGCTATCATCTTTAAAAGTGTAACGTAGAGGTACAAAATAAATGATTACAAAAGAGGAAGCAGTGAACAATACTGATGCTGAAATAAATAGAGTAATAAAGAAAAGAAAGACCAACAGTCATATATAATGATGCAATATGTATCTAAGTCTAATAATGAATCCAAAATTAGAAAGACTAAAATCTGAATCAATACAATACAAGAGACAATACTTCAAAGAAAAATTAAATAGCACAGCTGGAACTCAGTAGCATCGCAAGACTATGCTCGGTCCCATGCTCTTCTACTACTCTAATATAAGGACCCGACCCCAGTTTCCTAGAGCTGGTGCGTTATTTGATTACGTTGGAATATATACAAGGAATAAGAATCTCAAAAGACCGAGTAGTTTAGTATTATTGGAAACATGTTACATAACTAATTTTATCATTACCACATGAAGGGAATCTAAAAAATTTATTTTATTCCACAAGAAACATCACGTCTCCTAGATTATGTTTGCAAGTCATTCATAAATTACTTCTTTATATCCTGATAAAATGAATCATAAGAAAGGGGTGAGCTCAAATTCTTAGTAAGAGTAAGAAATACATCAGAAGATAATATAAACATTAGACATAGTGAATAATTGAAAACACATGCCATTAATAATAAACATGAACACATTATTGCAGGAAAATGAGCTGAGTAAATAATGCCATAATGAAACATAATCATGGGTATTATACTAGTAAAATAACCACATGAAAATTAAATTACTAGATTCATAAGGAGGGAAGTTCATATTCGAGACATTCTGAAACATTTTGCATTGGCCTTGGCCAAGACGTCTAATGATTAAGGCCTCGGCCAAAATCCATATCGTATTGGGAAAGGCCTTGACCAATTCCATGTATATTTGTCTCCTGAGACCTACCGATGCATCGACGAGCTATATTGGGCCCCACCCATCAAATAAAAAATACAATTAGTTCCACATATGAGTGGGGATCAACATAAACAATATATAAAATCATATTGAATCTATCATATGAAACGTAACAATCTTTCCCCAATCATTAAACATAAAACACTAACCATTCAGAATAACATGGTGAATGGTTTTATGATAGATCATACACAATATATTTAGTCATAAACCATTAAATAAAATATTTTAGATAACATCATAAATGATTAAACCCAATAATACCATAGAATCAACAAGTGTGTTGAATTATATGAAAACACTCTTATAAAATCATTAAGCAATTCTAGAGATAAATACTCTTTAATTTTTCAAAGAAGAGTTCATCTGGAAAAATATTTGTATAAAACAATAAGTGATGTAAAATATTATTTTCATAACTAAACTAGTGTTTATTGAAGAATAATGGTTTCTAAAAATAGATTATATGTTGCCCTCGAAAATAGATATGAATTAGAAAAAATTCCCTTGTATCGTGCTCGTATTTTTGGAAATAGTTTCGAGAGATTCTTTTAAAAAAATGTAACTATCAAGAAAATAGGGAAGAATTATGGTTGGTGAAAATATATAGAATTCTCACACATAATTTATGTGGAGTAAATAACAATACATAATAATTTCATCGAGTAAATTATACAATAAAGGTAACCCGAGTGAAAATGGAAGTTCGGGTGGAAAACACTTTACTTAACTCCAAACGTGTTACACAATTGTAATTAAGCTCCTGGAATATGAAATTTTACTTTTTACCAACTTATTTCAGAACATATTATACATGTATTCATTTTATCATAATTCTAGTTAGTTAATTTATGTCTTTATTGACAAGTTATTTTATTAAATTTCTTCGTTCTGGAGTGTTCGTTTCCTTTAATTTCATATTCAGTTCACTTGGTTTTATGTAATGAAGATCATGTGTAATGGTAATAAATCTAAAGGAATGGAATTATATTTTATTATTGAACAGAAATAATTGATAATGGTCATTTCTATCATTTGGTTACATTGAATGAGGTTGAATCATTAGATGATAACCACTTCGATTATTCGGTGGTATTTGGAATATTATGAACTAGTTTTGTCATATAACTAAATTATATGTACATATTCTGGTTCCTGAATATTAATTAGGTTATAAAACATATATTATATTATGGTTCAACCATGAATATAGTTACATGACTAGTAATGAAGAAGAAATTTAACAACGAAACTTCGTCGTCCACGACGGTTATAAATATGAACCTCATGGACGTCGATTTTGTTTATAAAATAAAAGAGAGGGAGTAAGAATATTTATTATGGTTCCTCCATTCACATGATATAAATCCAGTATATATATTTTACTGGAGTTATCATGATCATTTGGATAGAGGGGGTGATTAGAGGATAGAAAAAGAAGAAAAATGGAAATGAAACCAAGTGGAAAAGAAGGGTGTTATACCTCTTGAAATAACCTCCTTGAGGAACTCCTTAAGGGATGGGGTTTTGGTCTTTTGAAAAGACTAAGAGATTCCTGGTCGTGGGGAGTGACTAGGAAGGGTAATTGGGCAGAAATTTGAGGAGTTTCAAGGCATATAGTAGTTAAGAGAAGAGGTAGTGGTGAGGGGTTTTTATAGTGGAGGAGAGGGGTATATTTTGAATATTTAATTAATTATTTTGTTATTTTTCTCAAGAAAACCAAATAGGGTTGTTTTATATTACCCCTAATAGTTTTAAGTTCATGTGAGTTCAAACCATGTGGCCTTTCATCACTTGTGATTTCATGAATACTGTATTTAACTGATAAATTGAATATATTGTATTTTACCGTATTTCAATATTCATAAAAAAAATCAAGAATTTCAGAAAAATCCCAAAAATTCATCCCTTCCATTTTTTGAAGTGTAGAATTCAAAAGTGAAATACATTATTCAGAAATAATTGTCTAAATATTATTAATTTATTTTTTAAATAAGGTCATAGATAATTGAAAAAATAACAATCTTCAAGTACACTTAGTTCTACGTGACATTGAAAAATTAATTATGATCTCATTATTATATTGCCATATGAAAATAAAATATTATCATTATTTACTATTCAAGGGTCATAATAATATTCATATTACTATTAAAATTACTATTCATAAGGTTATGTTACTAATCATCAAAAATCATGTTTGTTATATCAAATTCCAAATGACTTACTGAACATAACTCTAGATGACCCTTTCTTGAAATTCAAAACATAGAAGAGACAAAGTTGTGTTTAGTGGTTAGATTATGAAATTTTATTCTATATTTATTTTCAAAACCTTGGAAAGTTACATTATCCCCTCCTTACAAAAATTTATTCCTCGAAATTCATAAAATATTACGTAAAATGATTCGGTTATGTCTTTATCATAAGCTCCTAAGGATCCCATGTTGATTCTTCCATCTTATGCTTCCTCCATAGAACCTTCACCAGATGCCCCGTCTGATTTCCCAATACTTGTTCTCTAGTATCAAGAATATCGATAGGCTCTTCACAGTAAGATAGATCATGCTCAAGTTCGACTTCTTCAAATGTGAGTACATGTGTTGGGTCTGGCATATACATTTTTAACATTGACATGTGGAACACATTGTGACCTTTGACAGACATGGCAGCATTGCCAAACGGTAAGCTAAAGCTCCAATTCAGTACAGAATTTCAAAAGGTCTGATGTACCTGGGACTTGACTTTCCTTTCATACCGAATTGTATAATACCATTCCAAGGAGGTACCTTTAAGAAAACATGATCACCATCTGGAAACTCCAAATCCTTCCTTCAGTAATCCGCATAGCTCTTTTGCCTGCTTTGAGCTATTTTGATTTGGTTCTGGATAATCTTCTCCTTGTCCATTGTTTCGTCAACAAGTTCTGGGCCCACAAGCTTTATTTCACCAACATCATTCCAACAAGTAGGTGTACGACGTCACCTCCCATATAACACATCATAAATTTCCATCTGTATACGTTAACAGAAGCTATTGTTGTAGGAAAATTCTATGAGAAGTAAATTATGATCCCACATGCCATGAAAATAAAGTGAACAAGACCTCAACATGTCTTACAATGTTTGAATAAAATATTGTGACTTTATATCAGTTTGTGGGTGCTAGGTAGTGCAGAAAAAAAGATCAGTATCGAGCGCCTTACAAAGAATTTTTCATAATCGTGATGTAAAATGTGGATCACGATCAGAAACAATCAATAGGGGCACTCCATGAAATCTAACAACTTCATTAATATATATTAATGCTAGACGTTGAAGTACTATATCTTATCTTATATCAAGAAAATGTGCTGACTTGGTAAGATGATCTACAATGACCCATATTGCATTATTCCATCTAGGAGTCTTTGGTAGTCCCTTGACAAAGTCCATTGTGATATTATCCCATTTCCACTCAGGTAGGGTAAGAGGTTGCAATACTCTTCTAGACAGTTGTCTTACAACATTCACTTGTTGACAAACCATACATCTTGACACAAAATCAACAATCTCCCTCTTCATATTGTCCCAAAAAAAATGTTCCTTCAAATATCTATACACCCTAGTACTACCAGGGTGTATATAGAAATTGGAACTATGAGAATCATCCAACAATTCCATTTTTATATCAGGTACATCGGGAACAAAAGTCACTTCCGAAATTTCAAAATTACATCTTCATATATGAAGTCACTCAATCTCCAAATATGTACAACTTTAATATTCTTTTGAAACTCTTCATCATCATCCTGAGAAATTTTTATCTTTTATAGTAAAGTTGGTTTGGAATCCATTTAAAAAGCATTGATGTTTCACATTCCATGGTTTTTCCCATATCCATCATTACTACATCCAAGAAAATTGGAACCCTTTCAACTCTCATTTTGTAAAAAACCCTATGTTTCTTTATGCTCAAAGCATATTCCACCTTATTTCCGTTACATGGGTGGTAGTGTATCGTGCAAACATAATCCATTAGTAGTTCAATCTATCTCCTTTTCCTCATGTTGTGTTTGTTCTTTGAAAAAATATACTTAAAACTCTTGTGATCAGTATAAATCTCACATTTTTCACCATTGAGAAAATGTCTCCATATCATCAAAGAAAATATCACAGCATCTAACTCAAGTTCATCTGTAGGATAGTTTTTCTCATGAATTTGTAGCTATCATGATGCATAATAAATAACCCTATCATTTTTCATTAGCACACAACCAAGTCCTTTATTTGAAACATAACTATATATAACAAACCCGTCATTCCCTGATGGTAGAGTCAATATATAAGCATTGGCTATTCATATTTCAGTTCTTCAAAACATTATTCAAAATCTTTTTTTCCATAGAAATTCAACCCCTTTACGTGTGAGCATCGTTAGTGGGTTATCCAGTCGGTCAAAATTCATCACAAAACGTTGATAATAACCTGTTAAGCCAATAAAACTACATTACTCAGTTATTTTTGTTGGCTTGGGACAATCTTTTATTTCCTTTTTCATCGTAGGATTAACTAGGATTCCATTATTAGAGACAAATGGCCATGAAAAGAAATCTCCAGAAACCAGAATTCATACTTTTTAAAATTCCCATATAAATTGTGACTTCTATGAGTCTTCAGGATAATGCGCAAGTGATTTTCATGATCTTCATAGAGTTTGGAGTATTCCAATATATCATCAATAAATACCACTACAAGATTATCGATATTTTTTTTGGAAACAATGTTAATTATATCCATGAGGACAGAGGGTGCATTAGTCAATCCAAAAGGCATTACTACAAAAATGTAATGCATGTACCTGGTTCGAAACTATGTTTTTAGAATGTATTCCTTCTTCACACCAACTGATCATATCCAGCTCGAAGGTCAATCTTGGAAAAGTATTGAGATCCATGCAGTTGGTAAAATAAATCATCAATGTGTGGTAGGGGATTCTTGTTCTTTATTTTTATATAATTGATCTCCCTATATTCGATACATAACCTCATAAATCCATCTTTATTCTTACCAAAAAGGACATGGTCTCCCCATGGAGAATCACTAGGGAAAATAAATCCCTTATAACTCAATTCCTCTATTTGTTTCTTTAGTTCCACTAGTTCCATAGTGGCCATTCTATATGGCCTCTTCGATGTGGGTCTCGAACTAGGAATTAAATCAATGGAAACTCAATTTCTCATTCTGGTTGATGTCCAAGTAAATTTTCTTGAACACATCATCATATTCTATCTAAATTGGTAAATCCACTATTTGAACATTCCTTTCCTCACCCATAGTTATTTCATTATCTTCCTCCCCAATAATTGAATTTAGTTGTGTTTTGGGGGGTCGATCTAGATAACAATCAGGTGGTGATGATTCTACTCTAAAGATAAGGTGTTCTTTATCATCGTCATCAAAAATTGTTACCTTCTTCCTCTTACAATAAATTTTTTAATCATGATCTGAAATCCAATCCATACCGAGGATTATATCAAATTAAATCATCGTTATGACGATGAGATCAGTAGATAACGAAAAGTTACATTCCCTAATGGTAACAGATTAACATAACTTTGTAGAAATGGAACTTCCCTTAAGAGTTTTGACTGACAACACCCTAGTTAAATAAAAATAGAAATATCTATTTTTCATAGAAAACGTGGAAGATATGAAACAATGTGATGATCTAGAATCAAATAAAGCATTGTCTAATCTTGTGGAAACAATTAATGTATCTGAAACCACATCATTAGGAACATCATCTTCTATAGTTGTGATTGCATAAGCTTGTCCCTGGTCCCTTGGCCTTTTGTATTGCATATTTCCTTGACGTTTCGGACAGTCAATAGCAAAGTGTCCCATCCCCTGACAACTATAGCATTGAACATCATTGGATTCCTTCGTACATATGCAATAACCAGAAAGATGGCCTTTCTAACCACATTTGTAGCATACGCCTTTTTATTTTAAGCATGCACCATGGTGATTCATTCCAAAATTGTCAGATGGTGGAAATTCAACTCATCCCTTCTTCCCCGTTTCCTTACTTCCATTCCCAGGGTCTTCAGTAGCCCTTTTTTTCTTGCTTTCCCCTAAAGTTATAAGACATAGTGAATTCTATTTCTGTCTTGATGTAAAATGAAACTATATCCTCGTATAATGAAATACTTTGGGAGACTAGTGCCTGCTAGAAGAATGGCATTAGGAAATCAAAGAATAGATCAATTTTTCTCCTTGGATTTCGTATGTAGTCTACAAAATGTCTTGCTATTATTTTGATGTTATCTTCGTACCTTGAAACATTATCATCTTATTTCTGCATCAGATTCATGAATTGTCTCTCCATATCTGCTTGCTGCTCACAAGGGAAATATTTTTCTAAGAAGATTTCCTTAAAATTACACCATTATATCTCTTCTATCTCTTCCACCTCCTGTGTGCTTTGGATTAATGACCACCACTAATCTGAATCTCCTGATAGAAAATTAACCAACATGACAACCTTCTCAATTTCATTACATCCCAAAGCATGAAATATCTTCCCAAGGGAACATATCCATTTCTATGCTATAAATGGGTTTCTAGTCCCATTGAATGATGGAGGTTGTTGTTGCATAAAGCGATCTAGCATGGCTCCTCCACATGGTGGGACCGGATGCTCCATACAGGTAAGGATATTATTCATAACCTGAGTATGTTGTCCCAGTATAGTTATGAGTTACTCAAAACCAGTCACTGCACTAGAGCCATCATCATTGTCTTGCATCGGAGGAAAATACCTATAGGGGACCTATGCATTCATGTGATTTCTGTTCCATCCACTAGGTGCCATATCTAGATAATGGCATACAGTATATTAGGTTATGAATCAAAATGTATAATATTAACATAAAAATAATCAGAAAAATTGAGATCCTACGCACGGCTTATCCCATATTCACAAAAAAGGTTTCTTTGAGGAATATTTAAATTAAACCCCTTCATAATGTCTTGTAAAAAAATTTGAATTATGCTAAGAATATCCTCCCGGAGTGTCATAAAAAAGAGTGAAACAAGGACCATTTTCGTGCACTAGTTCATGTTCGAGTCTATCTCAAAGTGGTGTTTTCGGGTTTTACGCCTAGATACATCTGCGCCAAAGCCGCCACTACCAACTTGTATCCAGAGATAGAAGTATTGTTTGAAATACCCACATAATATATTCCTTACCAAAATACTAGTACGTAATTATATGTATATACTCAATTACTAACTTAGGGACTCCTCATTAATTCTACGTTTTCTAAATCTAGTTTCCATGTATTCTACTAAACTTCCTCTGATACCAACTGTAAGGACCCGACCCTAGTTTTCCAGATCTGGTACCATATTCGACTACATTGGAATACATAAAATGAATATGAATATCAAAAGACCGAGTAGTTTAGTATTATTGGATACAAGTTACATAAAGAATATTATCATTACAACATGAAGGGAATTAAAAACACTATTTTATTCCACTAGAAACACCACGTCTTCTATATTTTTCTTGAAAATCATTCATAAATTAATTGTTCATATCCTGAGAAAATAAAACATAAGAAAGGGGTGTTCTCAAATTCTCATAAAGATTAACCAAAACAGTGGAAGATAATATAAACATTATAAATGGTGAATAATTGAAAACACATGCCTTTAAAAATAAACATGAACACATTATGGAAGGAAAATGCGATGAGTAAATAATTCCATAATAAAACATAAGCATATGTATTCTACTAGTCTAACAACAACATGAACATTCAATTAATAGCTTCATAATTAGGGATGTTCATATGTTGTAAATTCTAAAATAATTTCTCATGGCCTCGGCCAAGATATCTAATGAATAAGGCGTCGGCCAAAATCCAAATCACATTGGGAAAGGCCTTGGCCAATTCCATGTCTATTTTTCTTCTGCGACCAATCGATGCATCAGGTGGCTATAGAGGGCCCCGCCTATCACATAATAATTCTAATTCATTCCTCATATGGGTGAGGATCAACATAAACAATATATACATTCATATTGAATCTATCATATGAAATGTAACTAACTTTCCCCAATCATTTAACATAAAACATTAACCATTCAAGAATAATATGGTGAATGGGTTTAGGATAGATCATCCACAATAGTGTTAGTAATAAACCATTAAATAAAATATGGTATATGAATTTATAAATTATTTAACCCAATAATACCATATAATCAACAAGAGTGTTGAATTAGATTAAATCACTCTTGTAAAATCATTAATAAATTCTGGAGATAAATACTCTTTTATTTTGAAAAGAAGATTTCTTTTCAAAAAATCATTGTATAAAACTAGAAGTGAAGTAAGATAGTATTTTCAGAATTAAACTATTGTCTTTATAAGAATAATTTTTTCTAAAAAAAATTATATATTTCCCTTGAAAATAGATATGAATTTGAGAAATTCCCTTGTATCGGGCTCGTATTTTAGGGAATGGTTTTGAGAGAATATATTAATCAATGTAGTTATCCTGAAAATAGGTAAGAATTCTGGTTGGTGTAAATATATAGAATACTCACACGTAATATAATAGGAGTAAATAATACTACATAATAATTTCAACTAGGAAATTATACAATAATCGTAACCCGAATGATAATGGAAGTTCGGGTCGAAAACCCTTACCTTAACTCCAAACGTCTTTCACTCTTGTACTTAAACTCTTTGGAATATGAAATTATAATTTTTAATAACTAATTTCAGAACCTATTATACATTTATTTAGTATAAAATAATTCTTGTTAGGTCATTTATGTCTTTATTGACATGATATTGTATTGAATTTCGTCGTTTTGGAGTGTTCGTTTCCTTTATTTTCATATTCGGTTCACTTGTTTTTATGTAATGAATTTCATGTGGAATGGTTATAAATCTCCAAGATTGGAATTATATATTAATAATGAACAGAAATAATTGATAATGGTCATTTTTATCATTTTGTTACAAGGAATGAGGATGAATCATTAGATGACCACCACTTCGATTATTCCGCTGTATTTGTAATATTATGAACTCGTTTTGTCTTATAACATAATTATATGTAAATATTCAGGATTATGAATAATAATTAGGTTATAAAACATATATTATAGTTTCTTAAACCATTAATATGGTTTCATGACCAGTAATGAATATGAAATTGAAGAACAAAACATTTTCGTCCATGAAGGTTATAAATCAGAACATCATGGACGTCGATTTTATTTATAAAATAAAAGGGAGGGAGTAAGAATATTTATGATGTTTATTCCATTAAAATGATATAAATCAAGTATATAGATGTTACTGGATTTATCATGATAATTTGGACAGAGGAGGTGAGGATAGGATACCAAAAGAAGGTAAATTAAAATAAATCCAAATGAAAAAGAAGGGTGCCTTACCTCATGAAATAACATCCTTGAGAAACTCCTTAAGGGAAGGGGTTATGGTCTTTTGGAAAGACTATGTGCTTATTGGCATTGGGGAGTGACTAGGTAAGCCTAATTAGATAGAACCTTGAGGAGCTTCAAGTCTTAGATTAGTGAAGAGAAGAGGGAGGGGTGAGGGTTTTTTATATTGGAGGAGATGGGTATATTTTGAATATTTATTTCATTATTTTATTATTTCTCTCAAGACATCCAAATAATTATATTTCACGTGACACATAATAGAAATAAGCGCAAGTGAGTTCGAACCATGTGGCTATGAATCACTTTTGATGTCATGAATATTGTATTTAACTAATAAATTGAATATATGGTATTTTATTGTATTTCACTATTCTTTAAAAATTCAAGAATTTCAGAAAAATCCCAAAAATTCACCCCTACCATTTTTTGACGTGTAGAATTAAAAAGTGAAATCTATTTTTCATAAATAATTTTCTAGATATTATTAATTATGTTTTTAAATAAGGTCATAGTTATTTCAGAAATAATCATTCCAGAATTGCAGTTAATTTTATGTGAAATTGATAAAATTAATTAAGATCCCATTATCCTATTTCCTTAAGAAAATAAAATAATATCATTATTTATTATTCAAGGGTCATATTACTATTCATATAATTATTCATATTTCTATTCATAAGGGCATGTTACTATTCACCAAAAAATCAAGTTTGTTCTATCAGATTTCAAATGACTTACTGAACACAACTCTAGATGACCATTTCTTGAAATTGAAAACATAGAAGAGACAAGGTTTTGTTTAATGGTTAGATTATAAAATTGAATTTTATATTTATTTTCAAAACATTGGGGTGTTACATCTAAAACAATCAATTACATGTATAATGAACCTTTCCCTTATCCACACCTACAACAATATAATCTGGTTGGGCCCAAAACATGACCCAAACAGGGTGTGAGAAATAAATCATAGTAGGCAACCACCAATGGCCTATACCCAATGGTCAGAGAATTTGTGCAACAGTAGTTTGCGGTAATGGAAAAATAGTAAACTAGGAATTACTCAAAAATAGCTACTCATACAAGTTCCATTTCCATTTAATTATCATTTAACAATTCTAGATAATTGAATTATATGTTTTTGAGACTTAGCCTCAGCCAAAAATCTCCAAAATAGTGCCATAAAAAAACTACAACAAGCTATCTAACATGTACAAGGTAATATAATACCATGCATGTTCTTTAGCTTGTTAGGTATAACATGTAAAATCACCACAATGAATATAAAATGTAAACAGAATCCTTAGACATAAAAAAACTTACCTTCAGGTAATCATATTTATACCCCCAGGAAAATAAGAATCAAAATCCTCATGTGATTACCCTCAGGAATAAGAAATATTACCCTCAGGTGTAATAGATATTTTCTTTCAGGCATGGAATAAATTTCCCTAAGGCATATGAAACATAGCCCTCAGGCTAAATGAAACACTAGACCTCAAGCTAAACAAACATTTTCCCTTCCGCTAAACAAAACACTTGCACTCAGGCTAAAACAAATTCCCTCAGGCTAAGAAAGTAATGTAGTCGAGACCAACAAATAGCAAGCAATTACATATAGTATCTCTCAATAAAATTCAAAGAATGCTAAATCACAGCATAACCTAGGGTATCCTGGCCAAATTGATAATCAAGGAAAACACACCCACGGGGTGGCCCTAGATCCGAGAAATGATCCAAAACATCAGTTATAAATATTCATTAAATTACCTATGCAATGATGTTTATTTAATTAATCTAGGCCTTAGCCATATGAAATCCCAAACAAGGGTGCATAGCACAACTGTACAGAAAAACAGCATGACAGTTGGAATTAAACATCATACCACCTACCTTGATCACCTATGATCAATATATGTGAATGGTGAATACTAAAACACCCAAGAATGGTGTAGATCATTGATAACCATTTAGTCATCAAAACATAAATAACATACTCTCAAGAATGAATTGGAAGGAAGGGTTTAGGTGGAGAGAAGAACTCACTAGCGCGGTTCAATCGAGATCGCCGACGGAAGAATCAGATTCTTTTTGTGCATTCGAGAGCCCCTCTGAGTCTCGGTTGTCTGTACTGGTGCACCTGGTTCATTCAAAGCTTCCTCTTTTAGAAGAGGAGGCTAATTTCTATTTTAAGAAAAACAAACAAACTACACGGTGTGTACTATCGAGTACATGACATGCACTTTTCATTTTCTAATTGTTCCCCTGTGAGCTACTTTTCACCACCATATTGTTAATCTGTTGACATGAGTACATGGAGTTTATTTCTTAATACATTCCATGTACTGTCACTCTATTGGATGATACTCACACTACATTATTGTTCTCCTGCCGACTGATTAAACATCGTGTAAATACCACGTACACAGCGTGTAGTTAGTTTTTACACCCTTTATCGCCGACAGGCCTACACACCCTATGTACCCATCTCACATGACCAAATTACATGGCATGTGGAAAAGTACACTGCATGTACCCACAAAATTTGGGATTTCCCCCCCATTTTCCTTATTTTCTAAAAACACTTCATGAAAGAGGAAAAAAATAAATTTTACCTCAGGAATAAGAACATTATTCTAGAAAAATTCCCCCCTTAATCAAATTCATCCCCGAATTTCTCTTCTAAGGGTGGTGAAGATAATCCTCAGAACAAATCTGGCCACTGTGCAAGTATGTCGGTCTCCCGCTGCAATGTTTCGTCCTGCACTCGGCCATGCTGCCATGGAACACATACGAGAAGAACTGACCCACCTCTAAGAACCTTAGTGCCATTATCAACAATATGAATTAGATGCTCGTCAAAGGATTCATCAACCAGAAGCTAAACCTCCTTATGATAAAATATTTGAGACATGTATGAGTGATAATGACACCTCTGAGATACACGGATGATGTTGTGTATGGCCCGATACCTCTGTGGTAAATGTAGCCGATAGGAAACTGGCCGGACTCTCTACAGAATCAAGAACGTACCCACATATCTTTGTAAAAGAGTAACATGTCTTCTGATCTGCATGTGTCCCAACCTCGGTGAAACACACATGAAACCCTGATCCACGACCACGAACTCCAAATGACATATGTGCCGATCAACATAAAATTTCTGATGGGACTATGTACTAGCCATCCGCTTTTGTATCAACTGGACCTGCTCTAAAGTCTCTTGCATGAGTCGTGGTCCCATTAAAGCTACCTCGCCTACATCCATCCATCAAAATGGTGATCGGAATGGCCTACCATATTAATCCTCATAAGGTTCCATCTCAATAGTATCATTAAAACTAGTATTGTAAGAAATCATGACTAGGTGTATGTGGTTCTCCAAATTGCCCCCAACGTCCAAGATGCATGAACACAACATGTCCTCAAGAACATGTATCATACGCTCTAACTGGCCATCAGTCTGAAGGTGGTAAGATATGCTTAGAAGCACCAGTATACCTAGTGCCCTCAGAAAATTCATCCTGAAATGAGATGTAAAGTGGGTGTCCCTATATAATATGATAGAAAGAGGAACCCCATGAAGGCGTACCACCTATCAGATATTCACGTTTCTGAGATCGTCTACCCCAAAGGTCTCCCTGATCGTTAAAAAGTTAGATACCTTTGTAAGTCTTTCTACAACAACCCACAAATCATCATTGCCTTGAGGTGACTCTGTAACCAGGTCACGATGACCATCGCGACATCATACCATTTTCACTCTAGAATAGGTAACTGTTGTAAGAGTCTTGATAGTCTCTGATGCACCGCTTTCACCTGCTTATAGGTGGAACATCTAACAATAAAACTAGCTACTTCATGCTTCATACCTGGCCACCAGTAATGACGTCTCAAATCACAGTACATGTTGGTAACTCTGAGATGCGCTTCCCAAGCTGAAGCATGAAATACCTATATCAGCTCCTCGTGTATATCCCCAAGAACCCACAATCATCCATGGACACATTGTATCTCATCATCTCCTATCGTCCAAATGGGCGGAGGTTCCTCACTGGAAACCGACTCCCGTAGAACTAGGCCTTCAGAATCTGATAGTTGTCTCAACCACACTCTATCAAGGAGGGTATAAAACACGACTAAGGAAGAATGATAGGCTCTTGCCTGACTATCGTGCACCTCCTAATGCATCTCAAAGAACCAAGTTATAAGCTACCACTCACCACTTTCCTCCTTCACTGCCTGTATCTAAGTCCTCTTACTCATTGCATCAGCAACTGCATTACCCTTACCAGGTGTATAATAAATCTCAAATTCTAAGGACTGAAGGTATTCCACCCACCTTCGCAGTTTCAAATTCATGAAACTCTAGGTGAAAAATTATTGAGGACTTTTTTTGACCATAAATACTGCAAATTGTTCTCCCAAGAGATAATGAATCCAATAACGTAACACATGAAGAACTGCGGCCAACTCAAGATCATGTGTTAGGTAATTCTTCTCACGTGGCTTCAACTGCCGAGACCCGTACACAACCAGTTTATCACCCTGAATTATTACTAATCCTTTACTAATACCTGATGCATCACTGTAAAATGTATTGAACTTCCCATGATCTGGAATTATCAGGACTGGTGCTGATGTCATCCTTCCCATCAACACCTGAAATGCTCTCTAGCAAGCATTTGACCAAACGATCATCACACCCTTCTTATTCAATTCATTCAAAAATTATGCTAAGCGGGAGAAGTCATGTATAATGAACTTGTAGTAACCATCCATCCTTAAGAAACTCTGTATCTCAAACACTTTCTGAGGATGCTCCCAAGAAACTACTGCTCTCACATTCCCTGGGTCTACCGCAATTCCCGCCTTTGAGATTATATAACTCAATAAGTGAATCTGGTCCTTCCAAAAGTGGCACCTTTAGAGCTTAGTATATAGCTGATGCTCTCTCAGTGTACTCAGTATGATCTTAAGATGGGTAGCATGGTCGTGTTGAGTTTGAGAGTACAATAAGACATCATCCACTAAGACTACCCCAAATGAATATTGATATGGGTGGAACACACGATTCATTAGATCCATGAAAACTACTGGTGTGTTCGTGAGTCATAACAGCATGAACAAGTATTCATATAGACCATATTTGCTCGGAAATGCTGTAAGAGATATGTTGTATGGTCTAACACGTAACTGATGATATCGGGATCTCATGTAAATCTTCGAGAAAACTCATGATCCTTGATGTTGATAAAAAAGATCATCAATCCTTGGCGTGGGATATTAGTTCTTGATAGTCAATTGTTTCATCTTTTCATAATCCACACAATGTATGAAGGTACCATCTGCGTTCTTCGCAAACATGATAGGTGAACCCCAAGGACAATTACTAGGTCAAATGAATGCCTTTTCGTGCAACTCCTCCAACTTTCTCTTGACCTCATGCAACTCCAATGTAGCCATCCAATGTGGAGGAATGGACACTAGTGCTGCTCCTGGAACTAGGTAAATATAGATATCTACCTCTCGCTCTAGAGGAAGACCTGAAAAGTTGTCTGGGAAGACATCCCTTAAAATGATCATCCACTGGAGGGAAATCCTTCTAACAAGTTCCCTGGTCATCTTGATACAGACTCACAATCTGGGCTATCACTCCATGACACCCACGATTCTCGGGTCCGGCTCGGATCACCTGGACATCCCATTCGCACTTATAAAGAAAATCATCGACCTCTGCTGATGTGAAACTCACCCTATGACGATAGTAATCTACAAAGGCACGAAATGGTACCAACTAGTCCATCCTTAGAATGACGTCATTTATCTTCATCTCTAAGACATAGAGGTCCCATAGAAATCGACACCCAGCATCCTCCAATGGTCACTCACTGCACTGATGCACACATGTCGTCCTAGTACCCAATGGAGTGTCTAGCGTCATAACATCAGAAGAAGAAGAAACACATATTCCAAGGTTCTCCACAATGGGAACTTATATAAACATATATGTATCACCAATATAAAAAAGTACTGAAGACAAAAAAAAAGCTACTAGAATAGTACCTCTGATAGTGGAAGGCTCGGGATCCTACTCTTGTTGGGTCTATTGCACTCCATATACCTGCCCAGTGTCGTGGCCCTACGACACCGCCTGGAAACCGTGAGCTGACCCACCCTACTATCTCTGAGATCCTAGTGTATTGCTACCACGACCAGGACCAACACCTCGGCTTTAACATCCTAATGTGTTCCAATTCCGTGACTGGTAAGAAGCTGTTGTCCCTACTCCCACATGCAGAGTCTTCACAGAACCCCTCTCACTAGCCACTGGGGGAAACACCATGCAAATAACGTTTAAAATGACCCATCTTTCCGCAATCTCACCACTCCACTAGGCCACGTGGACACTACGTTCTCTAATCTATTATTTTCCACACTGGTAGCACATCACTGGGCCACCTGAAAATTTATAATAAATAGTATTACCACTGTGGGAGAAATCCATTTGTCTCTTCCTCTTACCGGTAGAAATAGTTCCAGAAACTAGTGTCGAACCGCGCTGGCCTGCACCACTAGCTTCCTGTAGGTTCCACTCCGTAATCAGTGCCTGGTTAACAATTTCATGCACAATAGGCAACCTAAAAACATTCACCAATGCTCGGATGTCATATCGAAGACCATTCTCAAAGCGTTGAGCCCTCAACATCTCATCGCCCACCAGAAAAGGTGAAAATCACTGTAGATCGGTGAAGAGGGTGGAATAGTACATAACTGATATGGTGCCCTGCTGCAAATTCATGAACTCTCATGCTAGAGTTTCCCTGAGCTTCTCCGACAAGAAAAATTCATAGAAGACTGACTGGAAATATTGCCATGCCATGTCCCTGTGATGCTCGGTCTTGAGGGTACCATCACACCACATCTTAGTGGCATCACACAACATGTATTTAGCAATCATGACCCTCCTCCCTGGAGGATTCTCTAGATGCTCATAGATAGTCATTATATAACCCTGCCAAGACTCCATAGCATGTGGCACGCCATCCCCTGAAAACGTAGGTGGATGCTGCTGCTAGAATGTACAAGTCATCATTACCATAGATGTGGAAGCCAATAGTTTTCCCTAGAAGGTCTGCATGAACCTCATGAAGCCTTCACGGAACTGCGCCTTCACGCCTGTGTCTTCTATAATGGCTGGCTCCACATATATCTCTTTTGGAGTATCCATCAGCATCCCATGCCCTACTGTCTCTAGAGTATACTCATTACAGCTGTCCTGGAGAACAACTCGAGGTCGTCTCAGTGGCTTTAATCTACACGGTCAAACACATGCCTTAGATCATGATCATCATGGACTAAACACAATTAGTTTAAGAAGACATCAAGAGAAAGGAAACATTCATATTTTTCAAAACAAGACTAAACAATGTGTATAATAACTACACGACCGGTTCTCCTAGGTCATTTACATGGGCGTGTACTCTCCCAGCACTGGTCGTGTAACACCCCAAACACACCGCGTGATGTCCACACACACAGAATTTACTGGAATTTTCTACCCTTCCCAAGACCCCCTACACAACATAACCACACTAATATCTTTTAAAAGAGACTACATGGCATGTAAAAGGTCTATGTTGCGTGTAATCCACAAGCTTCACCGACCCGTGTTGTCCGTTACATGGCTGGGTACAAATCTTGGACTACATGACATGTTCCATATAGACATGGCGTGTACTTCATAGATTTAAACTGCCCGTGTTGTTAGTGAAATGGATGACTACTCGGTTGACACTACATGGCGTGTTAAACTATCACACGGAATGTACACAATCATTTTTCCCAGCCACACAGCCATGTCCACTAGGTCATTCACCAGGCAGGACCACACGGTGTGTCCCTCAGGTACATGGCGTGTACTAGGTGAGCTTCTCCGACCCGTGTTGTTTGTTACAGGACTGGACACACATCTCAAACTACACGACATGTTCCATCTTGACATAGTGTGTATAAACGAGTATTTCCTTCATCTGTGTTATTAGTTACACGAGCGGAAACATGCTCAACATGTACGGTGTGTAAAACCGGTAAATGACATGTTCCTGTTAGAACTTCATCATCACCTCTCTCTGCCCACATGGACCATGACACGGTTACAGCCTCAGAAACTAATTTGGAGCCCATAAAATACTTGGAAATCGACACCAAAGTTCCAAATTCTGTTTCGTGAGGGCCTATACTCCCAGTGAACAAAATATTGTCATCCTATGTGTTTTATAATAAGGTATAAAAGAACATGATCTAACAAATTTTGGTTGACAAGGGCCCATACTCCTAAAAACCCAAATAATGGTGTTCATTAACATATCCTTATATAGAAATACCCTATAAAATAGAAGGTATTTATCTAGGAATCTATCACAACACATGTATTTACTAGCACAATATCTAACATAACAGAATGCAATTTATAATGCACCTACCTGGCATGAAAACTATGCTTGGCATGTGATTCTAACATGTTCCTAAATGATGCATGAGATGGAATACCCTCATATCATCTGGTTTCAAATAAATAGAACCAATGTATAAAAATATAAACAGAACACAACAAGTGTGTCACCAAATAGTGAAAATCAAATCAATTGTAAAATTGCAAAATCAGAAAAATTGCAACACGAGGTAAATTGGATTTTCCCTATACACGGGTCAGCTACTCCTGGGAAAAGCTTATTAAAAATTACCTATTCATTACTATCCCTGACTATTGTCTCAAAATATTAATTCAAGAATAAATGAACTCATTTAATACCACTTTGTAAAATCTTGGATCCGGGTGCCACTCAACGGGTGCCCCGTAGCCAGTTGGTCACATGACCTCAAGTGAATTTTCCGAAACCCCAGATGATACCGACTAGCATCGAGTGCACATGTATGAGAGTGGGGAAAAAATTTCCTTCATTTGTCAAAGTGTAACTCAGCATAACAAAATACAAGAATACAAAATCGGAAGTAGTAAAAAATACCAATGCTGAAATAAAAAGAGTACTAAAGTAAAGAATTAATAACAATCATTTATAATGATTCAATATATCCCTAAGTCAAAGAACGCATCCAAAACTAGATACATTGTAATATAAAACAATAAAATACAAGGGAAAATATAAAAAAATCAATAATAAATAGCGCAACAGGAACTCAGAAAAATCGCAAGCCTAATCTCGGTCACATTTTCTTCTACTCCTCTAAAACAATTAAGTACCATTATATGGACCGTTTCACTTATCCACACCTGCAGAAAGATATTATGTTTGGGCCCATGACATGACCCAAACACAGTGTGATAAATAAATCCCTGTATGAAACCACTAAAGGACTATGGCCAACTATTAGTGAATTTGTCCATCAGCAGTGTGGAGTAATGGATGATCAGTAAACATGGATGTACTAAAAAAATAGCTAGTCCCACCAGTTTCATTTTCATTTAATTACCATTTATCAATTCGAGGTAATTGAATTATAAGTTTCTGAGAATCAGCCTCAGCCTACAATCTCTTAAATAGTGCTGCAAAAAAACTAAGACAAGCTATATAAAAAGTACAAGGTAAAACAATAACAAGACTGTGTTTTAGTTTAATAAGAATAACATGTAAAATCAAAACAGGGAATATTCAAAGTAAACAGAGTCCTCAAACATGGAAAACCATACCCTCAGGTAATAAGAAACACACCCTCATCCTAATCGGAATCAAAACCCTCATGTGATTTCCCTCAGGCATAACTAATATTTCCATCAATCATATGAGATAATTCCCTCAAGCACGGAAGCAACTACCCTCAGGATTTTGAAGAATTTCCCTCAGGCTAAATGAAACACTTTCCCTCTGAATAAATAAACACTTGCCTTTAGGCTAAACAAAACACCACTCCTCAGGCTAAAAAAAACACTGCCCTTATGGTAAGAAAGTAACCGGGCCGAGACCAAAACATAGAAAGAAATTACATACAGTTTCTCTCATGAAAATTCATAGCATACTAAATCACGGAATACCCTCGGGTATCATGGAAAACATCTAAACAAAGGAAACACACCCACAGGGTGGCCCTAAATCCATGAAATGATCCCAAAAAGCAGTTATACATATTCATTAAATTACATACACAATTATAGGTATTTAATTTATCAAGGCCCCATCCATATGACATCCCAAACATGGGTTCATAGCACAAAAATACACAAAAACAACATAACGGATGGAATTAAACATTAGACCACCTACTGTGATCTCCAATGATCAATATACGTCAATGGTGCCTCATGAGACACCCAAGAATGGCATAGACCTAGGATAAAAATTTACCAATTCAATTGTATATAACATTCCCTCGAGAAATAATTGGAAGGAAGGGTTCAAGATGAGAGAAGAACTCACCTGCACGGTTCAATTGAGATTTCCAGTGGATGAATCTGATTCTCCATGAGCATTCGAGAGAACCTCCAATGCTCGACCATCTCTCCTAGTGCTCCTGGTTCATTCAAAGGTTCTTCTATTATAAAAGAATGATACTTCTTGTTTTACATGAAAAAAAACTACACGGCATGGAATCTCGAGTACACGGTGTGTACTTTTGATTTTTAAACTATTCCTCTGGCCGCTACCATTCACCGCCACACTGTTTCTCTGTCGATATGAGTACACGACGTGTATTTATTAATACATGGCATGTACTTTCACTCCGTTGGTGGCTACTCCCACTGCCTTACTATTCTCTTGTCGACTAATTACACAGTGTGTAAATAACACGTACACAATGTGTAGTCTGTTTTTACACCCTTCATCACCGACAGGCCTACACACCTTGTGTACCCATCCCACATCGCCAAAGTACACGACATGTAGAAAAGTACACGGCATGTACCCAAAAAATTGTGGTTTTTCTCCTATATTCCTTATTTTCTCATAACTCTTCAGGAAAGAAGAAAATAATAAACACATACCTCAAGAATAAGAGCCAGGTTCTTACATAAAGTATGATGTTATACCTAGTTTCTGAATATGCATTAGGGTCATTCCATTTGGAGATAAGATTATTTGTAGTCTTGCAGCTGATATCTCTATGTTTTCTCTCCTGGAAGCACTATATGTGTGCATCTGTTACCACCATAACCTATAGATATTCCTCTTTATCTTCATCCATGAAAGATATCTGAAGTGAGGACAACTCCTCGGAGGCTTCGTTCCGAAGCTGTGTACTCGATCTCCAGTAGAGAGTATCTGCCATCATGTTCCCCTTCCAAGGTGTTTAGACTATCTCGAAGTCGTAGTCCGAGAATAACTCTAGAAAACACTATTTTCTCAGGTTCAGATCCTTTTTATAAAAAATATTATAGAGACTTTTGTGTTTTTTGTAGACAATAATATGTTCTCCCATTAGGTTGTATAACCACGTCATCAATGTTAATACTACTATTGCAAATTCCAAATCATGGGTTGCACAGTTCTGCCCATGTTGTCTCAACTACTGTGAATTATAGGAAATCACCTCTTTCCTCTACATTAGGACACAACCAAGACTAATCTATAATGTGTCACACAACACCACTTTTGAAACACCCCTTAATGGATATCTCAGGATGGTATCACTCATCATAGTCTACCTAAAATATTAAAATATCACCTGACAAAACTCCATCCATATGAAATATTTTCACTTTAATGGAAAGGGTATCAGGGATGTGACTACTCGGGAAAAGTCGAGAACTGAACTTTGATAGTACCCCTCCAACATGATGAAACTATGCACCTCAGTATCATTCTTTGGTGACTCCTAATAAAGAAAACTTTTATCCTTCATGGGATCTAATGAAACTACATCATCAAAATTACATGTCCTTGAAAGTGAACCTCACTTATCTTTAACTCATACATTGATAGATACCCGTAATGCTGATGCTCTCAGTGTATGTCCAGGACCATCCTTATGTGTATCATGTGTTCCTCCTCGGATGTCGAGTATACCATGATGTCCTCAATAAAGACCACTAGGAAGGGTTAGAATATCTTGTTCATGAATCCACATAATACTACTTTGACACTCTTCAGGGCAACGAAAAATTCACTACGTACAAATAGTGGCTGTTGGGATATCTAAAATTCATCTTCCAGATGTCCCCATCCCACACTCAGATGTAATGATAGCCTACTCTGAGGAATATCATCAAGAATAATAAATCTCCCTTCATCTGATCATAGAGGTAATCAATCCCCATTAGTGGATACTTATTCTTGAAGGTCACATAATTCAGGTTACAGAAATCCACACATAACCTAATGATCATGTCCACTTTCATGGGAAATAATTTTGGGGCTGCCCATGGTGAAACCATCTGTCTCATGGAGCCCTTACACTACATGTCCTCAAAATGCACCCTGAATTCACAATTATCTATGAGATCCATATGGTATGAAAGTGTGTTTATATTGGTAATGTTTTAGGGTCCAACACAATACAAAATTCCACCACCCTTTGTCACGGTAGTCATGGATCATCTTTGTAGTTGAATCCCTTATACTTGTCCACTTCTACAGTATACCGGGGAATCGTCTCATCCAAAACATTCAGGGTCATTCTAGAAAACTAATGTTTGAACGTTTTCACCATCCAATGTGAAAGTCCATCCAGCACAACTTCAATCTACCTTTCTATAACAAAGGAAAACATGGTCCCATATATGTGGATAAGTCACATTGTGTGCCAAATACATTTTACCTATGAATGAAATGTAGATAACCAATTCATTCCCAGAATGATTTTTTATGGCTTCAAATCTACACCCAATAGATCCCAACCTAAACTCTCTCCCCCCAAGATTTAGAAATCACTATCAAAACTAGCGTGTGATCATCGTATATCCTCTCATAAGTGTATGTATGCGTTGGGATCGATTCAATGGATCTACTAGAATCTTAGTCTCTCGAACATGGTTCGTGGTGGGAAATGAGTGACTATAAATTTGGTCTATAAAAACTAATGGTACGTTTTGAAAAAACAATGATCGTACTTCTAATCTTCAAGAATGTCTTGGGACATTATGCATCCATTGGTTGGAGATGGCCTCACCCCAATCCACTAGCTCCTTGAGCTCAGGGTGGACCACCTGGTGGTGTTGGTGGTAGTGCCATGAACCCCCATCTACCAACAACTTCCAGTAATCATCCTCCTCCACATACTCAACATATAAGATTTACTTATTCATGCCTCCACTATTGTCTAGTTGGTCCTTCTACGATCTCATGTTTGGTTGTATGGTTGGTTAGACAATCTCTTTCCAAATTCTCTTGACAGTCACATTAGTAGCACAATCTATTTCTTAGTGGACTCGATCTACCCCAGGAAGCATTTATTACTAATCCCATATACAATGGTCATCTCCAAGAGTTATTGACCCTCTCGGGTCCCAGTTTCATCTGTTAGGTACTGACTACAGAAGACTCTACTACATTTCTCCCGGTGGTAGCTCCCAATGATGTTTTAAACCCAACAAGTAATCTATCTACCAGGAGAGATTTCTCCATCACCCCAACATGCATATGGATTCTATGTGATATCATTGATGACTTGAAATCCTAGAACAATCCATGATCGAAGGTATGGGTCCTGATGAATGGGTCTCGCACCATGTCAATAGAGTAGTGAGAATGATCTATGAATCTAACTGGGTACTCTACTTCCGACTGGCTTCCCAACAGCAGGTGCAGTAGCTCTTGTATACGCACAGAGTATATGCTCATTGGAAGGAACTCCTCCATGAAGAGAAAATCAATGTCTATCCCATTGAGGGTCATCACTTATTGCATCTAGATTTTCATGATCCACCATCTCCATGACGAACATTGTATAAGAATCATGACTAGGACAACCATTTGGTCAAGAAGAATACTCACTAGGTAGATACTCACATCACTACCTCCAACCAGTCCTCAACTACCTGTGGATCTGTCTCACCAAAAAACGTAGGAGTTCATTGTCTAATGAATTTTGGCAATCCACTGAACCTGTGTACATCCTCTATGAGTAACGGTGGTAATAATTGCAACTCTTTTAGTGGTATAATCGCTAGTACACTACAGGGAGGTGATATCTTTAGAAAATATACTTGTCTGGATTCCTCATCGCTTAGTGAACCATAATAGTGTCCATACCCTAGAATCCTGGATGGTTGTTTGTGTTGATTCATAGTAAAACAGAACAAGATTTACTAAAATTAACCTATTATAACTTCTGAGATGATTCCGAATCAATAAGGAAATGAGAAAACAGTCAATTCTAATATGATATATGAACTGCTAATTTCCCATGCAACTCCTGTTTTCATGTACCAATTCAGAAAGAATATTTCACGGTCCTGGTGTATGGATACATCAGAAACAACACAAACTTGGGTTCCCTTTCATGAAATCCAAAATCAAAACACTCAAAAATGTTGACCAAAAAAAGAACAATATAACCTATTTAATACCACAATGTCATGACCCATCCCCCAGGGCCCTTTTCGTGAACACCCCATACCCGCATCCTATAGGCCAGGTGTTGAAAGCTAGTGTCAGGTAGTCATTTTCAACAATTTGGAGGCATTTTCATATAAATCTAGACACATGAATCCATCCCCAAGAATGTTAATAAAAATTAAAACACCAATTAAACATATATACAACCAACTAATACATACTCTAAGTGTAATATTACAAACTAAAATATAAACAAGCTAGAATACTAGACATACATAATTATTAATGTACAATCTCATGGATCACATTTGTAGAAAGCCCAACCTCAAGGGTAACTACAATAAGCTATCAAAATGTTTTTGAGGAGTTTCACGTCTGACGCATCACCCTGAATTACCACCCATCTACGGACAACCAAGGACATCATCCAGGATGTCAGTTGTCAATAAAAAACACAACACATATGAGATATGCATGTGTAGGGGTGACTAATACGATATTCGGTAATGACCCCAAACCACAATGTAATTACAGTAGGTAAATCACAAGGAATATCATGAAGTAAACCACAAATAAAGGCACTACGAAATAATTCTTGTAGAATACTAAAGAGGCACCCTATGTGTATCCTTTAAATGATTCATTTAAGAGAGTCACTAGAGTAAGATTGCCCAATGTATATTTATATAGTGTGTAAACATGATTTTTGTAAGATTCAACAGTTCTCTGAAGTAGTATCATGTGACACATTGGTAACACACATAGTGAAGGTAACACACAGAGTGTTGGTAGCACACATAGTGTAGGTAACACACAGAGTGTTAGTAACACATGGATTGTATCTAACACATGGAGTGTAGGTAACACATGGGAAAGAAATACCATATATTGTGTAGGTAACAAATGGAGTGTCATCAAAAACTATATAATTTTTACCCTAGTGGGATAGGGGAGTACCAACTCAGTCATTGTGAGTAACAATATAAAAACCCTTCTCCATATTTAACACCTAAACAAGGTTTGATACATAAATAATGCACTTAATATTATTATGAGGATCAATATGTCTAATGTATTAGGAAATTAGTATCATTACATGATAAATAAAGACATAAAATACAACATCCTTATTGATAACATATTTTACATGACCACAACATTCATTCATACATAGCATTGCATGGGATATCCTAAGGACATACAAAAAAAGGGAGATCTTTAATTCATTGTAATGGAGTAAAAAATGCATAACATGAAGATTAAAATACATGATAGAAAATAGGAATATCAATATAGCATAAGTGAAATGTTAAAATGAACTCATTATATAGAATGATTATCATAACATAGAGATGTAGAAACAACATTTGACATGATGTTAGCATGGGTGAAGGTTCATTGAACATGGTGAATTAGTAAAACCTCATTGCACATGAAGTATAATTAGCAATACATCATTTCAAATGAATTAGAATGATTCAACACTCATTGCACATGACATATCATGGTACTTTTTTTACCCTATTCATTGAATCACTATCATGATGAACCCTTCTTAATCATTTCATTCAATCCCAATGTGTCCCACAGAGATCAGACATCATGGATTAATTAAATATCATAAGTTTTTTCACGATAAGGGAATGTGAAATACATACATGTATGTATCATTCAATAAATATATATATCTGTGTGTGTGTGTGTGTGTGTTTGTGTGTGTGTGTGTGTGTTCATAAGAGTGAATACCCTTGATAGATAAATGGGCATGGTTTTCACTTCATGATGATTTTTTGTGTGGGAAATTACAGTGCAATCTCAGAGCATAAATGTGTGACATAATATTACAAAAAAAGGTTGATGGAAGAGAAAGGGATATCCCATAATATGTACAAGAAATGGAATATAATGGGGTCATATAGATACTTTTCCCAACACATGGAATTTGGAAATAAATGTTATAACTTATTAAATAAACATGAAGAAAGAAGAGAAATGGAATACCTCATATCATATTTCAGCATGGTCACATGTGTACATGGGAGGGGTTAATTAGAGAGAGAGTGGTATCTCATCATTGAATCATAAAAAGGGATGTATGGGGATGGTTTAAAATAATACCCTAAAACTTATAATTGAAAAATAAAAGTGCATATCATTATAAAGAAACGTGGAAAATAAAGAGAAAAGAAGAAATCCTTTACCGAATTTCCACATGGTAACATGTGTGCAAGGGAGGCATTAATGAGAGAAAAAGAAGTCTCTAATTAGTAAAAAAATAAGTATATTACTATAGTAGAGGTGATAAATCACTTGACCACATTTTTAATAGAAAATAAAATTGGAATAACTTTAAAAATATACTTGGACATAAAGAAGGAAGGAATGTTAGGATCCCTTACATGTGTGTTTGAGTTCAAGAGATTGTGGAGGGGATTCTTGATAACTTTGGGTTCCATGAGAGGAATTTAGAGACATTTGGGTAGTTTTGGGACGTTATCCAATGGTTTTTATTGATGAGAAGTGGTATTTTTTGTGGGTTTATATAGGAAAAGAGAGGGGAATTCTTTAATATTTTACAAACATAGGTTTTGGAATATATATAAATAATTATTCCAAACCAAAAACCAAAACATGGTTTATGCAAAAGGTTTTTTAAAAAGGAGATTGTAAAAATTTATTTTATAAGGACAAGAGCCTAAAATATTAATATAATTGGCTTTTTTATGTGTAGGTGAGTCACACACTAATGGATGTCATTTTAAAAAGTTAAAAATATTTTATAAGTTACTGATGGTCCAATAAGGCACCATAATATTAATCAAACAAATCTAAAATCACATTATTTTAATGGATTAACATATATCTGAAGAATAACACGTTTATATTATTTTATTACATCACTATTTAGTAATTATGATGTCATAAAAGGTATTATATATTTAAATGATATTTAATTTATACCAAAAAAATAGACCGACTCAAAAAATTATGGAAAATCACCATTAAATAATTTCAACATCCTGAATCCAATCATATTATTAATTTTATCTAAATAATTTCCTAAATATGTGAACTATTAATTTTAAAATAAAATCAATAATTTAGATAAAATTAATGTATTTTGACAAAAAAAGCTTTCAAACCTTACTAAAAATTACAATTGTATTCATAAAAAAGATTATAATATATATATAATAAAGTGTGATTCATTAATAATATTTACTTAAAATATAATTTAAATAAAATATCCCTTAAATTATAAAAAAATATTTTAAAATTGAAATAATAATTAAGTTAAAAAAGTATTTTTTCCTTTAAAAATATTTACAATGTAACAATAATTAAATGAATGTATATTCAATATTATATACAAAAATAATGGACATAATAATAGGGCTTGGGTCTCATTATATAACTCCATATAACACCTACTTAAGTCCTAAGGGTATGGTGTGCTATGTTGAACGAATCTTGGGGCGGCTGTGATAACATTGCTCGGGTGGTAATCTTTATTAACTTCCACATACCACATAGGTGATTCTATTCAATCATAACGTGTTGAATATCGACATGTTCTTGTTTTAGATTGATGCCCAGTGACGCTACATCCATTCCAATTTCTAACAAATGCACTTCATATGGACCATTTATAATGGATGAGTCCCTCATTACCTTTGTATGAGTAAATTGGACAAGTTGAAGCCTTATATATATACTAAAAATGGGATCACATTTCAATGGCTACATTTGAAACAATAATAATTCATATTGATATTTTAAATTCCAAAAACATAATACCATGTATGTGTATATATTTCATATAAACATTTTACATAATAAGGAATTTAATTAAAACCATAGGAATTTTCATTGATAAAAGGTTGGGTCATTACAATCTTCCCCCCACAAGAATGCTCACCCACAAAATTTCCTTTTCCCACACTAAAACAGATGAGGGTATCTATGCTTCATAACTTTTTCAGATTCCTAGTTTTCCACTTCAAACATTTAGTTTCTCCACAACACCATGATGAGGGGAATTGTATTATTCCATAGATCATTTTCCCTATGATCTATGATCATAACCAGTTAATCTTAATAGGGGAGATCATTCTCCCATGGTACCACCTATATATTGAGTACAAGTGATGGGTCAGGTATATACTTCCTCAAGATTCATACATTAAATAAAATTATGTAAATTAGATAGGTTCGGTTGGAGTGCTAGTCGATATGCCACTACTCCAATGTGATCAAGGATCTCCAATGGGACGATGTACCTTGGACTATGAATTCAATTATTCCTAAAACTCAGAAATCTCTTCCATAGTGATATTTGGTGGACTATCATGCCTCTAATAGAAAACTCCAGGTCTTTCTGACTATTAAAAGAATAGCTCTTTTTCGGCCCTTAGCATGTTTAATGTGATATGGGATGGTCTTAAAATTCTCCACCATGTATTGACCATTTCTGGACCTATGAGTTTTCACTCCCCAAATTCATCCCAACATGCCAGTGTTCTACAACTCTTCCTATAAAGGGCTTTATATGGATCCATATCGATTGTTGAGTGGAAACTGTTATTGTATGATAACTAAATGTGAGGATGATGTTTATCCCATCCTCCTTTGATGTCTATTGATCATGCTATCAACATGACCTCATATTTTTGATAGTCCTCTCAGATTAGACACCTTTTAAGGATGATAAGTTGTACTGAGGTTAAACATAGTATTCAGAACATGTTGGTGACACTTATAGAACATAGAGAAGAATATTTAATGTCAATCAGATACAATTTATAGTGGAATTCTATGCATTATTACCACTTCGGTGATTTATATTTGTTCTAGTTGATCTAATGATAAATCCTCTAGAATTGTAATGATGTTGGAAGTTGTTGTTAGATGATCCACAACAACTCAGATAGCATTATTTCCTTTGGATGTCTTCAGAAGTCTGGTGAAAAAGTCCATTGTGATGTTCTCTCATTTCTATGTTGGTATGGGTAATGGTAGCATCATATCCTTTGACTTCTTCCTCTCAGCCTTAACATGTTGACACAATAGGAACGTTGATGTATACTCAATGATCTCTTCTTCGTAATATCCCACCATTAATTCTCTCCGAGATGTTGATACATTTTTTTATTTCCTGGGTGAGTGGAGAAATTTAAACTATGTGCATCATCCAAATGATAATTCTTTATCTCTTAATTTGATGGAAAACAAATTCTTCTCCCAAATCTAACAATTCCTTCTTCATTAACATTGAACTCTATGGAATTCCCTTTTCTAATTGATTCCACATTCTTATGAATTCCCATGTAATCTTTTTTAGAATCCTTCATCCTTTTCAGAAGAGACATTTGGGAAATAATTGATGAATTTATTGATGATGTTCCCTTATTTATGATTCCCATGTCCATCTTCAATAAATATATTATTCATGGATCCTTTTCAATTCTCATAGATGATAGAATTGCAGGATCCTTCTTACATAGAGCATTCAACACCTTGTTCTCATTCCCCAGATGATAATGATTTGATTAGTCATAGTCATTGATCAACTCTAACCATCATAATTTGTGTGTATTGATCTATTTTTGTGTGAATATATACATGAGGATTTTTTTATTCATATATATTTCACACATCTCCCCAAATGAGTAATGTCATTAAATTCTTAAAATTAATATCACTATAGCCAACTCCAGATCACGGGTTGTATAGTTTTTCTCATGGTATTTCAATTTTCTGTACGAGAAAGCAATGAATTTGTCATCTTTCATCAACAGATAACCCAATCCCTTCTTCCAAGCATGTATTAATACAACAAAAAGTTCTTCACTGTTTGGTAGTGTGAGCACAGTAGCATTGATAATCATCATTATATAATCCCTAAACCTTTATTCTTATTCATAAATCCATTAAAACATGAATCCCTTCCGAGTTTTCTTGGTATGAAGGTTTGAAAATAATGAGAAATTTCCCAGAAATCAGTGATAATATCAGATAACCCCCAATATCTATGGATATTTGTCACCGATGTTGGCCTCAGCAATCCCTTAGATGCATTTTTCATGGAGATATCCACATTAATCCCATTTCATATGATGTTATTACCCACGAATGAGACCTCATTCAACCAAATATGACACTTTTTAATTTTCAAATAGATTCTCTTTTCACAAGCTCTCTAGTACAGTACTTATATGCTCCTCATACTCCACCATGGTCTTGGATTATATTAGAATATCAGCTATAAAGAACAATTTTTTTAAGTTAATCTCTAAAGACTCTATTTGTCAAGTCCATGAAGACTTCTTGAGAATTAGTGTGTCTAGAAGGAATTACTATGAATTCTTAGTGCCTCTACCTTATATGAAATGCTGTCTTGGGGATATCATTCTTTATCACCCTAACTTGGTAATATCAAGACTAATGCTCCACCTTGTAGAATAATTTTGATTCACATTGCTGATCAAAAAAGTCATCAATTCACGGAAGATGATACTTGTTCTTTATCGTGATTTTTTTGAGCTCACAAAAATCAATGAAACAGTGCATTGCCACATCCTTCTTCTTGATGTATTGGATGGGTGCACCCCATGGTGAAGAACATTGGTGTATAAACCCTTTATCTGGATTCTCCTACAGTCGATTCTTCTTCTCCTCAAGCTAAAAAACATCAATTCTACAAGGGTTCTTGGATATTGGAAATTCCCTAGGTATAATATCAATTTGGAATTCAATATTTCATCTAGCTAGAAGACTAGACAATTTCTTGAAAAACTATTTAGCAAATTCATTCATAATAGGAATGTCTTTAAGGATGGTTGCTTCTGTAGACTCAATGAACCGAACAAGATACACATGCTCATAGAGTAGTAATATCAACACATGACATGCTGATGCTAAAGAAGATTCATCATCCTCTTTGCAATTGTATAGAATCAGTGGTTTATTTCTTTATGGACACCAATTTCCTTTTAATAGAAATTTATGTTATCTCTATATAGTGAAAGCCAATCCAATCCACGTATAGCATCAAATTCCACCAGAGGGAGTATGGAGAGGTTATCTGAGATGTTCTATACTCAAGTTATGATAGGGGAGGCATAATATTAATGGGATATAATGATTTCCCAAATATTCGTTCTCACAGAAATCACTACTCCAATGATTTGTGGTGGTATTTGTATTGTTCTATGAAAAATTACGGATATAAAAGAATTCATATAACCCGAATAGAAAACAATGATCACTATTCATGAATAAATAACTAGCGTACCTTTCACCACTTTGATGTCGGGGTTTTATTTAGTGATAGTGAAGGAAAATTTCACACATTATTCGTTATATAATTTTTGCAACCCTTGAAAACCCTTTGGTTAGCGCACTGGTGTGGAAAGTTCTCTAGTTCTTTGCAGTTGAAGAAATGATCAATACCTTGAGGGTTTTTCAGATCATTCTTCTCCTCAATTGTTGTATCGGGTTTTTCTTGTCAATAGTTAATGGCTATGTTCCCTTCTCTTCCACACCTAAAGAATTTACTCATCCCCTTTAGTAAATTTCTGTGGCATTTTTTCTTTACCCTTGGAAAGGGGGTGATAAAATTTCAAAACACCATTTTATTTATCTATCAGACATCTAGAATTCATGTACACATCCCTCTTCTTATCTCCATGATACCCCTGAGATTTCCAATCTCCATTTCTATATTAAGGTATCATAAGAATATTTCTACATAACTATCAATGTCTCAGATCACTAGGACTTTTTATAGGGATGGTTTTATCCCACAAAAGAAGTGTTCATACATGTATTCAGGGGAAAAATAAAGCGGATGAATATTTTTCAAGCCTTGTGATGTTTTACTCATATGATTAGATGGATCCGTCATGCTTTTTTCTTGAGGGAAAGGATGTCACTTTACATCTTAAGTTAGTGGGAGTGAAGAAAAAAATTCATTTTTTTTTCAAAAATCCTTCTACTCCAATGCCTCGATCTCATTCTCATGAATCATTTTTATTTATTAATATAAACCCTTGATCAGCTTCACCCTCTTTACGATTACCAGAAAGAAGAACCATCTCTTTTTTAGAACATTGAGGTATATGAAAGATCATTTCAATGGAGTTGATATAGAGTTAAAAAATTGATGGATCAGATCATCCAATAATATTAGGAGGAATTCGTATAATTAAGATCTTGATTATGGATTGTTAATTATTGGGATAGGGGTTATGTTCCTCTTGACCCATGTTTCTATTCAAAACATGAGATATCAAATAGAGTATCGTGAAAAATATTATTATTCCCACTCCCATCAGATTGGACATCTCATTAGAACAATCGTCACATTGATCATCACATTTATTGTTACCACAAGTCCTTCTATCACTGGACACTATCAGGAATTAGAGAATTTTTACGGGAAAAACATAAAGGGGAATCCAGTGAAAGAAGGGATATATTATAAATTAAATTTATTTCCTTAAAATATGTTTTTATAGGATTCAATCTATGTTATCCATGATATAGTCCCAAACATATATTCTTATGGTCATTTTTTTATTTCATTAATAATGGTTCATACTAAGATTATGAATTTATCATAGAATGTCCCCATGTGTGTCATTACCAAAAGTGCAGCAAACCCATTTTCATCCACTGGTTCTTGTTCGATTCTAACATAAGGTGGTGTTTTAGGGTTTTACCCCTAGATACATCTATCCCAGAGCCACCTCTACTTTTTCATATCCAAAAGGGGATATATTTTCATGATAAAAAACATACAATCTAATAATAATAATTAGGGATGTTATTATTATACAATGGATAATCCATATGTCTTTTACTAGGGTATTTCTAATCCACATCAAAAAATAACTAAACCAGTGCTCTGATACCAACTAAAACTACACTACAGTTTATTACACACTTAATCATGATTTAATACATAAGCATACACTAAAGAAAACTATGAGGATAGAGAGGTCTAGTGTCTCGAGAAATTACGAACATTACATTAAATCATAAGAAATAAAATTAAACATCTATTTTCAAAGCTTCTTTTACATGAACACAACATTTCTTCATACTTAGCTTTGTATGGTCTATACATAGGGATTACATAAAACATTGTACGCTATAAAGCCTATTAAGGGAGTAAAAAAGGAAAAAATGAAGAATACAATACATGTTAAGCAATAGTCATATCAATGGATTATAATATAAAAATTAACATAAATTCATGATATAGCATTATTATAATAACATTGAGATGTGGAAACAACATTTAACATTATATTAGCATGATCCAAGGCTCATTTCTCATGGAGCAAGATTAATCCCTAATTTGAGATTAATAATCTTGGGTAAACCATCATTAAACGTGAATTATAATGATTCAACACTAATTGAACATGATTAATGATTATATTATTTGTTACCCAATGCGTTGGATCACTGTCAGGGCACACCCCTCTTAATCATTTCATTTAATGTATAAGTGTGTCTCATAGATCTTATATCATGGATTCATTAAACATAATAAGTTATTCCACGAATAGGGAATGTATAATACATACATTAATGTTATATTCAATATGTATATGTCTATACAGGTGAATAACCTTGATAGAGAAAGGGGTATGGTTTACACTACATGGGTATTTTGGCTTGGAAATGTGCGGTGTAATTCCCGCAGCATAACAGTGTGACATGAAGATACAAAAAAATGGTTGATGATTGTGAATGGGATATCTCAAAATATGTACCGAAAATGGAAATTAACGAGGTATTATAGATTCATTTCCCAACACAATGAATTTTTAAAAAGAAGAAGTATCATAATAATGAAAAATGATGAAAGAGGAGAAATCAAATAACTGTTACGAAATTTTGGCAAGGTAACAGGTCTACATGGGAGGAATTATTGAGAGATAAAGAGGAATTTCGTCATTTAAAAATAACTAGGGAAGTGTGAGGTGGTGAGAAATAATAACCCATCATTTTTGATTGAAAATTAAATGTTTATATCAATATAAAAAAACATGGAAAAAAATAGAAAGGAAGAAATCCCTTATGGAATTTCTGCATAGTTACAGGTGTCTATGGGAGAAATTAATGACAGTGAAAGTGGTATATCATAATTAAAACATAAATAGGGTAGTATAGCGGATGTTCAAAATCGTCCACCCAATATTTTTAATCAAAATTAAAAGGGGAATAAAAATTATAGAAAACATGGACGTAAACAAGGAAGGAAGGAATGTGGGGATCCAAATCATGAATGTGTGCCTTCAAGAGCTTGGGGAGGTTCTTCTTGATAGCATGTGGCACCTTGAAAAGAATTTAATTAGAGGTCGGTAGAGTAGGGATGTGCCCCAATGGTTTTGAGTGAACATATATTAGAGATTGGTTGGGTTTATATAAGAAATGATATGGGAATTTTATAATATTTCAGAAATGTGTGTTTTTGAATCAATATAATTAAATATTCAAAACCACAATCCAAACCAAGGGTTTTTGAAATTAGTTTTTTCCATGTGCAGTTTTAAAAAATTATAGGGCCAATGGCCAAACTTATTGAAATACGTGGCTTTCTTATGTGGAGGTGAGTCACACTCTCAATAAAATCATTTTAAAAAGATAAAATATTATATAAGTCTTGAACGGTCCACTAAGGCAACATGAAACCAATCAAACAAATCAAAAATAACATTTTTTTTCAATTTAAAAAATATATTGTCTGAATATCATTTTTTTAGTATTTTATTACATCATTATTTTGTCATTATGATGTCATAAAACACATTGTATATTTAAACAATACATAAATTTTTCACAAAAATTCAACTGTCTCGGAAAATAACGAAAATTTCACCGTTAGATAACATTGACGTTAAGATTATAAAAATAATAATTATTTTATCTTAATTTTTTTTCTATATATGTATATTTTTTCATTTAAAATAAAAACCCACATTTATTAAAAATTCATTGGTTTTGAAAAAAAATATATATATACCTAACTGAAAATTACAATTGTATTCCAAAAAATTATATCATCATTTTTTATTTAATAAATATTAATTTATTAAAAATATTTTATTAAAATATAATTTAATTCAAAACTCCATTAGCTCATCAAAATATTGTTTTTAATTGAATTTAATTAATAACTAAAAATATTAATTGTGCTTTAAACCCCATTTAAAAGGTAACATTATTAAAATGAATGTATATTATATATTATATAAAAAAATACACTTAATCGTAGAGATAGTTTCTTGTTACATAACCCCTTATTACACCCACATATGACATAAGTGTTAGGTGTGCGAGGGTTATAGACTTTTGGGGTGGCTCGAATGACATCCCTTGGGTGGTAATCTATATTAAATTACCCTCTCTAGTAGGTAATTCCATTCATGATTATCATGTTGAATTTATTCTTGTGCTTGGTAAACAACGAATCCCAGTGATGCTACATCCATTCCATGATCTGAAAAATGGACATCATATGGAGAAATTCCATAGGATGAGGTCATCGGATCTTCTGTCTGAGTAAATATTATTTGTTAAAGCCTTATACATATACAAATCATGCGATCACAGTTCAATGTCTATATTAGTAATGATGACAATTAATAATGGTATTTTAAAATCCAAAAGCTTAAAACCATGGAAGTTCATGTTTTTTATATAATAATTTTACATAATAAGGAATTTATGTAGACCAAATGTAATTTTCATTAATTAAAGTTTGTGTTATTACACAAAAAGTTTATATAAGACACATAGCCATGGTAAGAAACAAATTCTATAGAATAAGGTAGCTTATGGGTCGGTGATTGTTGTGGTATTCCAACCAAAGTACAGTCATTCTTGAAGAACGTCTTCTTTGAGCCAATAGGTCGTATGAACACATCAATGGAAACACACTTTGTGTATCTCAATAGAACTACCTCATCACAAGGGTCCCAACACTGTAAATGGATTGAAAATGGACACATTGTTTGATGGTTATGGGCATTTTAGTGAAAATTGGTTGGTTGGGTCTAGGTCTAGTCTGACAAGGGTGAACCGACGAATCCCAAACCGACTTGACCTGACTCGAACCATGTACAACATGACCAGACCCGCCCCGCCCCACTCGTCATCCAAGGTCGACAGAGCCTGCTACCTGCCCAGGACACTACATGTCCTGCATGCCAACTACAGCCGCACCAGCTTGAGCATGTTGGTTCGTCCGACTATGACATGATAGATTTCATGTCTTCTCACTATCAACATGGGGTAGAAACCATGTTTGATGCAGTGTTCCCCCATCTGAACACGCCAATGTTGTTGAAACAGGGTCCTGCCACAGGCTACCTGCCTCTACACAATAGCCATGCCACAGTTTCCACCCACCAGGTGGCCATTCCACCACATGCCACCACCAGCACCACCACATTCCACTACTGGTATATCCCTCTTCAATGGGTCTCCATGGATTCATCAATGGTCCATTCATCAAATCAAAATTATTCAACCGATTCTCAGGATACAATCTTCATCTTCGTGGTCTCAGGATCATCTTGTCATCACTATGGGGGTCTGGTCACATTCAGATCCTCCTAGAAAATCTCAACACAACAACAGGGGTCTGTCGGCAAAGAACACAAGAAGAGGTGAAGGAAAGAAAAAATGTACACCGTTATAATGTACCTTTCCCTTGTTCAGTGGCCCTGGTCCATTAAAATAATTAAGTTCACAAAATATCATGATAATAATAATGACAAAGATCAATTACAATTATTCCCACAATTTACCATCCTACAAGAATAATTCAACCATGGATCAAAATTTTTGTGGGTTGATCCATGTTTGGCATTGTTAACATTAATGGGGATACAAATCTAGAATGAAATAAACCACCTACTTAGATATTGGATCAGTTGAAGAAGGGGATGTGTCACTGACAAGTGATCAATCCATGATCAATCTCACTATATATTTTTTTCATTGTTTTCCAACGGTGGGGTTTCTCCACCTTGCCTCAGGATAGCTGTATGGTTATGAAGATAACCCTAGATTTCTTAACAAGGATCAACTAAAATAAAAACAAAACTATGTTACCATGATACATCAATTAAAATTTTTATATTAAAAATTTTAAACACGTTCACGTCTATAAATTAATGTTCACCGTCGACCCTCTCTAGTTGAGGTTAGTATCCGCATAAGGAAAACACCACATTATGAACACATTGGTTGTATCATATTTAAAATCCTACTTACCATTTATGAATTAGAAGGATTTTAAAATAAAAATATTTTATTTTATTGTTTTATTTACAATTATATCCATTTCGGGTTTTCACACTGGAGTCCCACACTGTCTAATGTTATGTCACACCCAGTTTAAACCTTCCATCCTAAACACAACAGTTCCCATAGATATCTGATCCATGAACCTATTTATAAGTTACTAATTCTACACATGATCTCTATTTTTAACAAATATAAAAATATTTCAATCATTTGTTTTCGGCACCCTGGGTATCAGAATCATCTGTTGTCTCAGCGCCTAGTCTCCAAATAATCCCAAATAATATTAAAAATATTTACATTCATAATAGAATAAATTACAAGAATTATATTATATTATATTATATTTATTGGAACATACAAAAGCCTGTCTGAATTGACATTACTTGGGATACTTGGGTATGGCATTCCTAATGATTTGATACTCTAGCATGGAGTGGCTACTACTATGATACTAAAAAAATGTGTTTCTTATACAAGTTATAATTGAAAAGGTGCACCTAATTATATGACACTCAGGCATGGGGTCCCATAAAATAGTAATACACATGCATAGTGTCCCAAATAACATTGATTCAAGGCCTTTTGACCCTTATTATGTATGATATTTTGGCATGGAATCCACTATAACTCTATGAGACAGTGGTGACGAGACATGGATGCATGTGTCATGCCGAGGGTTCTAGATTTCACAATATATATATGGATACTAGCTTCATTACATATATAGTATTTATATATACATTCATATATATTTATATATACATATGTTCATGGTTCCAACTATTCAAATGTTTCTTTGTACAATCTATAGTAGTTAGTGTCATTCATGTGTCCTTGTAGAACCAAAGATGGCCATTTATAGCTGACATTACTGATTTACAATTTAAATTTCCCCAGACTAATCATATTGTATACACTACAAGCATAATTCATGACATTGTTGTAAGGGGGTACAAATTATATCAGAAACACTTTTTAGGCCCTAATTTCATACACAAACAAACTTCATGGACTTATGTAGGGATAAGGGAATGTCTCTTCTCTTGGATGCTTGATTGATTAAATCATAATCGATTTTTGGAGAGGGACTGAGCTTTAGAATTTCATTATATTTAATAGACCTTTGGTTATTTTTTTCATTTTGTTATATATGTCTGTAAGTATTCCTTCATCTTGAATATATCCCTGAAATACTAATCATTTTTAATTTTATTCCACTCTTGGATTGATATATAATTACTATCTATATGATTTACATTCACTGCTCTATTTTTCATAATTATTCTTCGGATAATTTTTTATTATATCTATGTTGTTCCGCTCTGATTATGTATTTATTGTCTCCCCACTGTACCAACGTAGACACTCTCTACTCGTCAGATGAATCTAAAATATAGGGAGGACAACTTAAGAACAAATGATCTGCGATGATCTATAAACAATGAGTGAAATGGGTCAAGAAAATCACATCTTTTATTTATCTAATTCTCAAAATTCCCCATATGATAGTATGTTACATGATATTATCTACTAAAAACTATCTACAGATAATACTTCTTGTGAATATATCCACTCGATCACTTATAACATATTTTTCACGTAATAGTATATAAAATATAAAAATGGGGTAAAAAATAAAATAATTATAATTGAAGGCTCTTAATGATATAATGAATTATACAGATCATCTAATGGAATGTAAGGATAAAAATGGATATGGTTCTTGAACATGATCTTGTGATATCACACACTCGGGATGACTTATTAACAAGAGAGTAAATGTTCCCTCTTTGCATATATTAACTTCGGAGAATAAAACACCACAAAATTCAATCATGAAATCATCTGGGGGATAATATACGACCTTTCATTCACCATGATATTGTGTCCCCCAATACTGTGATTCCCCAATATTTGGCTAGTATCCAATAAAATATACCAATAGATTATATCAAAATTAAAATGATGGTTTTCTATTGCTCCTCCATGTTGATCTATTTCTCAATATTGGAATCTCATACTTCATACCATATATATTCATTGTAATTGTATTTATAGAAAAACATTAACCAAAACCCATCCAAACTAGTCGAATTATTCAATTGATGATTTTCCAGATCAGTATGCTCATCCTCCCTACACTAAATCACATTTGGGTGGTGATTCATAGATATTTCGAGGAATATGGTTCAAGATAAACCTAAATCAAGGTATCATGGAATTTGGTATTTTTAATTTATTTATTTTTTTCATAATTTTCTATCATCACACAATTTCAAAACAAGAAAAATATAACATAATTACTGAATATTTTCTCAGTCACTATATAGTATGTAAGTCACATAACATAAAACATTTAATAATTATATTATTTGTGAGATGAACCTTAGGGGCCCTAAATTTATTCCTTTCTAATATTCCATACCTATATCCCTAGATAATCTCAAATAATATCATTTCTCAACTGACCCATGGAATCCTGAATAGATCCTAACCATATGCACCATATTGTCTCAAAAAAATCAATAACAACCCTCTGTAATGACCCTAACATCCCCCCTTCTATTACCCCTCATATACAATAAATTAATTTAATAAGTTTCTCCCATATATTACCTCCAAAATTACAAAAATTGTAGAGTATTACTTAGGGGATACAATCATAAAGGGTGGTATTTAACTCATAATATATATCAAGGAATTGGGGAAAGATGAAGTTATTTAGTCAAAAACCCTTGATAAATATAATATACAAAACAACTATCAATTCATGATAAGTGATTCATGTAAAATTTCATAATAAAATAATAAAAATAGAAATCAGATGCCATCAACTCCATAATAGCTTAATCCACCAAGATAGTAATGTAAAATTGAGGCTCCAAAACCATCCTGAAATCCTAAGAATATATATATATATATATATATATATATTCCATGATCAGAACATGTATAATCCATAATATAATTCACAATTTATCTCATGAATATCATAGAAAAAATGAGCCAGTGAATAAGAAATAAAAAAACATCAACCCAAATAGATCAAGTAGTCCATCTCATCCTTAACGAGGATTAATCAAAAAATAGAAAATCAATTGTATCATGATAATATAATTGAAGATAAATATAATTGTACCTCACATCTGCGTCCCCACATAGAAAATATCCACAACATATCTATCAACCATGAATCTCATATCAATGAATATAGTGTATATTGAGGATGAGAGAAATTACCCTCATTTCCTCATTTGGTTATTATTGAATCCTTCCAAGAATAACATAAACTACATCCACCAACAAATAACCCATTACCATTTTTATTCAATGTATACTAATCCATGATCAATTATTATCACCACCAACAGACTCGTCATCATTATGCTTCATCCCCAATTAATCTATCATCCCAATGCATCCCTACCAACTAAGATAACATAACAGTGATATCCGTGTAACTAATCAAACATCACTAGTTTTCACGTCTAACTGATCTTTCACCTCTAACAAAAATTCAATGTTTCAAAAACACCAAGATCCAAATAAAATTTCGTTATGTTGTTCAATAAGTTCCTTTACTAAGATAGTGAATTTATAAATCAAATTAAAATACTAGAAAATATTGTCTCAAAAAATTCTTCACCTAAGAGACCATATGAATGACTACCAGAAAATCTCACACAAGTACATGCCAGTCCATAATAGTACATTATCCCCATGCATCATTAATAGCTAAATGAAACTCACTATGAAATACAACTATAAAAAAACCCAAATTTTCACATCATTATTCACAATATTCATATAATTTTCTAGATGTAGTAGTCATAAACCATGTTTTTTTATTAAAACTACATATCCCATTTATATTAAATTAAACAATAAACCAATAACCATATATTTAATTTTTTGATGGATCACATTTTATTCAATTGCATAAAAGTTTTTTTTAGGATTTAAACTCCCATCCTATAGAAAACATAAAACTACATCACATGTCATAGCATAAAAAACAATAATCATCACAACAATAATGTGACATACCACACTATTTTAATAAAATTATATTGTCCATCATATATTAGCATCAATAATCAAACCACAATAATATATCCATCAACACATATCATGTCAATCCAAACAAGACCTAGGTTCCATAAAATATCTCAACCATTGAATGGGTCACCATCATCATTGAAAATACCACAATATATCTATACAATTATTTTAAAACTTGATAGGAACCACAACATAGATATTATAAAATCATATATCCCATGGTTTTTATTAAAATTTCAAAATATAGATGTCAAAAAATTTCTCCATCACTTACATGGGTATTTTCACAAAATTTGATGAATCATAGAAAACTATTATAGAAGTCATATTTATGTTATTTTCCATTTATGAATGGACCATTTAAGAAAATAATATCAACAATGATACAAAACATAACAACTAACACTACAATCTCATCAAAATAGAATTCGGGTTCAAGTCATGGGTCATCAATATGTTTTGAAAAAAAATATGTAAACACATATAAAACAAGCCTTCAACTTTAGAGAAAATATTTATATATGAATATATTCAATTGTTAGTACTTCCCTTCCACTATAATATATTAAAAACATTATTTAAATTTCATAAATGAACAATGAATTGGAGTAAATAAGGATCCAATCAATTAATTAGAAATCTATTGAATCAATGAAAAATGAGTAGGTGAATTTGGAATTCCAAAAAAATGAATAAATGGTTTAATTCCCCATCATGCTTGAGTCATAACAATAGTTGTACCCCTAGAGTATTGTGATCTTAGGAATCAATCTACATACAGTAGGTGTATCCAACTTGCAGTGATTGTCTAACATGTAATTGTTATGGGACTGTATGTTTTGTATTAAAGTGATAAATCAACGATAAATCCTAAAATAATATCCACATCATTAAATTATATAATAAATATTAATAAATTAATGGAGAATAAATAAATACCATCACACTATTCTTAGACAACATGTCTAACAACCCACCTGGATGATCACATATAAAATGTGAATAAAATTACTAAAAAAATGATACTAAACATTAATCTATACCAGATTTGTCTTCCATATACAATCTCTTAATCCCACATGAGCTAATGTAGCACAAAATAAAATAAAAATCCTCAACCTGACCTATAAGAATAACAATTTGAGAGTTTCCATGGAACCCAATTGTAATTTTATCCTACATAATGGGGGAGTGAAAATCATAGTATTTTATTACAAACATGGTATTTTATTGACAAAAATAATTCATTATTTTATAAATTTTAAAATCTATTCAAATACAAATTAATAAGAAATAAACATAAAAACCGATTATAAATATGGCTTCTAGTGGGAAAATTCCCTTGATAGCAGCTTGTTGTCTATTCAAAACACAAAATCATCAGAACAATAAGGGTGTAAATGAATATCCTCATAAAAATAGAATACTAATTATTGACCCTCATTTTCGTGAACCAAATTGACCAGACATAATCTGGTTAATCTTGGAATTTCTCATAGAATTATTATCATGATAGGGGACCTAAGTCCTCACTCTGGGGATGCCACCCTCACACATCCACTAATCAGATGTGGATCGTAGTTAATGAGTTGAAATTTGTCAACCTGAATAACTCTGAATGAAACCCAAGGCAGTACATTGACATTCTCAATGGTAATCCATATTTGGATTCATTGGAGGGTATTACATAGGAATTCATTATGTCATGGGGAGATTAATTTTCTTGATTCCCAGTAAATAACATACAATACCCTCCCTAAAACCCATTGTAAGACATCATGTACTGCAATTTTACATAGATCCTCAACTAAATAAAAACTAATGAATCCCCTTTATCATTTTGGTTATATATGGAATAATTTGAGGGGATATAATTTTCAACTCTTTTGATGTCCAATATCCATTTTCAAAAAGAAACACTAACATTATAACTCATACCCCCATTCGAATATCATGTGTATAATGAATTATGAATTATCTAATGGTATTTCAATTGGAATCCTTGTCTCCCATGGAATTAGAAATGGTCATAACTTAAATAAAATGATTTCTAATAATCAAGAGAATTATATTATACACTCTATCAAAAAGCTCATATATTACATCCTCTATACCACCTCTACACCTTCACCACTCCATTTACAAAATAATTGGATAATATTGGGTCTAGGAATCTACACACAATATGTTGTGACCCAAAAGACCCTATATATCATGTATCCAAGGGTCTCATACATCTCAACTGGTGATTTCCAGGTATATTGGGAAAACGTCACAATACTATCCCAATAGTCACTTCCCAGAAGTCTTGAGTAATATGAGAAAAACACATGCATAAATGTAATTAAAATAAAAACATGGTATAGTTGAACACCATTTTCCCTCCATCATAATATATGTCCCATAATTCTACAACATTGGTTCGGGTTCCATTGTGACACCTATGACCATATATACCTAACCACATCCAGCCTCTTAGTGTCATACATTCAACATTGTATCGACATGGGTCCTATAATAGAAAAAATAAGATAAATTTCCCACTTAGGATCGTTGGGGTCTATATTTAAGTGGAATCATCACTTCTGGGAGGATCTATTATAACACACATGTCAGAGATTTCCTATTTGGATCCCCAATCAAAAATAGTATCTCAGAAAAATTCCAATCACATGGGAAATTATATTCCCTTGTAGATTCATCATTTATAACATCAACATGATCACATAGTGGATGAAATGTCAAAATTTTCATATGAATATGGTATATGGACCATATAATCTCTATGGTTCTACTTAGATGGTACTCTCACCAAACTACATTGTATTTTATCCCACAGAAATCCACCCATCATAAGTAATTACAATAGAATAACCTTAATGTATTTAAGATATAATGTTCAATATGTGATTATATCCCTATTTATGGAGGTTTCTTAATGGTATCAACTATCCCACTTGGTCCATCTGTATCATTTCACTCACAACTCCTTCAGGATGGAAACACAGATCCTACAATAGGACCATTGTATCTTAATAAGATATGTTGCAATCCCCCATACATTTTTCAATAGGTCACATGTGATCTCAATTATTATGGTCTCGACCATAAATATTTGAGGCATTATATTAATCCATAAGACCCATGTGGTCCATTAAATTTTTTTCACTCTTACCACGGTTTTCAATCAACTTCAAACCTTAAATTCAAAATATATATTTAATTTAATATTATTATATAATTAAACTAATGGTTAATCAAAAATTTTGGTGAGACTAGATGTATCATACCACATAAATAATTAATATGAAAATATGGATAGAATATGATACAACATTCCTTAAATTTAATCCCTATTCACCTTTTTATTAAACCAAAAACTAACTTTTAAACATAAATTATGATGGCCTTGACTCAACTAGTAACCACCCTTGTTCAAGACACATATATCACACCAAGGAAACAGATACGATTAATTAAAATCAATTGAAGTTAATAAAAATATTTAATTCAAAAATTACTAATACCCAAATTCTCACCCAACATCATCTCTAGGAAACAACCCATCCAATGGCACCCAAAGGGCCCATCTAACATCCCCAATATTACACATTGAGAACACAATAAAAATGACAAATAATAATTTATTTAATTTTTAATAAAACTAAATGAAAATTTGATATAATGGGTACATATGCCGAAATGATTAATTATTACCATTGGGTGTCGTCTCCAGAAATCAACAAGGTTTGATTAAAAACCCCCAATGAGAAAAAACTATTCCACCGTGATCTATTTCAATAAGTTTCCTAAAACGATATCAAAAAACCATAAAATAAAGATGAAAATAAATGATGAATCCCAGGTTGAAATATGGGTAATAACATACCTTGATTAACCGTAAAATAAAATTAATAAGAACAAAAATAAATGAACAAAAATGGTGAAGATGAAAAGAATCTAGATATTCACATCAATAAATTAGATGGGGTGAAAAAATTATATAAGTATAGGGGATTCTCTTAGAGATATTTCACTTAAATCCTATAGAGAATATATTTTCTAAAGGTTATACATTACTTTACATCTATATTTCCTACTTTATATAGTGGTAACCTTTTTTTATTAAATAATCATCGTATCCTCTTCTGATTCTCATTTGAGACACTAGGTTTCCTCATGAGCTTCACTCGAATTGAAAAAATAAAATAAAATGGGAACGTAAAAAACCTAGGATTTTTATTAAAAAACCATGATCTAAAATTCATACATACAAAATATTTATAGATTTAATTCCCTATTTATATATCACACGTGTACAGACAATAGAAACCCCAAACACTTTACAGTAACACTAATAATACTTAAGATGTTCCAATGCTCATTCTACCAATCATATGGACATATCTAGACAGGGAAATCTGTTTTAGTTAGCCACAATCTTTTACTGAAGGACAAGATAAAAACCAAGGTTCATCATTTAGATCAAGGTTCTCAAACTAACAAAAATAAGTTCCAAAACTCATGACCATTATTGAAACACCATCATGATAAATTTTTAATATTTTACACCACAAAACATGATCACATAATCACCAAAGACACAATTTTAACTTTGGTACTCTCCATCATTTTTCTTATCTCATAACTCCAAACATCAATGTTATAATTATTCCACCATTGAATATGCATATTAGATCTCCGTAGCCACAATCTAATAATGTGGCCTATTTCACCTCCATCACACTATTCCCATGGAAATTAAACAACATCCTTAACATAATGATTTTTTTTCTCAATTCCAAAAGCCAAAAAAATGGATACATAACATTTCTCCTTACAAAATTAGGATCATAGTATATTTACATCAAAATCCTAGTTTATTCACAAAAATCATATTTTTATTAATTTTATGATATGACTGATGTGGATTCAAACTTACTGCATCCATGTCCTTATGAGACGGCATGTCAACATTCCTCTAGTAGGCACATGCCAAAATGTGAGTCACTAGCCCCCAATTAATTACCACTTACATAATCATGATTTTGACATGCCTAGTGTAATCACATGATATAATGACACAATGTTTAATCAATTGAAATTCCATTCTTATGAATAGGTCATATAATCACAATAAATCACAACAAAATTAACTAATATGTACTAATGGACCCTTAAACATAAGTTCATCAATTCTGTAACTTAAATTTCAGAAATCCAACCTACACGATTGCGGTCAGTAAGGTATTTGGAGTCTAATATGACCAACATAATTTTTGTTGAATAGTACCATACCCTTATGAATAGTAATGTTACCCTTTTTAATAGGGACATACCCTAATGAATAGTAACCTTACCTATGAAAATATATAAATAAGATTAAATTGGGAGTACGATATACCTATATCATGGAATAAGAAAACAAATGTTTTAAAAATGTTATTTTTCGAATAAAATTTGATTTTAATTAAATATTAAATTAATCATATTTCGGAAATTATTTTTGAAAAAATGTATTTTATTTTTCGATTTTACAATTCTATAATCTAGTATGGTGATTTTTTTGGATTTTTATTAAATATGTGAATTTTTAATTAATAGTAAAATAAATTAATTTACATTATAAATACATTATAATTTAAATACCCAATTCCAAATATCATAAGTGATGTAAGAACCAAAATATCTAACATAGATGGATTTAATACTATTCTTGGTTATGGAATCATCACTATTTTATTTCTTATGAAATAATAATAAACTAATGAATATAATATTATGAAAACCCTCCCCTCCTCCACTATAAATACCACCCCACCTTAGCTGTTCTCTTCACTCATCTCAAGCCATGTGACTTGCCTATATTGAGCCCAAATATCTCACCAAGCTCTTACCCCCATATCCAACAGCCACTAGTCTCTTTAAAATTAAAAATTCTATCACCTTAAGAAGGCTTTCAAAGATGAATTATTCAAGAGGTAAATCCCTCTTTTCATTTCATGGTTTATGGTCATTTGTATTCCTTTTTCTCCTTACCTGTTTTCATCCAAATGTTATGGAATCTCTAGTACCATAAATGTACTAGAATGTTCATATTATAATGGAATATTTTATTATCATATCTCTTTTACTATTATTTTATTTTAGTAGTAATGACACCATCTGATATGTGTTAATTTACCACATTCAAGGACGACCCGTTATCAATTTCCATTACCGTATTCAATTATGGTGATGAAACCAATTTTATGGTTGATCCAGATCCTAATATATGTCATATTCCTCATATATAGTTCTGGAATAATTTTGTACACATGGTTTTGGTTTATAAATATCAATTTCATTGTGGCCAAAAACAGCCAATTAACCCAAAATATTTTCCGGAATGTTTTACACAATGATTCAATATCACTCCAAGTAAACAAATAAAATTTTAAACCATTTCACATTCTATAAGTTAAATAATTATATGTGACCACAATTCTGGATGAACACCTTAATCAAACATGTTTATCCAAACATGAACTGATAATTAAATCCAAGGAAACAAGTAATCCCGAACAGTGAAATTTAATAATGAATCCAATCAAAAAGGTCTTGAGTGAACATAAAAGGATATAATAAATAAATTTAATATATCTGAGGTTATATAATTATTAATTAATAAACCTAATTTTTTTAGGTATTTAATAAAAGGAGGATAACACATTCATACATAAGGTATGAGATCCTCTGTATTTCACTTTTATTGAAGATTGTCTTCCATGTGTTTCCCTTTTATGTGTAATTCAAAGTGATGGGGTATGATTTCTCACATTACCAATAATTCCATAATGATATATAAATTACTATAAAACCCATTATTTATCAATATAACCTATTATGTACACTTGATATCTAGCCAATAATTTGATTGGAATTCTACATGAATGGCTTTTATTCATTCAGGTTGCTCTATCTATCATTTTAACAAAATTAAGATATATTTTATTTTTTTGTACAACATATATTTGTTGTTTATATGCTCCAAATGTATTTTTCAATATCCATTCCTCATTCTATTTTTGGGAAATATATTATTTAATATTATTCCTTCCTTGTTATATCCCAATAAGAATACTCATTTTATGGGTAATACCAAAATTTTTACCAAAATTCCACTGCACTCTATGATATGTTGTATGCCTTCATTGTCTTTATAAAATCAATATTTTTGTTATGAAGTCTTTATGGCCACACTTCTAGTTTTATGTAAATGATTTTTCACTTTTCTATTTTTAAAGCTACATATTATTTTCCCTAAAACCACACAAAAATGTTAAAATTCCAAAAAATTTCAAATACAATTCATACATGTTTTCATTACTATTTTAATTCAATTAATCTGATATATGCCTATTTTACCTTCTACACGTCAGTGAATGTTCTAATTCATTTATATTATATAAAATTTCATGATACAGCCATTGGTTTTGCTTTATGTCATGCATGTGGTACCCAATTCTTTCCAGGGGAAACCCTTATGATTTTTTAAGATTGATTATATTTGACTATTTTTGTGGAAAACATGTTTTTGAAATGTAAAATTGGTGCACATAGATTGCGCTCCAATGCATTGGGTAATATTGAGTTCTATGAGAGGTTAAATGTGATGGTCTGAGAGGTTAGTATGGATTATTCTAGGATGGGAAACAGTCTTGGCGTTATCTTTTACTCAAACTAAATTAATGTTTTATGTTTATAAAACATTTAAATGATTCCACATTTGAATGATCCCATGTTTATATGTTTTCATTCCATATGTTACATGACTTTTTGTATCCTAATGTCATGCCTTCTATACCATGTGCTAATTCATTGTTCTTACTGTTACTTTGTTAGTGGGACTTTAGCTCATCCCTTTTTTCATGTTATCCCCATGATATCCTATGCTTACGTATGAGAAAAATAGAAGATTAGTAAAGAATATCGAGCTTAATTTTTTTTTCTGTAATATTGGATTTTGTTCTTGTCTTGAAAGACACTAGACATTATGATCCATAGCTATTACATAGATATATATTTTTTATTTAAATCGTGAAATTTTTTATGTAAAAGGATAGGGTCACTATAATTGGTATAATAGGTTGGTATAGTTATTTATGCATATTAGGAATAGGGAAACTTAGTGAGAACCTTATGGATGAGACTACGCATAAGAAAACACACATATTTTTTATATGTATAGAATATTTTTTCTATCATGAAAATACATATCTGTTTCTATACAAGCAGGTAGAGGAGACTCTAGAATAGGAGTACCAAGGAGTTATAAACTCCATAAAGGGGTTTAGGGTTTGACCTGGGGTATCACGGTGCACCACAATGTGTATGCTGCACTCTTGGTTTGATAATCGTAGGGAATATTCATTGTTAAATTCATGAGCTTAGTATTGACCAATATTAAAAGAATAGAAAAATCTGATAATAATATAATTTATGAAACCTATAGAAGATTAAATAGATTTTAAACTATAGACTCACAATTTATTATATAATTCTTCTCTACATGTTTATCCTTTTATGTGTCAAGGTTTTCTTTTTTATGTTCAATAACTAAGTATTCAAGCCCACAAATTGTACGTTCATTTACTTTTTTAATGGAAGGAAATAGAATAACATGTTCCAAAAAAAAGTGATAAGAAACAAGAATATTTACCAAATTATATGACTGATATGATGGGAATGGGTGCTCAAAACATCATGATCATACTTGCTATGTTGGCTCATGTTATGAATAATAACATGAATCATGTGGAATGCCCTCCTCCTCAAAAGAAAGAGCAATTTGTTTTAGTATCATTCACATGGAAAATAACTCCCATATTTAGAGTATCATCAGATCCCTTCATCATGGAACTATTTATTAACTCCATTTAAAAGATATTCTTCATCCCCCAATTCTCGGAAAAAGAGAATGTTGTATTGGTGGTCTATCATTATTACAGGGAAACTGATCAGTCCTATATAATGATCACGAATACAGATCCCCAAGAGAAAATTGATTCCATGGATTGGGAGGAATTAATAATGACGGTTTTCAATAAATAGTTTCCTCAAAACCTCTTTCTTGAGATGTAAATAGGGTTTCTCAGTCTCATGCAGAAGGAAGATGAGTCCATTGGGGAGTATTCAAAAAACTTTAAAATGATTGAATGGTACACCAATGGAATTTTCATAAAAACTAAATAAATGATGGATCACATAATTTGAAGGCTAATTCTGAGTCTATGGAAGGTGTTGGATATTCCAGACATGGATAATTTTGATGAGATTTTTTGTAGGTCCCTCAAGAATGAAATGGAGGCTTGAGACTCTCAGTGGTGTCACGGGACCGCTGACAATAAGAAAAAAATGTAGAAAAACATTGGTGGTTCCAAAATAAAATTCCATGATGGAATGATGCCAGAGTATCCTATATGAAAATTTTTTGGGAAGAAGTATCTTGGGATATATGTAAAGGTAACCAAGAATTTCTTCAAAAGTGGAAAGTCGGGACATCTGGCCAACAACTGTCGAATTGAGAAATAAAATCATGCTAATGTGGAAGATGAATGGGAGGTTTAGGTCAACACTTAGACAATGGTGTAGTGTTACAACATCAAAGATAATGGGCATTATGAAAAACTATTATCCTATTCCAAGATTAGTTGGAGGAAATCAACAATAACCTCCCAGGAAACAAGGAAGGGCTTATGATATAACTACTGCTAAGGTGGATAGATACAATGATGGGGTGAAAGGTACACTAGCTATTCATTCGAGAATTGAGAAGGATTAATTTGATTCTGGTTATATGCATTGTTTAATATCATAGTTGTTTAGTATAACTATTCAAAAACCACCTCAAAATTCTGAGGACATGTTATATGTGAGAACTGTGAATTGGGAAATTATTGAATCCATTGTTTATATTTCCTCCCCAGTTAACGTTTGTGGACTCATCCTCACAAGAAAATATCATCATGAAACATTTATGTGAGTTTGATAATATATTGGTCATGGATTAAATATCATTATACAATGTCAATATCAAATTTTGGGAAAGTGAAAACAATATTGACATACCAAAACATCATTGGATTATTAACTATTGTGAGGAAGACAAATCTCATTTAGAATCATTGTCTTATATGTGGAAATTATTTCTTTTTGAAAAAGGAAATCTAGCTCCAATGATTGAGTCATAGAAGAGAATCATGAATGAAGACATTCCCATTATGAGGGATTAAACTTATGTATTTCCTAAAGTGTTTCTGAGACCCTTTCCTGACCAAGAGTTTTATTTCGTAATTGATCTTATTTTTAGATCATCACCAACATCAAATAATCCTTATAGAATGGCCATCGTAGTGCTATAAGAGTTAAAGATGTAGTTACATGACAATATGGACAAGGGTATTATATGCCCGAGTGCTTCACCATGGGGAGACATAGTCCTCTTAATCTCTAAGAATGATGGATCAATGCACCTCTAAATTGATTATCATGATCTGAATAAAAACATGATAATGAAGAAGTAACCATTTCCTCAGATTGATGAAATGTTCAATCAACATTGTGGTTCCTGTTGTTCTTCTAATGTAGACCTTCAGTCATGATATCGCCAATTAAATGTTTTGGGTATGATATTCCCAAGACTTCCTTTAAAATGTGGTATGTACACTATGAGTTCATAGTGATGCCTTTCAGAATAACTAATGCTCCATTAATTTTCAAGGATCTAATTAACAAAGTCTATATAGATTACCTTGAAAATATTATTATAGTCTTTATTTATGATATTATGATGTACTCCAAGGGAAAGGAAGGAAGATGTGGAGAATTTGAATAATTTGTTAAAGACATTGTGAATTGGGGAACTTGTAAGAAAATTAAAAAATGTGAGTTATGGATGGAGAAAGTATCATTCTTGGGGAATATTATAACAAGTAAAGGGAATTATTTTGACCCTTCCAAGACAAAGTCAATTGAAGAGTTTCCCAGGCCAACATCGGTAATGGGGATCTATAGATTTTTGGGTATATCTTGGTATTATCAACTATTTTTAAAGAACTTTTAACAGTTTTGAATCAAAATAAACAAGATAACATGGAAGGGAGTAAATTTTTCTTTACTTACGAATGTGAAAACAGTTTTAATGATGTGAAGAAGAGTATAATCATTGTGCCAATACTCACACTCACAACTAGTAGAGAACTCTTCATGGTGAAATTTAATAATTCAATGAAAGGATTAAGCTATGTGATAATGAAAACGGATTAAGTGATAGCATGTGCCTCAAGGAAGCTGAATATCCACGAGAAAAACTATCCAACACATGATTTAGAGTAGGAAGCTATGATATTTTCATTGAAAATATGGTAGAATTATCTCTCTGGGGAGAAGTGTGAGATATATAAACATCAAAAGAGTAATAAATATATATTCACACAGAAATAACATAATATGAGCCAACAAAAATTGATAGTTCTGATTAAGGATTGTGATTTCTCAATCCACTACAATTCGGCAATGGAATACAAGGTGGCAGATGCTCTATGAAGAAATGATCATACGTATTTAATAATGATGCAAATTGAAAATGTTCTGATATTCTTTTATTTTCATAGGGTTTACATGGGAATCATTAGGGGAGGAACATCTTCAATAATTTCTAAAATTATATCTCAACCATACCTCATGGAGAAAATAATGGATTCTTAATTAAAAGATGTGGAACTTCATAGAAGGGTTAAACCTTTTAAATATGGTAAATTGTCTTAGTTATTTATTTATGATTAATAATTTGTATGATTCGGTTCATGATTATGTGTACCATCCGATCAAGAGATAAAGATAGCGATTTTAATTACACACATAGCTTGACCTTGTCTATTCACCTATGGATCATGAAGATGTTTCAAGATCTATGAGAAAAAATTTGGTGGGGTACCCTAAAAATGGATATTGCTAAATGTACATAATATTTTTCAGTATGTTTGGAAGTGAAGGATGTGAGGAAAAAGTAAAACTAGATGATGCAACTGCTACTGATACCAATATAGAAGTGGGAGAAAATAACCATGGAGTTTTTTACCAGACTTCCATTGAGATCCAAAGGAAATAATGATATATGGCTCGTTGTGGATCATTTTATGAAGACAACATACATTATCACAATTCGAGAAGACTTTTCATTTGATCAACTTTTAGAGATTTACATAAAAGAAGTGTTAGTGAAACATGGAGTACCACAATCAATTATATCTGACTGTGATCTGAGATTCACCTCGAAGATCTGGAAAAGTCTCCAACATGATCTAAGACATGAACTGAACTTCAATACGACCTATCTTTATTAAACTGATGTCCAATCCTTGAGAACTATTTAGATACTTGATGATATGGTAAGACCATGATCTATGGACTTCAAAGAATGATGGGACCGTCATCTTCCATTAGATGAATTCTCTTATAACCACACTGTCCACTCGAGCATCCGAATTGAACCATATGAATCCATTTGTGGGAAAATGTTCAAAAAACTATCATGTTTTGATGAAGTTTGTGAGCATAACATGCTGGGACCTGAAATGGACTAAGAAATAATGGTCAAGGTGAAAACCATTCAGCAGCATATCAAGGCATCCAAATGTCGACACAAGTGTTGTGCAGACAATCATTAATGAGACATTGAGTTCAACGTTGGAGACATGTAATTTCTACAAAAATATCAATAGAAGAAGGTAATGAGATTTGGAGAAATGGAATGTTAAGTCCTTTTTACATCATCCCCTTTAAGATTTCTAATCATGTCGGGGTTGTGGTCTATCGACCTGTACTTCAACCAACCATGGAAAATGTACATGATGTCTTCCATGTATCCCTTTTAAGGAATTACTTACTAGATCATTCACATATACTCTCTTCAGAGGTGGTATGGTTAGAGGATGATCATTCTTAAGATAAGAAGACAATGATGATCTTGGATCACAGAGATAACGTTATACATAGAAATACTACTCACATAGTCAAATTAATAAGATATAACTATAATTAAAAAAATGGAAACATGGAAATTGGAGGACTCCATGATGGAAATACCATCAATTATTTAAGGCATATGATATAAAATTATATTTATAAGGCGAAATTTCATAAGGGGGGAAGAATGAAATGACCAAATGTTTTATCAATGGGAATTCCATTATTATATATATTCAATATAATCACATGAAATAATAATACATAGAAATACAACGTTTTATTTGACCCCTACAAATATGTATTTCACATCCATGATTTGAATTTTAGAAACCCAAGAAACACGGTTGCGATCAGTAAGTTATTTGGAGTCAAATATGACTAACTTATTTTTTAGTGAATAGTAATATTCCATTATGAATATTAATTTTACCCTTATGAATATGGACATACCCAAATAAATAGTAACCATACATAGTATTGTTTATAAATAAGATTCATGTGTGAGAATGATATACCGTTATCTTCGAATAAGAAAATAATTGTTTTAAAAATTTTATAATTCAAATAATTTATGATATTAAATAAATATTAAATTATTCATATTTATAAATTTTTATTTGAATAATGGAAATAAATTTTCAATTCTCCATATCATGAAATTTTTAGGGTGAGATTTTTGTATTTCCCTGAAGTACATGAATTTTTTATTGAATACTAAAATACATTAATTTAACATATAAATACATTATAATTTAGATCGACAATTCATAAAAACATAAGTGACATAAGAAATAGAATCTCCAACTCACATGAATTTATTACAATTATATTTCGTTGAATCATCACTATTGGTTGCCTTGTAGAAAAATAATAAACTAATGATTATCAAATTAAGAAACCCCTCCTCTCCTCAACTATCAATACCACTCCTCCATACCTATTCTTTTCACTCCACGCAAGCCTTTTTCCTTCCCTATATGTTACCCAAATAACTCTTCAATCTTCTCCACCACATCCATAAATCTATAGACTCTTCATAATACTGAATTATCTACCCTTAATAATGATCTCAAGAAAGATTGATTCAAGATGTAAATTTCTCATTTCTTTAATTCCATTTTATTTTGATGTTCATTTGTTTTATTTTCAATCCATAACTCTTCTTATCCGAATGTTATGAAACTTATAGTACCATACATGTACTGGAATGTTGTTATGGTTATGGAATAAGTTGTAATCATACCTCCTTTACATTTCATTTATTTTAGTAGAAAAGACGCCATCCGAGAAGTGTTGATTTACCACATTCAAGGACGATGAGTTTTCAATTTCCCTCAACATATTAAATTATTATAATGAAACCATTTTCATGGATAAACCATACCATAATATATATATTATTCCTCATATATAGTTTTCTAATCCATTTTTAACCATGTTTTTGGTTTATAAAACCTAACATGTTCATTGTGTCCAAAAACCGTCAATTAATACAAAATGTTTTCACTAAAGTTATTGAAATTGATTCATCTTCACTACAAGAAACAAAAATAAATTATCAACCATTTATAATTATTCATATTTAATAATAAAATTTAATCTCAATAATAGATTAACATGATCATCATACATGTTTATCAGTACATGAACTGATCATTGAATCCAAGGAAACAAATGAACCCAAACATTGAAATTGAACCTTATAGCCAAGAATTTTTTTTAAAGGAACATAAATGGTATATAATAATTATATTAAATATATAATTGGTTTTGGAATTGATAATTAATAATCCTATGTTTTTATTCTGGTCATTAATAACAATGGATGAACACTTTCGAACATAATGTAAGGGATCCTCTCCATTTCACTTTTATTTTGGATTTTCCTCTATGTTATACCCTATTATGTGTAATTCATAATGATGGGGTATGATTTTAACCTTACCCATACTTCTATCATGATTTATAAATTACTATAAGCCCATTTATCTCTCAATTTAACCTCTTAACTACAAAAAATACCTTTCCTATAATTTGTAAGGAATTCTACCAGAACCGCTGTTATTTTGTCGGATTGTTCTGTCTTACATTTTACACAAATGATGTTTTATTAGAATGTAATGTAAATATGATACATGATTTTTATTTTCTTGAAACTCATTTTTCACGATCCATACCTCAGTCACATTATTTGATATACTTTATTTTATGTGATTCTTAACTCAATACATCCTAATAAGAAACTCGTTTTATGAAAAAATACCCAAATTTTTACAAAATGCCAGGTTCAGTATATCCTCATTTTTAAGAATACATTAACTATAAAAAACATTATTTTCATTATAAATACCTTATTAGTTCACTTCTAGTTTTATATAAATGACTTTTTTCCCTACTATTTTAAAATCTCATTAGCATTTTCTTTAAAACTTCACAAAAAATTTTTAATGCTAAAATTTATCAAATACAATTATAACTTGCTGTCACTTTTGTTTAACATCACTTACCATAATATAAATCTGTTTTACATGATAAATTTATATTTATTTTCTCATTACTATCTTTCATGGACACTTTCATGATACGCCTAATGATTATGCTTCATGTCATGATTGTGGTACCCAATTCATTCTATGGGTAACCCTTATGTTTATGTTAGATGGATTATATATGTTTCTTTATGTGGAAAAGATATTCCTGAAATTTAATATGGGTGTGCCCAAATATTTACCCAATGTATTGGGTAATGTAGACTCTCATGAGACGTTATGTGAAATTGTGTTGGCGGTTAGGCTTGGCTTGTGCTACTATGTGCAGTGGTCTGGAAGATTAACCTTGGTTTGTGATACTATGGAAAACAGTCTTGGTGATTATACTTGAATCATAATAACAACAATATTTTGTTTCTCCCACATATTTATGAATCCATGTTTGAATGATCCCATATTTATATGTTATGATTCCATATGTTAGATGACTTTTAATATAATCATGGAATCCCATCTATACCATTTTCTAATGAAATGTTCATACGGTTATTCCCTTACGAGGACATTTTCTCATCCCTTTGTCCTTGTTATCCCCTTGATATCCAATCCAAATTTACGAGGACAATGGATGATAATATATCAATATAAACTTTAAATAAATAATTTTTTATAGTGACTTATTCTGTAAATAGTATTCCAAGACACTATGAAATACGATCCATGTCTTTTACTCTGATGTTTATTTATTATTAAAATCGTGTGATGTTATATGAAAAATTCTAGGTTCGTCATACCTGATTATTCAAAAATACCCATAGAATGAAATACCCTACATACAAACTAAATATGTAGTTAAATAATTAAAATATAGAAAATTTTGTCATGTCCACACACACCTATAATTCATTATCCTTCAAATCATTCAATTATATACTATGCCTGATGAAAATGATTAGTTTCAATATAAAACCACATATGATTCAACTAATTAATTCCAAGAAGAATCTAGTTTTTATTTTATTCCGTCAAACTCCAAAATATTAAACACTCCATGATTAGAAATGGCCATTTCAACATTCTCACAGCCAGCGCATCACCCCCCACCATAGGAGAGCCCAACATGTATCATAATCCAAACTAAGTTCCATCCACCTGGACTCATGATCTATTTATTTCCAAACACAATTTTTGGGTTCAAACTTTTTTATAATGACCATGATCAATCATGAACATCACATAATTCACATTCTAAAATCTAGAGAACAACCCCCAAAACACTAGTTGATATTTCATCAATAATATGGGTCATAATTTTAAATAACTTATGGTGCATTCCACAATATATAAAATCCCGAATTGAAATCTTATAGAATGAAATACTCAATAATCAAACCACATTCACCACTAAAACCAACATCTAAAACCCAACTGATGAACTGAGTGGTTACACATCTTTGAACCAAGAAGTCCACAACTTATGACATGGCTATCTTATTTTAATATGATGTACAGTTGGAAAATATATTCATAGTTGGGAACCCTACACATACCATAACTATTCTCATTAACACTATATAAAAATGTCATTCAAAAATCATGATTCAACTATGTTGATACTAAAAAATATAAATCACCTCAAATACGTCAGGTCATGCATCCAGGCGAGTATATCCTTTGTTCCAGCCTCAACAAAAAAATATACAACTCTATATGACATCATCAATATACAGGGAAATGACTTTTCTATTTCACAAAAACCAATAACTCAACCATTAATCAATATAAAATGTATTCTTCTGTCAATTTTTCACATATCTAAGAAACATAAATACTCTGTCCTAGAAATCATATTGTTTCCATCAACCAAAAAGTAAAATAAATTCACTGAAAATATTGTTTTTCATCAATATGGAGACAAGGATATCCCACCTTGAACATAAAACGAGGTCCCACTAGATCCCATAATCATAGGAAACATCTTCAGTTCTCGACTAAAATAAATAAGGGCTCTCTTGAACCAACCCACACTTAAGGATCTCACATAGACAACCGATATCACATGGAAATCCACAAACTACAAAGGAACTGATTATAACTACAAAACCATACACATGAATCCTCCCATTATAATTACATCTCATGATGATAACCTTTATCATTGTGCGAGATGATCCATGTCAAAGGAAAATAGTCCAGAGGTGTTGTATGTTTAATTCAATTATAAGATATATAGTAAAACACAATACTAATTTCCATTCTTATAATAAAAAAAGAGACTTTTTCCACTTATCCACCATCTCGTGGTGCCACCATGGAATAATTTTACTACATCGACCCACCATAGCCATAAAAATAGAACTAAATGTCTAATATGACTCCTTGGGTATGACAACATACCCCTTGTATGTGTAATACTCTATTATCATCAATCACCACATCATGTATACACATGAACTTCCATCATAGGGAATCAAATTTATAATATGGTCAATTAATATTCAATTCCATGAAGTATTTATATTACAAAAAGATGTATGAGATAACAATAACACAATAAAATACTAACCCTATATCCAAGATCTAGTAATAAAAAATAATTAAAGTATCTCAATCATAAATTTGAGATAGTTGTGTTGAAAATGATAACAATGTCGAAATCGAAATCTCAGAATCACAATCCCACCTTGTAACATGTATTTTTTTGGATAGGCATTCTCATCACATTCATAGGATATCCAATGTAGGGTATATCACATCCCTGTAAAAATTTATACTATATTCATAATAGTAAAAAAAATAAAAAAACCTCTAATACCACTATTCCAAACATTTTTCAAGATAACTCAAATGTAAAACTTGGTTGGTGAGTCAACCTGACCACTTACATTCCTCTTCATATCCACAGACAACCATTTGTAGCGAGGTTCAATGATGGTGTTATGTAGAGAATATACCCATGTATTAGAGTGATAAATCCAAAGAAATAACCAACTATAATATATATTTTCACACAATAGTATTCATAATAAATAAAAATATCTATAAAATATTAATTAATTTGCATAAAATAGAGACAAAAATTCTCATTTTGGCAGACAAGTCTAACCACCGACTAGAGAAATCACATATAAATTGTAAATAAGAAATATAGACCAAGATACCAATGTATTTCTACCCTTAAATTAAATTTTCAACTCTATATATCATGATCTCACTCATTATTACACTATCAAATAACAAAATATAGGATCCTTTCCAGACATATACCTGCAATCGATTGAGTGATATTCGGATTACGATGTAAAATGTTGTCCAATGAAAAGTGGAATTAAATAATACTATATTTACCATATAAAAGGACTCTCAATAACTAGTACAACATTTTATATGCACAAGTGAGAATCCCAACTGAAATAAATATACAAACCATCTAATTTAAATATAAAATATATACCGACCAAAAATATATTTTTGGGCTTCTGTTGAAATTTCATTGAGCGCGTCACACTGACCATTCCATCCGGTATATCACCACCACCCCAATGGTGAACTAGTATAACTCAATATAAGCACAATAAGGATTTTTTATTTCCAGGATCATGACAATGATTGATCATACATGCTTACGACATTTCTATATTCTTTATAAGAAACATCATCAACTTAGGGTACAATTTTTCTCATTCTATGGATATCATGATACCAACCCCATCAATTATTAGTGGATCCAAGGGATTTTCCAAACATTCCTCATTATCCATCCCTCTAGAAGAAACACATGGTACTAATAGGGTATTCTAAATGTTAGTTGAAATATGGATTCTTTATAGGGGAGGACATGGGAAATATTATATGACTAGGCATTACATATTCAATGGTGACCTAGGATATTGAATGGATACATTACATTAATCCCATAGTTTAACTCATGATTATTTTATTATACATGGATCATTAAGAAAAAAAGGAATTAGTTTCCACCAGTTCATAGGGTTAGTTCGAGGAATTTATCAAGGAGATACAACATTCTCTATATAGGATGTCTTACATCCCTGATTGTGTGTATACTTAAACATGGAACATCATTACAATATTTAATACCTAAAAATCCTAGTCATTGAATGTGGTCTAATGATATCAAAATTTGAATAAAACACTACATCCAGTTTCTCAATGGCATTAAAACAAATAAGTGGAATTCCATGATTTTCAATGACTCTTGAATGCATGCTTGACATATCTCAGAAGAAATATCATATGTACCACGTATTTATATACACTACTAATTCAACCAAATCACTAGAATTTCGTCACATTAGAAATCATACATTAATAATCAAAGGAAAAGGATCCCATGGAAAATGGGATTCCAAGGTCTCATTCTTATCATTTGGAAATTCTCAATAATCCCATATATTCAACAAAATATTATCTCAATATATGATTTTTTGTTATCCGGTAAAATCACAAAAAAAATTAATAATAAACATTAATAAAATCAGAATAATTTCCATGTAAATTACCATGAAATATTTTATCATCTTAGACCCCTTGGGATCCCAATCATATTTGTGTTCTACGGAGACACAATAAACAATCACTACAGAAACCCACAAAACTGCTCAGGGTCAGTATATTAATTGGTAATCCACTAGGGTCAACTATGTCATAATGTATGTACAATAATACTTATTGGTATCAAGATAATTATAAAATATATAGATTTATCAGTCATGTGATATTAGAGATCATTATATAATTGGAAGCATATCTCATTAGATCCTAAGTCCTAACAAGTCTCGCTATAAAATTTACATCACATGATAAATCATATCCATAGAAAATTTCGATGTGTTAAATGATCTCCATGACTGAAGGGAGAATCCAAATAAACATCAAATATAGAAATACAGATCATGACCCATCTCATCTCCATGGTCCACGTTAGTTATTCCTATCACCCAAACCAATTCTATTCTATCCCATGTTTACCCACCTAGGTAATTTCTCCACTAAGGGAAAATAGTTAACACTCTTAAAAAATAACATGACCTATTTTCATAAGTGGAATACCCATGGACTTATATGCGATGATGAAACCATGGTTTCTATGTCCATCCTGACCAACATCTAGAGGATACTAAGGGTTCTCATTGAGCCCTCGAGTCCCAGTCATCCCAATACATAATATAACTCAATAATGAATGGTCAATCCAACATACTTTAGGGACAATAAATCATTATTGTCGTGTAAGAACTAAAATGTTGTTAATAACTCAAATATAATATTAGAGGATAATTCCTTGATGATTAGGGGCTAATTTATCATGTCTGTACTTAAATAAATACATGTTAATAGAAATTTAATTCAGTTCTCTCATGATGTTCAAAAAATTTCCCACATTAAATTAAAATTACACATTTAATTAATATTCATTACTTATATAAACTATTGTTGAATAAAATTTATTTCAATTCCAATCCACCTTATAAAACATTCAAATGAATATAAACCATAAGGATAACACACATTACAGTATCCCTAAATTTCATTCCATTTCTAATTTTCACTTCTCAAAATAGTGCAACATAGCCTCACAAAATCTCATACGGGCTGAAACGGTCCTCACAGGCATTTTGAGAAATAATGATACCCCAAGGAACTAGGTATTAAATATTTTAAAACTTATAAATAACTAAGGCCATTTAATTAAAAAGTGAATAATTTCTAATTTCTCAATGAAACCCATCTCTTCTCAGAATCACCTTCAATGAATCCCCATGAGCCAATCTCACATCATTGTCCCTACATCAAGAGAAAATCCTAATAATAAAAATAATTTATTTTCATTTTTTAAATCAAAGCCCTGAAAAAATCACACTATGAAGAACTTCTTGAAAAATGAAGAATTAAACACTCTAATTTTTTCTCAGAACATTCTCTAACTGGGTTGAAAAAAAACCCTCATGGGAATGAAAAATTCTACCGTGATATAGATTATTTTTTATTGAATAATTTTAACTAGAATCCCAAAATTAATTAATAATAATTAATATTAAAATTAAATCCAATGGCTCGGAATAAGCCCAAAAATTCACCGTAAAATTTCAACTTTAAGACTAGATCATTAAAGGGGAAGAATAGAGTAGGATGTGGAAAATTCCCAAAGCAACATGCACAAAAAAGGGGAAGGGAGATACACCCATTGAGAAAAAAAGTAATTAATATTGATATAATGTCCACATTAATACCCAAGAGACATCTGGTTTCTACGGTTACCTACTATGTGTATTCTAGACATCACCAGCTAGCATGTGTTTGGGTGAAGTTGTTGTTATAAGAGCTACCCCATCCAATTAAGATATTGATACAAATCCATGGGAAACCACATGAGGTGAACACTATGTGCAAAAACATATGATGTAAATTATAACACAGTGTATATTTGATTCAGTGTCTTGGTTATCAAAATTTACACAACAATGGATGTGAGAATATAAATTTCCCTTTGATTTTTTCACATCTATATGGAAACATGAAACTAAAAAAAGGTATTAGTATCATAGAAAAAATTAGTCCACATAAATAACAAGCCACCAATCCTCTAAAATATTAAATACCATTTAACATATAATTATGTTATAGATAAATATAATTAAATTAAATACTAACCATAGTTACACATTATATATTTTTAATAATGAATGTCACATTAACATTGGTTAGTGTAGAGGATGAAGGGATGGAAATAATTCCATAAAATTATCCTAAGTCACCCAAAAGTTGAGTGAAATACTGAATTAATTGTTTTTTTATATTTTTCTATAATTTATACTCATTAGATAAACATAATGGTAAAAACCATGTGCTCTTTTCTACATCAATAATAATATGTTTTCACTTAATACTATGTTTTATCATATGAAGCTTAGCCACAATACCCAAAACCTTGTCATCCTATATAATCAACGGGGATATCTATCCCAAGATCATATTTACAATAGGTAAGGCTATAATGAAAAAACGAACCATAGCAATGCCACTCGTAAAACATTAGAGACACCAAAATTCCATAAAAAAATAAAATAACATTGGATTCAAAGGGACTACACCGCAATAGTCCCTTATCCAAACACACTATTTTATATAATCAGGACATGGTGGATCTCCCAAAATAGCAATAGAACCATAAAAAATCATACTTCAAGTCTCAATAAATGATCATTCCTCCATTACATTGGAAACAAGAATTGGCAGAGCCATTGAAACATTTGATCAACAGCCTCTTATAATGCAAAACCCTGAAAATTATATACGTCACTACAACACATTGATAACTATATATTAACATTGAGAGCTTGTATTTTATATCAAAACTAATATCAACTCCTCTCATTTCCCCTCAATCCTCCTATGGAATTATCTAATATCCAATGTTTTTAATGTAATTAGAGAGATAATTTGTGCCATAAAAATATTAATTATATAATTTAACTCTTCATTTTTCAAATTTAAAAATATCCTTAATATTTTTATATTTAACTTGATGATCATATGATTTCAGGATTGGGATATTAAATAAACTAAAAACAATACACACACCACGGGTCTTTCAAGGACATCCCACACTCCTTCTATGGGTTGAAACAATCTATTGGGATCCAATTAAATTGATTTTCCTAAATAATCATGGCCCAAAGGCCATTAAATCTGTATGAACACAGACCAACATCAATTACATGAATCATTTCATGCATCACCACATGTATGTGTCATCATATATGTCACCATGTATATCATAATTCACCATAAGGGTGATTCCATGTTTCAGAACATAGACTATTTGATGAAGAGACTAGTGTTGTGTATCACTTTACAATTGATCCAAAAACAAATTGGTTACCAAGTTAACAATAGTGATGAAAAAATAACAATTATGTGTAATTAATGGAGCATGAATTGATGTTTTTCAGATTCTTTACCGATTCTCCCTTGATAAATGATTTATGATTTTGAATTATTTTTTTAGTGATAATCAAAACCCACCAAAATTTGATTAGGGTATTTTATAATATAATTTTTATTAGATTTTTAATTTTATGTGTTAAAATCTATAATAATTTGTGGGAAATTTTTTATAAATGAAGGGGAGTAAAATTTCGATTTAAATGTTGATTAAATTATAATTTTTATTCATGATTGTTAATAATATTAAATATTGTTATTATGAATAGCAAGAAATGAATGTGATACCATGATAATTTTTTCACATCTTATCAATTATGTGAATAATTTTATATTTATCCTACAATGCATAATAATTAATTTCTCAAAAATTTTGTATTCACTTAGATATTTAGATGTATGTGAATATAAAAATACATACATCACTATATAATATCCACACATTTATTCCAAAATTAAATCCAAATTTACCAAATATATATAAAAATTAGTATATATTATAATTTTTTATAGTATTTAAATAGTACTTACTATATAATGTAAAATATCCATAGGTTTGGCATGATTATTTAACTTGTAAGGCCTCCTCTACGATGAAGAGGCCTAGTCCGGAGTTTACTATCAGCACTAGACCTCCATATTGTATCTTAAAAGATACTCTTAAGGATTTATCGCATCAATGTAGGATGGTGCATCTGACTTGTACTAGTCCTATCTTGGAAGGGAATGTGAAGGGGATACATATGACACTGATCTGGGTGGTGATGGTATGTAGTGGGAGTTGGAAGTTGATGATAATGTTCAAACCTATCAGGGTGGTTTTAAAGATATTACATAGCCTCATTTGTTGCATGGATGCATGCCCAAAGTGTCTCATAATATTTCAGTCCCACGAGATGATGGTTTTAATAAAAAATGATACTCAACAACATTTTTTTATGTATAATATCCTGAAAATCATTATTTCATCTAAAATATCATAGAAGTGGTGAAACATATCATATTATGAAATGGTGAATGACACTACCTTTGAATGCAGCATGAAGTGGTGGATTTCTCAATTATAATAAAGCTATTGAAAGATAGAGGTGGTAAATAGTGAGGGTTTCACTCATAATCTTTCAAAGAGAAGACTATGGAAGGGCTACTCTAGAATACAATAGACAATGTCTACTAGATATACCCCTATGTTTTCAAGTATGTCCAATGAATAAACACTTATGATATTAAATCAAAGTAAGAATCAATATGAGTGGGAAACAACTATGGATTCTGAATATTTTAATTACATGTACTTTAATGATCTTTAACTTTATTGTATGATGTATGGGGGAATGCCTCTTTTTTTGATTCCATACATTTCCTTTTGTTCATTTTTTTTGTTTATTATATTGTCAGAATCGTAGTTTTGGGGTAGGCATGTGTGGTAAATAATATTAAATAGATTGTAATAAAAAATTATAATTTTGGTTATATTTTGTTAAAATGATTATGAAATTATTTTAATGTTTTATTGATATTTGTATTATTTTAATTAATGATAGTTAATTGAATAAGAAAACCCATTTATATATTTACTATAATTTTTATATGATATATTTCGTGGAACTGAAATTCAAATTTTATGGTTATTATTCATATATTGGCATTTTAAAGGACCTATATTCATTAAAAAGCTTATAAAAATCAATACATTCAATATTCATTATTATCAATGTTTTATCTAATGGATCACATTACATATATTAAAAAATTCAATCATTATTGTAATGTTTTTATTCATTTCTGTGGCATTTTTTATGGTTGTGATAACGATTTGGGAAAAAATCCACAATATTTTTGAATTATATGCATATTTTTTTTGTTATTCCGATATACTATTTAAAATTTTTCGATTTCAATTATCCATCATATATAATTTTCTATATTGATAAAATAACATATTTTTCATTTTTAGTGGGATTCATATGATTTATTTGTAAAACTAGATATCTATAAATATGGAAAACATATATAATTATAATTAAAGTTTCAAATATAATTTTATTATTCATTATAAATAATACACCACTGTTACCTTTATTTCAAATTAAAATATAGGAACTCCTCTTGTATCATCATGGAAATAATTATTGACCAATCCAAAATATATTTCATTGGAAATTATAACTAAATATAAAATTTATTAATCATAAACAGTTTTTATTTTGAGAAATACGAGTCATTTTCTTGTATATAATTAATTTTTGCATTTATGTTCTTTTAATTTTTAGTATTGATTATTATTATATATTTAAAAAGCCTATTTTGAATATTCAGTTAGTCTAAAATATTGATACTTCATTTAAAAGATATAAATGATGTGGAAAAATTATCTACACATATAATATATGAGTAGAATATTCCTTTTTATATTATATTCCACAATTTTATAATATCATATTTATGAGAAATTAAATGATTACGTTATCTTTTATCTCTATTATAATAATATTTAACTTTATTATATCCATGAATTTCATCTCCATTTTTTGTTCCCTAGTAATGGATTTTACTAATTAATCTATATACCTTATGAAAGGAGAATTCATTAAGGTCGATCCAAAAAAATATTGAGATATAATAATAAGTTTTTTAAAATATATATATTTTAAAAAATGTAATGAATAATAAGAAGTCTCAATTTATATTGTTAACATATTTAATTATTTCATCTAGTCCTCTATTATCCTAAATATTTTTATTCCCAAAATTGAATTAGGTATAAATTGGATAAATGGAAATATGTTGCTTTCATTAATCAGGTTCCATGGATCTATGACATTTTTTCATTATATGTTTAATCTACATTATAGATTCCCAATAACCTCTCACACATAAATATTTATGACTTACATGAATTAATATTCATGTTTGTGTCGTTGATTGTGATAACCTTATTTAATTATAAACATTGGCTTCCATATCTAACTACATTCAATATTTTTGAATGATAGCTTTATTATACATGTATTTAAAATTTTACACAGATATATAAAGATTAAATGTACATATGGAAATATAGAAGTTACTTATGTATATTATTCATAAATAGTATCATATAAATCATTAATATACATTATAATATTAAAATTTTAATTAAGTTCCTAGTAGTTACATTTTGAAAATTTATGATGATAATATGATCGAATAATATAATATTTTTTCTCTAATTATAACAAAATCTATCAATCCAACCACACCAAAAAAATATTCACCAAGGTCATATGAGTCCACTTAAAATTTTATTGGAAAAAATAGCATGGTATATTATTTACCCATCATCAAACATTATTAATTTTTTTAAAATTTTAAATGATAAATAATAAAGTTTAAAAAAACAATCACATTTGAATTAAAAAAATGATGAATAAAATGGTACATAAATCATTTCACAATAAATAAAAAATATATAATGATTACATCAAAATGTTAATGGATATTTAAGAAAACATTATTGATTTCGATAAACCATAAATATATGCTAGAACCATATTAGAGAACCATGTATAAATGCATACCCTATATGAACAATTCACTACGTGACACTATGACATAACCTAAATCCAATAATAAGATAACACATTTTAATATACACTAGGGGAATATTTAGGGGTTTAGAATTATAGCATAGATAATATAAAATATAAAAAAATATTTAATATTAAATTTTATTAGTTCAATAACCATGATATTTTTGAATTTAATGTGTTTCGTTTATTATTGATTAGTAATTTGTTTTGAAGAATAAAATTACAAATCTAATATTGATGATACTCACCAATTATACAATAGTATTTAAAAACCATATCATGTTAAAATATAATAATCTCACAAGTAACTATCATGTCTATACAAGATATGGGAAAAATGGAGTAATCTAATAAGTTATTAAGAAATATTATAATTAAAAATTATTGATTAATGATTCAATGGGTTCACCCATTTACTCAAGGTGAAATGAAAATTAATTACATGCATGGGTCTAAAGAAATAATAAATAAAGTTAATTATTATAGAATAAAAAAATGTGTTGTAGTTATTGTTATAAATTCAAACATGTTATTATATTCACTGTTATGATGTTTTATCATAAATAAAAAACATTTACTATATAAATCACTCATTATTCAATTCTGTTTCTTATATCGTGTAAATTTTCACAAATAAAGAGTGAAATTTCACTTTATATCAAAAAAATTCATAAAATATACATTTTACGAAAACATCCAATAGATGGTCCAATGGGTATGAAAATCAATATCATCACTTTTAATGAAAAATGGTAGAATTGTGTTCAAAATAATTTACACCATATTTAATATTTATCGTAGATCATTCAAATTTTAGTGAAATATTCATTTTATGTTTTAAGAAATATATAATAGATTGCTCTAATCCCCAATATTTTTCATTGAGAAAAAACAATTAAAAATTTAATGAAAAAGGAAGTACTCCTTTTATTCTAGAGGAAATTAAAAAAATAAATTTAATCAAAAAAAAATGAAAAACTCTTTATTAAAAATGATAATAGACATGTAAATTTGATTTTTATATTAATATAATTTATATAAAATAATTTCATAATTGAATATATAAAAAAAAGGCAGAGTCTCAAATTAAACTAAATATAATGATTTAATTGTAAAATATTAAAATTCAATAAGTAGAGCTATAGATTCAATCAATAGAATCCTATTTTATATAAAACCCAATACCATTAATTTTATAATGAGATAATGAGTTTTTATCATTCCATTAGAATTGAAAAATTTTATAATGTGATGGGTTATCATTAAATATAATGGATACTATTTAAGAAATCATCATTGGGAAACCCTTTCATAACTAGACACCAACAACCAATATCAATTATGTATTTTACCATTATATAAAGAAACACCAAAAATAGAATACCAAATTTTAGAAAAATAATTTAGATTGTTACAATTTTCAAATAGGGATAAAACATATAAGATAGATGAGGAAGTCAACCATTCCACTATGATGGTTTCTTTAGATAGTTTTATTTATAGATATAATATAAATTAATTCTTCTCCCCCCTTATCAATATCCACAAATGACACATAAAATAGGAAATTATATTTTCCACATTTAATATCAAACACTCCCTTAATATGAATACAAATAATGATGATTATGATATCAATGTGATAAAATTATTAATAAGGACAATAAAAGTAATAATCCTGATGTAACTAATGGGTCATCATATTTCATCAACAACAATAATTCCATTGATGAAAAAGGATCCTCAAGACCCCATTTATTGGTTGAACACATGTGGGGGCCTATTAGATGATGTAAACCATCATTAGTTTGTTAGAAGGATTGAAAGTCTATTGGAATTCCCTTAATATGTCGAAATTATGTAGCCCAGATTAATAAATATGGAAACCATAGATTTATCTATTTCACAACACACACATTCCCTAGTAAATCATTCAAAATATTAATAATTTAACTAATAATAATAATAATAATTTATTTATTTATTTATTTGCGGTAAAATATACCACTAACACATTATTTAAATAATAAGAAGATACATGGTGGAATAATGATGTGCTAGACATGGAAGATATTGTATTCAATAATGGAAAAAAATTCCATCTCATTTTTTACATACATAATATAATTATTCATTCCCATCGATGATGTCATCAAATGAGTGAGAATTTCAAAAGGATGATATTTATGATCTACATTAAATGGATAATTCATGTTTTTAAAAATCTTTTATTCTCACTAACATTCTATGAGGGACCTTCTAAAAGCATTCACCATCAACAAATTTTTTATTTCCCTTTTCAAAAGCACAGTTATTTAAATAACCCTATTGAATAGAATATTCATTCTCCATATATACATATATGCCTTAAATAATTTATAGATTTCATAGTTTCTTAACATGCTCCAAGATTTAATAATTATTGGGATATTAATTCATTCATTTAATTTTTTCAACCTATATCCTTTCCCATTTTGGTACTTGTTCTACCTAACTATACCTAACCTAAGAAATTGTTCTCTTCCATGTCGACTAGATCAAACCCATGGAGTCCAAATTCCATGTCAACTAATAATAAATATCCCAAAATATCATGGAGTGATAAATAATGTTTTCTATATAGGACTATAATTCTATTGTGGCCCACAATTTCATATTTCATTATCATCTTCATATCAAATAGAATCATTTACATTTGGTCGCATCCAGGTCTACCCATACCATGAGACAACGACATATCATTGTATTCCAGAAAACAGAAAACTTATCAAAAAATAATGAATTACCAATAAATATTTCTACACCCAACAAATGTGCAATATAAAATTACTCTCAAATGAATCATGGACACCTAGAATGTTTGGTAAATTTATATGATCCCCAAAAATTTTCATCAAGACCTTAACTAATATCTATCAATCCCATATTATTGTTGACCTACATTTCAACCAACATATTAATTCATTGAACCATTATTCCGAACTCTACATCATAATTAAACCATATTACAAAATCCCCAACCCTAGATCAATACCAATATAAATGATTTTACTCCAACAATATAAACATTTGTATTTATATAATATACCTATTCATGATTTTACTCCAATCATTATTTCCAACTAGTCTCATCTAACTAAGGAAACACCTAAAACTCTAAAAATCTGGAAATGTATTCTAATTAAAAAATTTCATGGTTTAGAATTTTGAAAATAAAATTGTATAGTTTTTATCCATTAAATTTCCTACCTTGTATTATAACATATAGGGAAAAATAATATTATATTATGAAATATGAATAATCATATCTTATATTTATGTTTCAAGTGAGATCATTATTATTTAATGTATAAATGATAACTATCAGAATAATAATTCACACCCATTTATTATGAGAATACATTTAATGAATTATATTGAGCCATATACCAATTACCATTACTTTAATCACTTTGAGTTGAATAATATATGATAAAATCTTCTTACAATATGAATACACATCGTATCCCTAAATCCTTTTATAATAGAATCACATTTTACTAATCATGAAAATTTAATAGATTCAAAAAAAGAAATATTTAAATAATGATAAATCCATAATTTATGGTTTTTAAATAAATAAATTATTACTTGTTGATTTTATTTTACATGATACATAGTATGTTTATTGATGATCATTTTAAGACAATCATTCAAAAAGGAGAAAAAAATTATATTACTATCATATTCATCTATCTGAATATTATATCTACAGGGTGTGCTATAATCATTAGGAACATCTAACATATCCTTAGATCTCTATTCAATATATTAGAGACCTCAAAACAAATATCTAAACACCAAATTATTATGAAAATTCATGGTCAAGGGGAAAACGTAATATGCTTTACATTTCAATTTTAGAGTTCTAAAGACCCCATTCTCCCCATAATAATAATAATAACAATAAAAATGATATTATAAAATATGAATTTGATGACCAAATTTAATTGCATGAAAATTACAAGTTAAAACTCTTTTAAATAAATTTATTAGACTATAAAATATTTACTAAATCTAATTAATACATCTATATATACATTTGGCTCAACTTTTATCGCCCTCCCAATTTTTTTCTATGATTTGTTCTTGAGTATTTACATATTTTGTGATAGTTTAATATATTTTAATTTGAACATTCAAATCCCCTTATCATCAAAATGTGTTAAATATACATTGTTTCATAGTATATGATCTTCCAAAAAACCATAAGGATCAGCATTAAACTATCTATCCAATGTGTCCATCTAAGAAATCAGAAATGGTTCTTTGAATGGTAGAAAATACATGTACAATGAACACATTATATAATATATCCTAACTATAATGAATTATGAGTATAAAATAGTTGGAAATAATTTTCAGTCCCAATATTTTTAAATATATATAGAACATTATCCTTCAATAAAATTATATTTTCATCTTAAAAGATACAGATGTTATTCCATTTTACCACAAAAAGTAGATCATATAGAGAAATAAGAAGTTGGTGATTCAACTCATTTAGTAGTGGGAATCCCAATAACAATTTTACATACAGATTATCTCATCTAAAAATGCTTGGATGATAAAATAATTCATAGATTAAATTTTATATAATACAAAAAAAAGTTATTTGATAAAATATAATTTTTAAATTTATCAAATTATATAAATAATAGGTAGATATAATATAATTTTAGAAAATAGTTTTTCAGTCATCACTATATTATAATCCCAATTCGGTATATTTTCTTTATCAAATTATTTTTTTCTTTAGGAATCAATACTCCACTATAATATGAGACAGTTGAATAATTATCAATGTATAATTAAATAATAAAAATAAAATAATATTTACAAAAAAAAAATTTGATCAGTTGTTCAATATTATATCCAAAAAACATCCAAAGATGTGAATTGGTAATCACCCATGAACTTCCAAATATAAATATTTAATTGGATAATAAATTCATGTAAATAACTTATGATTATATAATGAAATGTGTTATTTATAGTAATATGATTATAAATTGATGTTCCAAGATAACTATTAAAAAATACATTTAATAAATTTTTTATAAAATCCACGTTTATTAAATAATTATAATAAAATATATATTATACATATAAGTAACAAATAAAGAATCAATTTAATGAATGATTCCAAAAATTATTCATTTGAAGATTCTAAACATGATATAAATATTTTTATTATAAATTCCAATATAGAAAACATGAAAAACTGATCCTCAAAACCCTTAATAAATAAATAATGATTTATGATGCCAAGGTTAAAATATTTAAAATTATATCTTCATTTATTTCCATGATTCGTTATTCAACATTAATTTATAAATATTTATACTATATATGATTTTCATTATCTAAAAATTAATACTCTTGAAAAAATATAGAAAAAACAATAATTAATAAAGAGAATATCATAACTCTGAAAAAATATTTATTTTTACCATATTAATTATTCTTAAAAATGGGTTTCTCTATTATTTTGGGAATGTTAATTATTTATTCAAAAAATAATCTCAATTAATATATTCCATCTGGGTCATTCAAACATAATTAAATTATAAAATACTTAAAAATAAAAAATAGTTTTAAAATAATTAATCATTAAAATAAAATATTTCTTAATATGATAGAAATATTTTATTATTGAATATATGATACATTCAAAAATGAATAACATTCTGAGAAATATTATAAAGAATTTTTAGCACATCTCTATGTTTGTTTATGGGAATCAAATAATCTTTAAAGAAACTCGTCATATAATCTACAAAAAGAAGATTATAATGTATGAATGAAACCTCCAATTACAAATTGGGATCATTATCTATTAATCAACCAGGTATATATGAAGGATATAATAGTAATTAGTTGTAACATAAAAATGTTTAGATAAGGAGTCACCATATATGACACCTCATTGATATGATAAATTCCTTCCCATGTCATGTAAATAAATGCTAAGGGTATGATAGGTTTATAAATATATTTATATGATTAAAAAAGAAGTCATCAAAACAATATCTCAGTAAAATTGAGATGATTAAAATTCATTTCTTTATTTCAAATGATTTACTCACATTTAATTTTATATGGATTTATCCAACCCTACTATTTTTATAAATACATTAAAACATCTAGATAATTTTAAAAAATTCTTAAATTGTCTTATCTTTCACAAACAAAAATTAATTAGGATAAATAATTTTACTTACTATAACGTACCATGTTTTAGGATCCGAAATAATTATCATCATCATATTCAAAATCATTATTAATATTTATTTTTATATTTATAAATACTGTTTCACTATTCTATAAGAATTAATGATAAATTAATAAAAAATGTATTGAATAATACCTTAACTAAACTAAAAACACTTTTTCACCCATAAGGTGAACATTACAAATAAATTGCATAAGAAATATTTTTGGCCACCATGGATTACTAATTACTAAGGATGGAGTTAAACATTAAAATATTAATACCAAAATAAGGTACCACAGATACAAAAGGAATATTCGAAAAACGAAATATGATATATTATATTTATCTTTGAGGATCAACAATAGCTAATATAACCTGTAATGCTGAAGAACATCATGAATGTAGAAACAATTATTAAAAATATATAAAATGTAAATTTAATTATGTCTTGTGAAGTAAGAGGGAAATTAATGATTAATTTTCTAAGCATATATATAGGGATAAAATATGGTCATCAAAAACATGGCCATTAGTCATATATCAACTATGTGAAAATTTGATTTATTTATATGTAGTAAATTAAAAATAATATAACTCACAATGAATAAAAACATTATATCAATAAATTATAAATAATTATATATGAATTATAAATAAATATTAATAATATTATTCTAAAAATATGATATATTGTTTATATATAATTAAAATATATATTTTTATATCAATGTCATTTTAAAATTATAGTATATGATATAAAAATTTATTTTTAAGGTTATTTGTTAAAAAATATGAATTATAAAAATAATTTGTAACTATCTCAAAGAACACTTTCGATAGGTATTGTATAAATTATCATAACACATTAAATTTAAATCATTTAAAATATTATATATGAAATAATATATTGAAATATGTTAAATTAAAATTTGAAATGAAATATTATTAATAATTCATAATGTTTAAAGACATATTTTTTAAACCATTAAAATCTATATTTATTATTTTATATACAATAAAAAGATAATGTTATAAAATATGAAAATTTAATTGTTTAAATATAACTTTTATATATATATATAATTTCAAAATATTCTTATCCTGAATATTTTATGTTATTAAAAATAATTTATCTTATGTGAATACATAATAATAATAATTCTAGAGATAATATCACAATTATGACATTACTGGAAAGGATAAGGTACTACCTTATTTTTTTAAAAAGAAAAAAGAAATATATTGACAATATCTTTTAAATTTTTTTTACGAATGATGATATAATTTTAAAAAGATAAGATATATATTTTAAAATCATATGTTGATATAAAAAACCCATCATTATCATTTTAGATAACCTATGATATGTTTAATGGAAAAACATTCATATATTTCTGTTTAAAATTATAAATATTCAATTAGGTTTTTATATCCTTTCATTTTAACTAAATAATATTTTAATAATAATATACATATAAATTTTAATATAATAAATATAATAGATAATTTTATCCAAAATATCGAACTTATTCTTATAATTATAGGGTTTCTCATATTAACATAGGAAATGTAAATTTTAACATTTCATACATATGTAAATTATATTTTCTAAATTGGATTTTATATTTAAAATAATTTAGATAAATTATTTTAAAAGGTTCATTTTATTCTTAGTCATTAAAAAATTAACTAGTTCAATATTATTTACCTTATTAAGTACAAAACAAATTGAAAAACAATGAATCTAATAGTAAATGGCATATAAAAAAGTTTAAAACATGTATAAAAGTGTTAAGTTGTGGGTTAAATAATTGTAACCCATACCACAATATATTATTTTTTCCTTTTTCTTTATATTCCTTATTATGAATAAACATTCTTTTATTAGAAAGAAAAAAGTCCAAAAAATACCATTGTCTTCACATTTAAATTATATTACCACCCCACCTCTCCATACATTTATATACAGAAACTATCGACAAAAAATATAATATGAACTCTCCCAAAACCCATCACCACATAATATAATCTCTTATCTTCTCAAAAGTCAAATATACAGTTCCTTAATGTTATAAAAATTAAGATAATCTAAATTGAGGGTTATTATTTAAAGCCATACATTCTTAATTTACATCTATATATAAAAACATGAATATTAAATATCCATTAGAGTATGATAACTCCAATATTATTAATATTATGGTATTTATTGATACTAATCAAAATAATTTTTAAGTCCATTCTTCATATACATTTGAAAAGAAAAGACATTGTTTTGTGTATGTATAGACTACTACCACTACATGATTATGATTCTCTATCATTTTTCATGAAAAATATAACGGATATATGAAAATAAATATGTAATTTATAAAAATAATACATGATAAACCATTAAATTTTTTCAATGAAAAAATTATTTATTCTATAAGTTATATTAAAAGATAACATTTATATTTTATTTTACTAGTAAAAATGAAATACTGATATATCTTTTCAAATTTGATTATATAATTGTAAAAAATTACCATCATAAATTTTGGTCACATTGAATAATAAATAAAATAATTTTATTAATTTTTTGGTATTATAAAACTATATTAAAAAACATTAACTTTTCCCAATTTATAATTAATTCTTCTAATAAATGGATTGAAGAAAATCCATTAATCAATATAAAATGAAATAATGTAATAAATTAGTAAAATTTGATGATGAATTTATTATAAGAAAATAATTATATATTAATAAGATTCATAAGGAAGTATTAAATAAACATGAATTGTTTGTATAGTAATTTGATTACATGGGAAAAGACCTTTCAAATATGAGGTATGGGATCTTCCATACCTCTATTTAAACTTTTCTCTTAAACATTCCCATGAGTGTTTTCCTTTTATGAAATCGTACATTCATGAACTCATTATATAATTATATATATTTCAAATACATATATACATAGTTAAATCTATTTTTTATTGTTTGGGTTACACTTGTTCATAGTTCGCTTAAAAAATATCAAGTAAATGTTAAACCCATTTAAAGGTAAATTCTTATTTTTTTCCCATGAAAATAATCACCCCTTAAAATTTTTCAAAACAGTTATTATATTTTAAGTAAACTTATTATATTATTTATAATCAAACTGGTTATTTTTTTGTCTAATATAATTTATTTCCTTATATAAAATATTCTTTTGTCATTACATAAAAGCATCACCCAAGTTGTGTGTTTTTTATTCATTCTTATCCTTGATCATTTCCACGATATATCTATATTTGAACTCAATGATAATAAAATATTTTTAGTTTTATAATAATAACCTATTAAAAATTTTATTATTTCACCTTTTAGTAATCCTTCTGTTTTAGAATTTTGTTAATCCTTGATTCAGAATTATGTAACTCAATTCCTTATGATTAGTTTGATCTTATTATTCGTTATTTTCCTCTTGTTCCATGGATATTTATGATTTTAATTGATAAAACGGGTGGTCCGAGAAAGTATATTTACCTTCAATTCAATGGTAAAATATTTGTATCTCGTGATATATTATTTAACATATTTGGGAGTGAACATAATCCACCAAGGGACATTCTATACATTATGAGAAGATTAAATAATTATTTTTCTATGATATAATTTTTTAGGACATTAAAACATGTTTATAACATATGATATCATTATATTATTAATATTCCACATTCATATGGTCATCCTCATTATAATATCAATTTAAAATTTCCTAAACATCATAATATGCTTTATTTCTATATATATTCAATTACTATGCATTATAGCCCCTATATTTCCATATATATTTTCCCCAAAATAATAAATGTTTTTTTGAGGATCTATGGGAATTAGGAGAAATATGTTCATGTCTAAACAGATTTTATATTTATCATTTTTTTGAACTATTTGAATGTTTAATTTTCCAAAGTTGTTATACCTGTTGTTCTATTACCTATATTTTTTCGAATAATTTGTCAATAATTTTTTAAATAATGTGTGTTTATGTCTTCGAAAAATATTTCATTTATTTATGTATTGTATATTAAGTTTTAATTATTTGTATTAATGAACCATTGTTAATAACCTTGCACTAAGTCTATGATATATGGCTTTTTATAGGATAACATCCAATTCATTTTTTATTGAATTGTTTGATTTGTTTTCAATACATGCAAATCTCATTGTTGTTATTAGAATGTGGTTTTATGCACCTGCATTGTATTTCCTAGCTGCAAAACCATGAAGATGGTGTTTTTGGTTTTATCACAATCATTAAATGGTTTATAAAAAAGGACTTACTATACACATGGTTAAAAACTCTCAGGGGATATTATTATGGAAGTTTTGGGTTCTTTATGATCATGTATTAAGTATTTAAATACATGTTACTATAAGGGACATGATGGATATTTTTATGATATCCCATTTTTTGTATCCCAATATAATGTATTATATATGTATGTTGAATTATAAATTATTGAATAATGGCATAAAGAAAATCTTTAAAAATATTTATGGTTGTATCCCTATTTGGTTATTGATTATTATAAACACCCTATAATGTTCACTATTCAAAACTCTTTTTATCCAATTTTCTTTAATGGTTGTTGGATCCATAATGAATAAATCAATCATTGATTGAAATGGAGAATTCAAATTCATTATTAAAAATAATCCCATTATAATTAAAGAAATAAAATGAAATATAGTGATTATTAAAAACCAAGAATGATGAAAAAAAATTAATGTAACCATAGTAGAAATGCAGTGTACAGCAATGTGTAAAAGGATGTAAGCTCATTAGTATATCTACAATTAAGATGATGAATAATGTGATAAAAAAATTGATATATTTAAAAATATTCTTAGAGTCACCATGGAAATTTCCTTAAGTGGACATTGAAATTCATTATTTATATAATATGCAGTCATCAAGCATCAGACAACTGTTGGAAAATGAAGTGGTTTATTTTCATGAAATGACTGTAAAACATTCATCCAATGTCACTAATAATTATTCAACGGATTATGTTCTAATATCCAAGGAATTACCCATTTAATTGTCATAAATTTAAGGATAATAAGCATGATAAGTTTTACCAACCACCAAAACCATGTGAACAAGGAATATACAATTTATTGAATATCTATAAGGTTAATGGTTATGACTAAATCCTCAAATAAAATTGTGAATATGAGATATTTAATTTTAACACAATATGTTTCCTAAATAATATTCCATGAATATCATCATGATGTATTTCTTATCAAATTACATATAATGAAATATGTACATTAAATTTTTAAATAAATATCCATGGGAATATATTTATTATTATTTGTGTTTTAGATTTATTTCATGTATTTTATGTAATAGAATGAATATATAATCATAAAAACCAAGTTCACTGATATTTTACATATTACCCACAAAATATCAATTTTTTATAAAAATGTTTTGTAATAGATACCACAATAATCACACATCATATATGGATCACAACATCACAAAACCATTAGAAATTATCAAAAGATAATATCCATCATAATCCATATATAAACAACTAACATATATAGGCCCCAATGTTTTTTGACAGGTTTAATGAATTATTCCTATTGTGGATATAGAATAAAACCTTCTTCGAACACCTCTATTGAAACATGACATGATGTTTGGTTGAAAAATAGTATGGAACACTAATGAGATGAAGGCTATGATAAGTTTGAGTTTTAATTTTATAACCCTAGAGCACACATGCATGTGTATCTTGTGTGGAAAAAAGTTCATGTCATGGAAGTATCTTTTTTGCCACAAGAATAGCCACCCAGGGTGGATGTGGATAGGTGTCTATTACACATTATCTTTTACTAAAGTTATTACTATGACCTCCATGAAAAATAAAATATTTCATATCATAAAAAAATAAATAGTATATAACTAAAATACTTATGATGAAATTTAATATATTTATTATTGTATTATTATTTATTATATGTGATTAATTCCATTTTATAAAAAATTATCAATTCATAATATAGATTTCTTTAACATGATTCGTTAGTATGTAATAATTTATATTATCATTGAGAAATCAATTTATGCTAAATGTAACACTGCAGTTTTAATGAGGCATTATTATTATTATTATTATTATTATTAATTTTATTATATATAATTTATTTCTATAAGATTAATTATACATACACTATTATTTCAAAATTATTAATAAATTATAATAAAGTGTTCCCTACAATATATGAATGAAAATAAATGCACGTTAATCATTAATAATATGGTCATTACAAAAATAATATAAAATATCTTATTAATCACCGTGTTTTAATACTCATCATGGATTAAGTATATTGATTTATGGTGAATAAAACACAAGGGAAAATAGAGAGAAATGAATTAAATTGTTCATCATAGGAAATCTATTGAATCATCTTCAATCATAAGGAACAACTATTGAAAGAAATTTCAATCCCATATATAACCAATAATAGAGAATACATTATGAAAATCTATTATGTGAGCGAATGACTACACCTTGTGAAGTGATAATTGAAGGGATAAATTGTTTAGTAAGTATATATATATGATTTAAACAAAGTTATTAGAAATATTTTTGTTTTAGATATTGGTTTTGATCATATATCCAATATGTATACCAACAACATATACAATTATGTAGTAAATTTGAAATCATATATCCTACAAAGAAATGAAAATATTTTATTAAAATATTATGGATATTATTTATGGTTAATTAATAAATATAAATAATAAAAGTTTTATTAAAATATAAAATGATTTTTATATATAATTAAAATAATAATTTTAATATGATCTTAGTGGAAAAATCTAGTTTTATAATATAAACATAATTTTAATGGTATATGTAATCGCTTATTTAGTATAAAAATAATATTTTTTATTTCTATAAAAGAATAAATTTTCGTTAATGATATCATAGGTTACCATTATAGATAATATTGGAAAAATATAAAATATTATATATAAACTGAAATGTTTAAAATTTTAAGGTTTGAAATTTATATCAAATATTCTTAATAAAAATAATGTTTCAAATGATATTTCTTTAATAAATATTGATTTTTATGTTTTTATTTTCCTTTAAAACAGAAATTATAAAATATAAAAAATTACATAAATAAATTTAATATAATTTATGAATTTATAATGTCAAAATTATCATAGAATTTTTTTTTATTTTCAAAATTTAGTTTTTTAGATGATTAGTGTAAAGTACTAATTTTAATAAATCAAATATTGTTAAGGTATTAGTATACATGAACTAAATGTATTTTTTTAATCCCAATTTAAAAGAAAATAAATATTTTATAAAGTGAATATTATTTTATTAAATTAATATGTTTCTATATACAACCCTGGATTATTAGTAAATGAATATTAGATAATGTTTTAATTAAAAAATCATTTTTTATTAATAATTTTTTCGCATTGGGGAATTAGGTTTTAAACATATTGTATTGAAAATTAAATATTATTTGAAAAATAATATAAAAATTAATAAAAATATAACCTATAAAATTTATTATGTTATCGTAACCATAATAATTCTTCTAAAAAATATAATTTCTCTAAAAACTATTTTTTTGGCATGTTACGATCTATAATATAAAAATTATATTATATTAGACATAAATATATATTTTTACTACTTTAAATTAATAAAAATAATAAATATTATAGATATATATAATATGGATCATTTTATTTTTAGTGAGTGAAAAAAATTAATTAGGTTTAATTAGGATAACTCTATAAAAACCTAAAATGTTAAAAGAAAAAATCAATGAGAAAATGAATTAAAAAAAGAAATAATTTTTTTTTTTGAAAAAATTAATTTATTATTTTTTAAAACATACTCATTCCATTACCCTGTTATTGTCTACATTATATTTACATTCCATATAAAACACATTCTCTCTTTAATAAAGGAGTCTTATATTCCAAAAACTCTTTTATCTTAAATTATAAACACTTCAAGGATCCCTCCAAACAAACATATATTAAAATTGATTTATTCATGACCAAATTACATCCCATGTGTCTAGATAAATATATCCAAAATTATTATAATAGTTTATATTTTATAAATATTAGGTTAATGGCCCTTAATTTGTTGACCAAATGAGAATATTCATAGCGAGAAGTTATATTCTCCACCGCCCTATCTTAAATGATTACTAACTGTACAAAAAAAATTTATTATAACCATGAATTTATGATATAAATATAAATATAACTATAAATATTATATTATGTTGTTATTATAATGTAAAATTCATTTTATACACTTCGTCCAATACATGGAAAAAGTGAAGACGCTGTTAAGTGTATGTGCTAACAACATCCTCTTTGTGATAATGATACTATTCCATTTTCCATTATGACTAAAATGAGAAGAATTCAATATTGATTTAAAGAATATTTTGTTTAAAAAAATGACTTTCAAGAAAAATAATAAGGGTCACATCATATTTGAAAATAATAATAAAATTTTATAGTAAGTTTAATTGGTAAATAAGGCATATGAATGTAAAATTTATAATTTAATTCCATTCATTGAAAACATATGTACCTATAATAATCATTAGAAAATGGAACAATAAATGAAATTAATAACTATAATTGTGGGTATTATTAATCTATTTTACAACACTGTGACATTGGTCAATATACCATGCATGTTTATAAGTAAATGACAAAAAAAATCATGTACCTAACATAAGAATAAATAATGTATAAAATTGGTGACATATTATGAATATTAGAATTTTTAAAATGAATTATATATTGAAAAATATAGTAATAATGTTTTTAATAATCATTATATGATTATCTCATTTGTTAAGTACACATTAATATGGATTTTTGATATGATGTAATAGTTCTTATGTAGTTACATTGTGACATGTATGTTATTTATTCTCTTTCTTTTTCTATAGTTTATTGTATATTATTTTTCTAAATTTATAATATGTTTATATAAATGTATGTTAAATATTTATCTAGTGAAATAACCTTATTATTAATGGGTTTATATGTTTTTTTATTTCCCATAAAAATTTTCACTTATAATTAAATATGATTTAATGGAATAGTCTTGTTTCTATTATCAATAGGATCATCATCACTATCAAATGTTATTAAATGAATAATATTTTACATAATACCTAATTATTTTTTGTATTACCAAGTTGGTTATATTAGTTTATTAAATACTTTAAGATAATTTCATCTTTTAATGATCATTTACACATTTCATATAAAATTAATCCATTTGGTATGTTTTTACTATTTATTCACCATTATCCATCTCATTTAATATGAATATTGATACCAACTACGATGGCCAATGTTTCATTTTAAAATTTTAAAATATAAATGATTTGATAAGTTGTTCTATTGGGAATATTTATTCTCTAGACTTATTAAATACATATACTAAAATTTTTCATATATATATATATATTATAATATGATTAAATGAATATAAATTAATTATCATTAAAATCCATGCTAGATCATTAAAGTTATGGTGTCTTTGGAAACATGGATACTTAATCACATTGTAAAAAAATATGATCTATATGATCTCATACAAAGTCATTTAGTTATATCACCCTTCATATACATATCACACATAAACTCTCATATCATGTCATAGTAAAAATAAAATATAATAATTAGTTAGTCAAATTTTCGATAAAGGAAAAAATTGGGGATATAATTAATATTATAAGAAAAAAATGAGAATAATGGAATGTGGACCCATGTCTATCTTTTGAAAATCATAACCATAATTTCATATATCATAAACATGTTTTATAGAATAATACTTGTTTTTTATATGACATGATTCATAGAGGATTAATTGAACATGGACCATGAATGAAAAACATTCGAAAAAGAAATAATTTTATGGAAACACATATGAATGAAAAATAATTACATTAATCTAGGTTTCACTCTAATATTATCAATGTGGATTGGTATCACTACCACTCCCCAATATCCTCTTTCGGGGTTCACACCCCATGACTTCCATATTAGACAGATTCAAATATAGATCTCGATATAGGACACATTCTAGTTCACATTATAAAATGTTTTATCCAAAATTAACAAATCAATTAAATAGGAATGAAATTATGCTCCCGCCCATCATAGAATAACAAAACATAATATGTTATCAATATGAACATAATAAATTTATCATAAAATCATGTCATAACACATTTGAAGGAAATGAGTTTCGTAATCAGTTCCTCATAGTAGAACCCATAAATAATAAATGGGTGTTATAAAAATCCAATCCTTATAATAGTAAATCATATAGGGAAATAATAGGGATTTTTTAATTGTATCATATCATAAGTAAAGTACAATTGTTTTTAAATGAATTAATAAAAAATGAATAAAATTTCCATAAATCATTCTAATATTTATTTATTAATACACATTTTTAATTTTTAAATACGTTATTTAAAATCAAAATATGTCTAAAATATTTTGATTACATAATTTTTATATTAAATTAATATTGAATTTTATAGAATAATCATCATATCAGTGAGTTTTTATCAAATTCATAACATAAATTCATGTAGTTTATGTTAAAGTTATTATTCCATTAATGTTTTTGGTAGAGATTCAAAATTTTCTTGTCTTGAATATTACAAAAATATTGTTTTCAATATATTGATCATAATTTAAAAAATGGGTCAAAATAATATTATAAAATCATAGGATCAACGTAAAATAATTCTTGAAATTATTTTCATGAAAAAACTATAATATGATAAATATTTCAATCCTATTTGGAAATAATGTTCTTGTTTTATTAAAAAATAATTATCATATTAATTACCAATGTGAAGAAAATGGTAATATTAGATGAAAATTAAATTAGTTAATATAATATAATATTTTTAAATCCTTTTCATTATCTAATGAATATATAGTATTCCTTTGTATATGTTTATGTGTAAACAATTAGGATTAAATTTTGATTGAAACATAAACCTTATAATGCTTTCGTAAATTGTAAATATTAATCACCAAAAAATAATAACATAGAAATAATAAATATCATGGAAATATTGATATAGAAGATATAAAATATCCTAGGGTCTGTATAGTAACCAAATACCTAGATATATTTAAAAAACATAAAATATATTCCCATAAAGATAATTTGAGACGATAAATATTCACCACATCGGTAATATATCCCTAAAGGCCGACGAATGATAAAAAAAATTTATGGATTCTAAACTACTAGTTATTTTCAATATAAAAATGATAAATTTTTTTTTTAATCCCATAAAATAGAAAATGAAAAAAATATAGAATGTCTCAGATATATAAAATTGAACCTAGAAAACTATTAACTCAAGTATCATTTTGCTTTATATAACTTCAAATGTTTGATATAATAAAAACTTATTTGTTATTGTTCGATCCTATAACCAACCACAAAAAATTAGTATCAAATTTTATTTACTAATTTCATATTATCACCTATATATAATAAATTCATTATAATATTCATTATTCCTTGTATTGATGCATCAATTTTCATGTATGTATTATTTAACTTATTATAGAACTATAAAAATGTTCATGTTCTTAAATTACATAGAATATAAATATTGATACATGTATAATATTTATTTACCATATAAAATTTTATTGTTATTCATAAAAAAATATTGATGGGAAATGAATTATATCACTTTTTTGTAGATGGGTTTTTATTAGTACTCAAAGTAATGGTTCAATTATTCAATAGATGAGATGGAGGAATGATAAATAATAATTTACCCCCATATAATTATGATTAATTCATAGATATAATAAATATATATGCATTAGATCAATCATAATTACCATCAGGGTTAATGGAAAATGAAAAAGAAATCATATCCCCTTATGGTAGTGGTAGTCCACCTATTTTCTTCATCATCATTAATATCTTCCAATGGATTGAAATGTAATAAGCTGGAAAAGATATTAAAAATTTGAATAATATAATTACATCCTTTATATCATATATTAAATATAAATCCATCATCATAACCATCCATGAGAAGTTCTGCTGAAAATGGAATTATATAAAACTATAAGGTGGTTCTCCCCCATACAAATAAAAAATGGTTTTGTTTCCCATTAGAAGTATAATAAGATTGAATAATGTTAATAAATGAACATAATAACATCTCATTATATGTTATACACTAAATAAATTATATCACAAACATTCATGATTATGTAATGGAAATAGAATACTAAATAAAAATAAAGCATTCAGTTTAAATCTATACATTTTTATTTGAAAACAACCATTTCATAATAGTTTAAACAATATATCGAAGGTATTATATATAAAATAAGATATATATTATGTTTTTAGTTATTTTAATTAGGAAATTGTGTATTTATGGATAACCTTTTATAAGTGATGGGAGGGTAATGTTTGTAATTTCTAAATGTATTTAATTAAAATCCAATAATTCTCATGAAAAAGTTGTAAAAAAGACTGATATTTCTATTTTATAATTCGATTTAGTAGGTAACCTACCATTTAATAATGTTTGGATAAGATAAGGTGATTGTTTCATTGTTATCTATTTGTTTTAACCCAACAATATCATTTTTTTATCATCAATCCTTTAAAAAATTAATTACTTATTAAGAGATATAAATGTATTTTTAGTTAAAAAATGAAAAAAAAATCAAGGGAAGAAACATTATACCATATCATACCCCATAACGTATTTCAATATTTTTATGATTTTTATATATTTTAATAAAATATTAATTTCATAAAATATGAATAATGTATCACCCTGACCCCTATTACCCAATGTCAGTGCATTATTATATAATATTGGAATGATACATGGAATCATTTCTCGAATGACTGATCAGTTTAGTACCCTTGTAAGTACTGGATACATTCTTATGTTTTACATTACATCATGAAATAAAAACATCAACAACATTTATTCCCCTTTTTAACAAACTTATATCTTTATCTTATCCCTACAGATGAACCATAATATAATTATTTACATCCAGGGAATAAAATATTGAAATGAGTGAGCTTAGATGCTTAGATAGGATAAATATATAGCAGAAACATTCATAAATAAGCATAAACATTAATGGAAATGTATAAGACTGAAACAAAATACTTTTAAAACATAAAGGTCATCATAATATGCCAATGATAAAATAAAATAATTCCATTTAATTATTCATATTGATATTCTACTAGCCGAAGAATAACATGCAATATAAATATCCACTTTTATAATGATGGAATACATAAAGCCAGACCTCATAACCACATAGTCAATGCCTTGTTCCAATACTACAAAAAGGATTTTGTCAAGGACTTGTGCCAAGACGGATGTATGTCTCATGACAAAAACTGATGCATCAAGGAGCTATAGCAGGCTACACCCATCACTTACTAAGTCTAATGCATTCCTCATATTAAAAGGTTTAAACATAACATAATCATTTATATTAAAACTATGAAATGAAATGTCAATACATTATTCATAAAACATGAATGGTATAAAAATAACACATCCACAGTCAAATATATCTCAAAAAAATATCAATACAATGTGGAATATTTTTATCATACGTAAATCAACTACAAACAGGTTTAAAATCAATCAAAGAATGTTGACATAGATGATGTCAAAACAATTCGAGAGAAAAATAAATTTCTATTTTGAAATCAATTATAAGTCATGTAATTATGAAAGAAAACATTTATTTTTGAAATATTTTTATAATCTTGTAATGGAAGATTCGACGATTTTATAATGGTGGAAAATAGCCGCACCCTCCGTATAAGTTAAAAACATTCTAAACATAATTTTGTCGAAATGGTAAAAAATTACCCTGTTTGGGAAATGACAGAAATATTCCTTTCAAAACCTAAAAGGTAAAATAAGTGTATAAATGTCTTTAACCCTTTGTCTTGTAAATAGTAAAATTGTTTTAAAATAAATTTTTAAGAAAACGTGGATGTGGATTATAAAGAGGTCATGGTAGACACTTACGTAAAAACAAACACGGATAACAAATAGATTTTGAGATTGACCCTTACCTTGTACATTTCCTTAGTAGATGGTATGTTAACCGTCTATATAATAGTTAAAACATTGTTATTAAATTATACATGAATCATATACATAAATTTTATTTCATATATGATCCTCCGATATTGCATTGTTAATAATATTTTAGTACTATCATCTTTTCAGGTGTTAACAGATTATTTTTCCATTATATGGTTGGTTATGTAAGCCATTTTTATTTTGGATAGGGTGTATTTTATTTATATATTGAAAGATATTATGATCAAAAAATATTTTTAATTATAAAATGAATATTTTTCCTGAATGATTAAGATGGGGAATGAATATCATCGCGTTTTTGGAGACGGTAATTCGTACGTACGCATGAGAGACAATATCATTATATTGATGATGAAATCGTATGAAATAGGATTTTATATCATATATAATTAATAATTATCATGTTATGTTTATTATTTACATTTCATATATACATTATTATACCCATCCAAAATAACGAAGTATTTGAATAACAAACTACACCACGATGTGGAGACGGTAAGTTGTACGTACGCATATATGGTGACTTTGTCATTTATTGGATGGATAGAATAAAACATATGGTTGTACCATATTTATAATAGAATCACATTATATAGAATTAACTGGAGATATAATTTTAATATATAATCAACCAAGAAACATGAAGTGGAAGAATAAAAGATCATTAAAGAGGTGATGAAATATTTACCTCTTCTTCGGGTTCTTCTTTTTGATTTGATCAAAATGGATCTTTATGATATATTTATAACAAAATTAAGGCATTTGGGATGAATGGAGGAATTTTGGGAGGATATTTGTGTAGGGGTTGGATGATCCAAATGGATTTTGAGGAGTGAAAGTAAGATAAGGGAATATACCATTGATAAGAGAGGTGAGGGTCACTGTAGGAAAAGAAAGAAATATTATTTTATAATAAACACATTTTCGGTTTCTAATGCCTCCAAAATGGATTATTTCGAAGATAATATGAGGATGGGTCCAAAACCTCTCAACCAATAGGTTTTATACATGTTTTGGTCACCATATTATCAATATCGTTTATATTTATCTCTTAGTTAAATAGTCTGTCCTTTACAATGTCTCTTTGTATTTTTATATTATATGGTTAATAAAAATATTAAAACAATTCAAGAGAACCTAATGTGGTTCCTTAATAATATATATAACTTTATATAATTCATTTGGACTAAAATTATATATTTTATAATAATATATCAATTAATAATATAGTATTTGTTTTAAGAAATCAAATATTTCACTTTTGACAGTATTTAGTATTGGGGTTTTTTAGAAAATCGTAACAAAATGATTACATAGAAAAGAATAATTAAATAATCTCTAACATGTCATATTAATCTAGAAAACTATTTGAATTCATCAAAATCCTCAAATTTCATTTATTTGGATATTTATAATATGAATTATTTTAATCATTGATTAATTAGGTAATTACAGCATCATCATTGTGTCATAAATAAATTTAATTTTTTAATGTATAAAAATTATTTATTAAATAAAATTATGTTGGAAATTTTTTTATATTTCTAATGAGTATTTATAGTCGAATTTATCTTATGGGTAACCCTATATTAAAATGGTTTAGATATTAAACTTTGAATTTAACTCTTTTAACTATTCATTAAATAAAATAATAATAAATTTCCTAATCTAATCCATGTGGGCCAAATGGGATCGTATTCTAACCTAAGATTGGTTTTGATCTAATTACAGTTATCTAATATAACTAGGACATGGGTTTGTGTTATTATGGTATAATTTTTACCCTTAATCACCCTATTTACTTTCAACTGTGGTAAATTACATTCAAAAGTTCATATTCACCAAATATTATTTTCAAATTATTGAACGAAATTTTTCATACTAATAATAATTGTGTCTCTTAGAGTTTTGAAATTGAAATCACAGATGTGGTAAAATTATATTTTATAAAAAAATTCCAATGCTCATAGGAGGTGGGTAAAAGATGTTAGAAATATCAATCAAATTTTTACATATCTAAACATATTATAAAATGACTCCAATGAATTTAATTGAACATATATAGGTATTATGTATCTATTTTGACCAAAAATATATTTAAATAAATAAAATAATAAAATGTTTCTCTTAAATAATAACTCAGTGTTTTTCACAATTTATCAATAATTGAATGTTTTCAGAAAAATACCAAAAATTCACCCTAAGCCTATTTCGATATTCGGAATCCACAAATGAAGTCCATTTTAAAAGATAAAAATTATAAAATTTTAAAAAGTGGGTGTTACTATTCATAACGACTAATTTGATTGGTCGCGGTGTGTTAGATTATTAATGTTGCATACACTGAAATCTATTGCATTATTCCAATGGAAATATACCGTGGAAGAATTATGTGTTACATTCATCCCTCCTTCAAATAATTTTACCCTCTAAATTTCTATAATACTATCGCACAAAATGATTTGGGTTGTTATTCATCATAACTTCCTCTGGTTCCCATGTTTCCTCTCCTATCTTATGATTTCTCCATAGAAATTTTATCAAAAGAATTGACTTGTTTCTTAGAACATGTTCTCTTGTATAATGAATTTTGATAGGCTCTTCATAATAAGACATATCAGGTTCCAGTTCTAATTCTTCATTGAAGAGTACATGTGTTGGGTCCGGCATGTCTTTTCACAACAGTGACATGTGGAACACATCTTGAACTTTGCGGATACGTGGAGGCTTTTCCAAACGGTAAGCTACAACCCCAACTTGTTCGAGAATTTCGAAAGGTCTTATGTATTTGAGACATAATTTACCCATCTTACTAAATCATATAACTCCCTTACATGGAGATACCCTCAAGAATACATGATATTCTACCTAAAATCCCAAATCCTTCCTTCGGTTATCATCACATCTATTCTTCCGAATTGTAAATGCTTTGTGTGTGTTTGGATAACCTCCACCTTTTTAATTGTTTCCTCAACATATTCTAGGACTCTGAGTTTTCTTTCACAAATATCATCCCAATAAGTTGGTGTGCGAAATCTCTTTCTTTATAACACTTTATATGGTTCCATCTGAATACTTGAATGGAAGCTATTGTTATATTAAAATTCTACCAAAGGTAAATATTGATCCCACATACCTTGAATGTAATCTATGAAAGATCATATCATGTATTCTATGGTTTGAATATTCCATTATGATTTCCTATTAGTTTGTGGGTCGTAAGTCCTTCTAAAATGAAGTTCAGTATCCTGGGACTTCTTAAGACTTTTCTATAATCATGATGTAAAAAAGGGATCACAATCAGAAAATATCGATAGGGGTACTTCATTATGTCTTAAAATATCATTAATATATAGTCTTTCCATACATTCAAGCCGTAAATCTTCTCTTATATCATGAAAATGTGCCGTATTGGTAATAAGATCAACAATGACCCATATTGAATCATTCCTTCTAGGATTATTTGGTAGCCCCATGACAAAGTACATCGTAATATTATCCCATTTCCACTCAGGTATGGGATGATGTTGCATGACTCCTCCAGGCTATTTCTTTAAAGCTTTCATGAGTTGAAAAACTATTCATCTTGACACAATATCAGCATTCTCTCTCTTCATTTTGTCCCACCAAAAGAAATCCTTCAAATATCAATACATCGTAGGGCTACAAAAGTGTATAGAGAAATTGGAGCTATGAAAATCATAAAATAATTCAATTTTTAGGTCAGGTATATCATGAACACTTAGTCTCTTCACAAATTTTAAAATTCCTTCTTCATAAATGATGTGACACAATCTGCCATCATTCATAGCTTTAATCTTCTTTTGAAACACCACATCATCAGTCTGAGAAATCATTATCCTTTCTAGTAAATATGGTTTAGAAACCATTATAAAAAGTATTGATGTCTCACCTTCCACGGTTTTTCCCATATCAAACATTACTAGATCAATGAAAATAGGATCCCATTCAACTCTAAACATGATCAAAACTCCACGATCCTTTCTACTCAATGTATCTTCCACATTATTTTCCTTCCCCTGGGGTTAGTGTATAGTGAAATCATAATCCATGAGTAGTTCGAGCCATCACCTTAGCCTCCTATTGAGTTCTTTTTGTGAGAAAACATACTTCAAACTCTTGTGATCAGTATAAATCTTACATTTTTCACCATAGAGATAGTGCCTCCATATTTTCAGATAAAAAATTACAGCTTTTAACACAATATCCTGGGTAGGATAGTTTTTCTCATGAATTTTTATCTGTCAAGATGCATAAGAAATAACTCTATCATTCTACATAGTGACACAACCAAGTAATTTCTTTAATGCATCATTATAAATAACAAACACATCATTCACTGATGGTAGAGTCAAGAGAAGATCATTGAATAATATTCCCTTCAGTTCATCAAAACATTATTTACACTATTTTATCCAATAAAAATCATCCTCTTTACGGGTGAGCTTGGTATATGGGTTAGCCAATGGGGAAAAATTCGGGATGAAACATCGATAATAACCTTTTAAACCAATAAAACTGTGTACCTCAGTTATACTCGCCGATGCTGGCCCTTTATGGATTTCCTTGGTCATTGAAGGATCAAAAGAGATTCCAACCATAGAGACAATATGGCCAAGAAAATAAATCTCTTAGAGAAAGAATTCACACTTTCTAAACATCCCATATAATTCATTTCTTCTAAGAGTATATAGAATAATGCCCAAGTGATTTTCAAGTTATTCATAGATTTTGGAGTATACAATGATATAATAAATAAATACAACTAAAAATTCATCAAGACATTCCTTGAAATCTCTATTCATTAGATCCATATAGGCAGAGGGTGAGTTAGTCAATCCAAAAGGCATTACTGTAAATTCGAATTCCCATACCTTGTTTCAAATGCTGTTTTCTGAATGTCTTCCTTCATCACACACAACTGATGATATCCAGATCAAAGGTCAATATTTGAAAAATATTGAGCTCAATGAAGATGGTTGAATAAATCATCAAAGCGAGGTAGGGGTTACATGTTCATTATTGTTATACCATTGATCTCTCTGTAGTCAATGGACAACCTCATAGATATGTCTTTCTTCGTAACAAAAAGGACATGGGCTCCCCATGGAGAAACACTAGGGTGAATAAATCCATTATTACTCAATTATTTTAGTTTTTTATTTATTTCCCTTAATTCCACAGTGGCCATTCTATAAGGGGTCTTCGATATGGGACTTTAACCTTGAATTAAATTAATGTAAAACCCAATTTCTCATTCTAGAAGATGTCTATATAGATCCTATGGAAACAAATCTACAAATTATTGTACAATAGGTACATCCACTATTTGAACAATATTTTCCTCACCCATAATTATTTCCTTCTCTTCCTACCCAATAATTGAGTTTTGATGAGCTATAGGGGGTGGATAATGATAAGAATCAGGTGGTGACGTTTCTACTCTAAATATAATGTATTTTTATCAACATCAAAAATTGTAACCTACTTCTTCTTACAATAAATTTTTTCATTATGGTCCGAAAAACAATCCATTCTGAGGATTATTTCAAATTCAATCATGGGTATGAGGATTAGATCGATAGATAAAGAACAATTATATTCTCTAATAAGAATGGATTAAGAAAACATTTTTGTGATGATACTTCCCTTAGGTGGTTTGACTGACAACTACATTGTTAAGTATAATTGAAAATATCAATTTTTCGTAGAAAACTAGAAAGATATAAAACAATGTGATGATCCAGAATCAAATAAAGAATTGGATAAACTTGAGGAAACCATTAAATGACCTTCCACCATGTCTTTCAGAGCGTCTACCTCAGCCTTAGTGTTCCCATAATCATATCCTTTCTCCATTAGCCTTTTCTGAGGTATGTTCCCTTGGATCTTAATAAAATAATTTTCATAATTCACCATTTCTCAACAATTATAGCATTCATCATTGACAACCTCTTTCATCCCCCTACAATCATGAGCATGGTGGCCTTTTTCACCACACATGTGACAAATTATCATTCCCTTCAGGCATGTACCAAGGTGTTTTTCCCATATTTACTGTATGATGGATATTCCAATTTTCCCTTCTTCCTCTTAATTCTATTTCAAGATTTTTCAAAAGATCACATTTTCTCTTTCTTTTATTTAATTTCATAAGACTAAGAGAATTCCCTTTCAGTCTTGAGAGGACACGAGACTATATCTTCGTACGATGAGAAAGATTGTGAGGGTAATTCTTGATGGAGAAATGGTTTTAACCCCTCAAAGAATCAATCAATCATACTCCTTCGGTTACGTATATAATTTTTTTCATCCCTTAAAAAACTTGTAAATATAGTCTCATACATTGCAACATTCTCATTATCCTTTTTCCTCAGACTCAAAAATTTTATTTCAATTTCCGATCGATGGTCTTGTAGAAAGTATTGTTCTACGAAAATATCACTAATCTCCCTCAATTACATGTTTTATACTTCTTCATCTTCTTTGTATTTTGGATTAATGACCAACATTGATCTGCATTTCTCATGAGGCGATAAACTGTCATGACAACTTTTTCCATTTTCGCTACTCCCCAAAATATGAAATATTTTCTCTATGGATTTATCCATTGCTCAACTACTAATGGATTTGTACTCCAACTAAATGTTTGTGGTTTTTTCTTTATTAAGCGGTCTGATATTGATCCTCCCTGTTGTGGTTTAGGGTTCTCCATATGAGTATGGTTGTTATTCATAACAAGAGTGAGTTGTCCCAATATGGTGATAAACTGATCCACACCAGTTGCTTCACCAACTCCACTATAATTATCTTGAGTAGGAGGGAAATACCAACATGGATTCAGTGCATTGGTACGGTTTCCAATCCTTCAACTAGCTGCCATTTCTAAACAATGGAATACAATATATTAGTTTATGAATTACAATAAACAATTCCAAACTTGAAAAATAGTTAAAAGAATTATAATAGTTTATTGATATAAACCATAATCCTAAAAATGTTTTTATTGAGTATGTATATAATCATAATCCCTTCTTAATTTCTTGTATAGAAAATGAGAATTATCATATGCATATCCCCCCGGAGTGTCGTAACCAAGAGTGCATCTAGGCCCATTTTCATGTACTAGTTCAAGTTTGAGTCTAACTGAAAGCGGTGTTTTTGGGTTTTATCCTAAGGTACATCTGTGCCAGAGCCGCCTCTACCTGCTTGTATCCAGATAGAGATGTATTTCTTAGAAAAAACAAAAAATCTATATCATGACCTATTTTTAAGATGTTCTTCTATACTAATCATAAAAGTCTATCATAGGTTAATGTTATCTAATCTTGCATTTTCTAAATCTAGCTTCAAAGGATTGTACTAAACATCATCTGATAGAAACTATAATTCCCCAATCCCAGTTACACACAATCATTTTATTACTATATAACATTACCATGATACAAGAAATCATGTCTCGAAAGACATATTTGTTTAGTATCCTTGGAAGTAATAGATACACTAATAAGTTTTACATTAAAACATAAAATACAAACATCAGTAACATTTTGTCTACTTTTGAACATACTTATATCATTATCCTATCTCTGTAGGTCAACCATAAAATTCATATTCACATCCTTGGAAAAATAAAACATAGAATGGGGTGAGATCAGATTCTTAGTAATGATAACAATATAGCAGAAACTATCATAAATAAGAATAGACATTTAAGGAATAATATAAGTCAAATATAGAATCCTTTTAAACAAAAACTTCATCATAATATGGAAAATATAAAATCAAATAATTCCACTTACTTATTGACATGGAAATTCTACAAGTCGAATAATAACATGCAATATCAATATCCACTTTCATAGTGATGAAATGCATATTTCCAGAAATCTCATCCACATAGTCCAGGCCTTATGCCAAGACTAAAAATAATATTTTTTCAAGGCCTAGTGCCAAGACAATAGTTTGTTTCATGGGACCTACCGATGCATCGAGGAGCTTTAGCGGGCTCCACCAGTTACATAATAATTCCAATGCATTCCTCGTATGAAAAGGTTTAAACATAACATAAGCATTCGTAATAAAACTAGATTACGAAATGTCAACACATTATGCATTAACCATGAATGGTATAAATATAACACATCCATAGTTAAATATATCAAAAAACCATCAATATAATATGGTATATTTGTATCGTAAATAAATAAACGTCATAGAGAATTAAAAACCATCAAAGTATGTTGATATAGATTAAATCAAATCTTTTTGAGAGAAATATCCCTATCAATTATGATGGAATTTAGAAGTCATTTAATTATAAAAGAAATCATTTAGTTTGAAAATATTCTTATAATCATGTAAGGGATGCTTCAAAAATGTTATAATGACATAAAATAGCCGCACCTTCCATATAAGTTAATTAAAACATTCTTACATTAATTTTGTCGAAACTATCATAATGTACCTTGTTTGGAAAACGACGAAAAGATTCCTTTCAAAATATATATAGTCAAATAAGGGTATAAATGACATTAAACCATTTTCTCGTATATAGTAAAAATGTTTTGAAATAAATTTTTAATAAAAATCGGATGTCGATGATAAAGAGGACCCATTAAATACTTACCTAAAAACAACCTCAGATAATAAAGAAATTGTGAAATTAACCATTATGTTGTACTTTTACTAAGATAATGGTATGTTATCCTCTTATATAATAGATAAAACATTGTTATTTGATTATAAATGTAACATAACAAGTAATTAATGAATAATAAATATTTTTATCTATGTCTATTAATGATTAAGATAGTGTTTTATAGGCTTAAAATGAAAATAAATCCAATCTTAAGCATGGAATACACTAATATTCTTAAAAGATTGTTTTACTGCCTTTTGATGGCAAACCATTTTTGAATATATATTTTGACAATTTTATAAACTATGTTTGTCAAAATAAACTTATTCTTTATGATTGGGACATCAATATTTACTTTGTGTGAATTTTTGGTATTTTTCTGACAAGGTTCATTTTTTAATGAATATTGAAAAATACTGCATTTTACATCAAAACTGCTTTTAATCTAATTTATTTATATGATTAGATTATCTTTCGAATTGGTATTAATGTGTAATATGAATATATTTTTACCATTTAATCCAATGGCGGTCATTGGAGTCAATTTCACTTTGAAATTGGACTTAAACTGGTGTCAATCTTTTGATACTTATTGTTTTGTAAAAACACGCTATTTGCTCTGGCAGCGGGAATTAATTATTAAATTAATTAATGTGACTTATATGATTTGAATTTTGTAAAATAGACTTCATTTTTGAATTCGGAATATCAAATATAGCTTAGGGTGAATTTTTGGTAATTTTCTGAAAAACATCAATTTTTGATGAATAGTGAAACCACTAAGTGGTAATCAAGCAAACTGATTTTTCAGTTAAATGAAATTTTACCACTAATGTGTATTGAATTTTGAAAATCCGACATACATGGTTGTCATTAAGAAGTAAAATGTGGTTCAATGAGATTAAAATATTTTTTTTGGTGAATAGTAACTTATTAAGTTTTTAATCGCGATTAGAGGTAATTAGTGTAGTTTAAGGTAAAAATGGTATTATAAGAATGTGAAAACACCATTACACTTGTCCTACACCTATTGTGTGAGTCATGTCCGACCAAGACAAGCCATGGGCCAACTTGGGGACCCCATGGAGCCACTTTAGTTGGAAAATGACATTAATATATTTTAATTTAATGTTAAAGTGAAAATGACACTAACATAAATTGTTTTACTAAAATAATTTTTGAGTTGGAATATACAAGTCCAAATTTTGATTATAAATAGTCATTAGAAATCTAAAAATATTTCCTACATGATAGTATTTTATTTATAATTTTTAGACATTAAATAAATTTAATTATTTATGACATAATAATGATGTAGCGATGACATCATTATTTGACGATTTAAATAAAATGGAAAGATAATGAAAAATCTAAAACCTACACATGTCCAAAACCAATTGGATGAGTGGATTTAGAACCCTTATCACCTTATCCACCACTTATATCAATTTGGGACCTTTTGAAACCGAAACACATTTTCAAATAATGTAATATTTCTTTACTTTCCAAAAGTGACCCTCCTCTCCTCTTATAAAAGGCCCCCACCTCTACCTCATTTCACACACTTCTCAAGACTTTGGCTCGGCCAAACCCTGCCCAATTACTCTCTCCACATCCCTCTCTTCATCCTAGAGGATTCCCTTTGGGAAGAATCCTTTCAAAGGAATCCTTTAGGCTCAAATCAAAAGGGTGTTACACTTTTAAAGGTAATTCATTCTCTCTTGTTCATTTGTTTTATTTTGCTTCTCCAACCCTCTAAACTCTTTTTATTTACTTCTTTTGTAACAACACCAGTATCTTAAATATACTAGGATGTTGTTATAATATTTATTTTAGCTACACTCTCACACAACTACATCAAATGGTTAAAGAACATACGGTTTCCGTGGATGGCGAAATTCTGCCTCCCGAAACGATGATTGTTCAATACTCATTTAACACCTTCAAGGGTGGCCATTATGATGTCACTATTTTTATAAATGATATATAATATGTTTATGGTTTCTTTAAGCTTCTGTATTTTTCATTTTTGGCATACCTTTATGGTTTCCGTTATGGATAAACACGATATCTTCATTTAAGGAAGTGCGGACTACCGCCCCCTAAAAGTGATGTGATTCGTTAATGCCATATGTGGGACGTGTAAAGGATGGATTTAAAGTTATTATATATGATGTTATACTGGAATTATAATATACCTCTATATCATTATTATTTCTTTCCATTTAAGTATGAGATAGAAATGAAAGTAGCGTTCATGCGTACGTACGACTTACCGTCTCCATGAACGGTGCATTTTATTTCTTATCCCCAAATGTAATGTAATATTAAAATTACATGTATATAATGTATATATATAATTAATGATATATCTAAATGATGAATATAATTATGGAATTAAAATATACATACCTCTCATTTAGTTTTAATTTCACTAATATGACAAAGAAATGAAAGTAGCGTTCATGCGTATGTACGGCTTACCGTCTCCATGAACGGTGCATTTCATTTCTTACCTCTAAATGATTATGTAATATTATAAATACATGTATATGCTGGATATATATGATACATATTATATCCAAATCGGGAATTTCATTCTGGATATAAATAACTTTTGACCACATGAACAACATGTAATTGTAAGAAGTCAACTTTCGACTTAAGAACCAAATATTGACAAAACAAACATTATTAACTTAAATGGTTACATAATGATTATAACATGGCAATAAGTGATATAAAAAGAATAATGAACTTTAAAAAGGTTCTAAATCAAGTATAAATTAACTCAAGTTTATTATTCAGGACGTTAAAGAACGATCGAGTCAAGTCGGACCCGAGGTAAGGGACTTCGTCTCAATCTCCTTTCATTGAGGCATATTTCGTTTTATACACAACTTTCTTTTATACGGTGTATAAACTCCTTTGACTTTTACTTTTATACAAAATGAATCTTTTTCTACGAAGCGTTTTACTAAACGACAAAAAGGAATGTTTTTTTAACGTACGCGGTGTCAACGACCTTTTCCGCCGCCGCGAGTATTATTTGATCTTTGTCTTTCTCAACAAGCCGTAATGTTTTTTAAATAAAATAAATACCATATACTCTTTTATATATTTTTGTATTGAAAATGGTTTTGATAAATGATTCTATTATGACAATATATTTATGATATATTGTGATTGAAATGTGGAAATGTTATCATTCCTTTATATTGGTTTTATGTTTTATGATTTTATATTGGTGCTTGGACATTTTAACGGGTGGTTATGTTATAAACCATATGACGGGTGGTGCCGTGAATACCAGGACGGGTGGTTACGTTATAACCTCAAATGCATTGGGTATGGATGTCGGCCGTATGGCTATTCCATTAAGTATGTATGGAAATTGGCCGTATGGCTATTCCATTAAGTGATATGTGTGGAAGTCGACCGTATGGTTACTCCACTTAAGTATGTTTATGTCCCAAGTTACCTTTATAAATGTTATGAGTTCTTTTTATGGATTTTATGGTAATCCTTTGGTTACAAAAAGGTAAGTAATGATACTTTATTCAGTGAAGAGTTTTTACAACTTCATGAAGGTGAAGGTATTACTTTGATAGAGTATACATGGTTTACTTGATTTTGAAAAACTAACAGTTTTCATTCTTTGTGTATCCCTTACTGAGATTTTTATGCTCACCCCACGTTTTTTTGAAATGTTCTTCACAGGACTTAATGTAGAATAAGGTCAAGGATGGGATCAAGGGAATGTCATGCTATCTAAAACATGGAATCTAGACATATTTCTTTTTAAGAGTTTTTATTTTATGGAGACTTAGTAGAAGTGTCTACTTTTTAATCTTTTAAGATGTAATAGTTATGTTCTAATTCTCTAAAACTCTAAACCTGAAAAGATCCTCAATTTGAATTATTCCTTTAATTCAATATTAAGTAAGGTTTAAGGCTGGGTCCTTATATTTGGTATCAAAGGCCGGTTTAGATAACTTTAGGAGTTAGAATTCTATTAAATGATTATCCAAAAATATTTTTTTTTGAAATGATATAGCATTTAAAGATTACTATGTTGCTTCATCTAAGACATGTTTGTTCAGAATGGTTTTCCGCAGAGGAAACAGGGAAGCAGTGCTAGGAAGGCATACAGAAGGAAATAACCATCCGAATCAGCATCCAGAAATGGTCGGAATTGGAACTGAACAGTTTGTTGCAGTAATGGCACAGTTGACTCAAACGATAAATGGAAGTGGTATCCATGCACGAGATCAGCCAGATCAACCGCAGAGGAACATGTCAGTGGTGGAACATTTCATGAGGCAACATCCACCATCATTCAGAGGATCATCTGACCCTGTGCTAGCTGAAGGGTGGATTAAAGCACTGGAGAAGATTTTTGATGTCATGGGGTGTTCAGACAATCAAAAGGTTAGTCTTTCTATTTACCGTTTGGAGGGTGAAGCAGATCAGTGGTGGTCTATGGTTAAAAATATCAGGGACGCCGATGAGATTGATGCTCTTGACTGGGATGAATTCAAAGGTATGTTTCTTGAGAAGTATTTTCCTAAGGCTGTTCGACTTAGGATGGAAAAGCAATTCTTGGAATTGAGGCAAGATGAAGACTCAGTGGCTGCCTATGAAGAAAGGTTCACTCGATTGGCATGGTATGCTCCAAATTTTATCGGGGACCTTGATAGTAAAATCAATCGTTTTTACTCAGGATTAAAGACAAAATATCGATGGGCATTAGCTTCTCGTCAGTTTAAAAGTTATGAAAAGCTTGTTCGATGTGCTGAGAATGTGGAAATGGAGTTTGCCGATGACCAAGTGTTCTATAACAACCAGCAGAAGAAGAGACCGAGGTGGAAGGAGAAAGGTAAGAATTCTTAAAAAAAGTCTGATGGTAAGAGAACTAAGTTTCCAGTTTGTGATAAATGTGGCAAAAGGCATGCTGGGGAATGTCTTCTGAATTCTGGTAAGTGCTACCGATGTGGTAAGATGGGACATAAGGCTTGTGATTGCACTGAAAAGGATCAAGGTGAAGGTAAGAACAAATTTGACTTACAGTTAGTGAAATGTTATAAGTTCAATGAGATGGGTCACTATGCAAACGAGTGTCCGACAAGGAGCTTGAGTGATGGGAAGCAGTTAGACTACAAGCAGAAAGGGGTGGTGAAATCCTTTTCATCTACTTCAGCAGATGTCGGGCCATCAAATGAAGTTGTATCAGGTACTTTGTTTGTTTTTTCAGATTTTTCCAGTGTGTTGTTTGATTCGGGGTCTACACATTCTTTCATCTCTGAAACCTTTTCTAGTAAAATGGGAATACCATCTCAAGAAATGACTCCTGAACTTTTGGTAAAAACACCTGGGGGGAATGTTGAGGCAAAAAGAATTTACAAGAATCTTCCTATCCTTATCTGTGGAAAGAACCTACTTGCAAACCTTATTGTTTTACCTCTAGTAGAGTTTTATATTATCCTGGGTATGGATTGGCTCTCTATTTACCATGCTAAGATTGATTGTAGAGCTAAAGAATTTTCTTTTCAGAAAGACTTTCAGTTTGTTTACAAGAATGAACCCTTACTTTTGATAACATATCAAGAGGCTGAGAAACTTGTATAAGATGGAAATGAATGTTACCTTGCACACGTCGTTGAAAATAAAGGAACTGTTCAGATTAATGATGTGCCAGTGGTAAATGAGTATCCTGATGTTTTTCCTGATGAGTTGCCTGGAATAATACCAGATCGGGAAGTTGAGTTTACTGTTGACTTAGTTCCTGATGCTAAGCCAATTTCAAAACCCCCTTATCGAATGGCACAAATTGAACTTTTAGAGTTGAAGGAGCAATTGCAAGATTTATTAGAGAAAGGTTTCATTAGACCTAGCACATCACCATGGGGTGCTCCTGTTTTATTTTTTAAAAAGAAAGATGGTTCTATGAGACTTTGCATTGATTATAGAGCCTTGAATAATATCACTGTTATGAACAAATATCCTTTGCCTCATATCGATGATTTGTTTGATCAGCTCCAGGGAGCTCATTTTTTTTTAAGATTGACTTGAGATCGGGGTACCATCAGCTGAAGGTAAAGGAGGCAGATATTCCTAAGACCGCGTTCCGTACGAGATATGGCCATTATGAATTTGAAGTAATGACTTTTGGGCTAACCAATGCGCATGCTGTATTCATGGACTTAGTGAATATAATTTTCCATGAGTTCTTGGATAAGTTTGTGGTGGTTTTCATTGATGATATTTTGGTGTTTTCTAAAATTAAAGAGGAGCATGAAAAACATTTAAGGGTTATCTTGAAAACCTTAAAAGAAAAGAAACTGTTTGGGAAATTCAGCAAGTGTGAGTTTTGGTTGCAACAAATTTCATTCCTTGGTCACATTGTTTCTAAAGATTGAATAACTGTTGATCCTGCAAAAACAAAAGTTGTGGAAGAATGGACAAGACCCACAAATGTAACCGAGATTCGTAGCTTCCTTGGTTTGGCGGGCTATTACCGAAGGTTTGTTAGAAATTTTTCACGGTTATCTAGTCCAATGACTAAGCTAACTCGGAAGGGTGTTAAGTTTATCTGGACAAAAGAATGTGATGATTGTTTTCTGGAATTGAAAAGAAGATTGGTGAATGCTCCAGTTTTGGCACTACCTTCCATGAATGGTGAGTTTGTTATATACAGTGATTCTTCATTTAAAGGACTTGTTTGCGTCCTAATGCAGAATGATCAGGTAATTGCTTATGCTTCACGACAGTTGAAAACTCATGAGGTAAATTATCCTACACATGATTTGGAATTAGCTGCTGTTGTTTTTGCTTTAAAAATTTGGAGGCATCATTTGTATGGAGTATAGTGTGAAATATATACCGATCACAAAAGTTTAAAGTATATATTCACCCAGAAAGAGTTAAACATGAGACAAAGGAGATGGCTGGAATTAATCAAGGATTATGATTGTACAATTCATTACCATTCGGGAAATGCAAATAAAGTGGCTGATGCTTTGAGTCGAAAAATTAATGCTTCATTAACAATGTTGTGTTTGGAACGTGATCCTTTGGTTAACGATTTGATGAACATTGGCATAGAAGTTGTTGGTGCAGGAAGTCCTTTTGTTTTGTTTCAGGTATCAGTGAGATCATCTCTATCAGATAGAATCAAGCAAGCACAGAAGCAAGACAGTGAGTTGCAGAAAAGGGCAGAGCTGGTTCAGAAAGGTAAGTTGCCTGAATTCAACATTGATAATGATTGTGTTTTGAGATTTGGGAAGAGATTGTGTGTGCCTTGTGATTCACAGTTGAAAAGAGAGTTGTTATGTGAAGCTCATAGTTCTCCGTTTTCAGTTCATCCGGGCAGTACTAAGATGTATAAAGATCTGCGGGAGTATTACTGGTGGGATGGAATGAAAAGAGATATTGCTGATTTTACTATGAAGTGTTTGACTTGTCAGCAGGTTAAAGCAGAGTGGCAGTTACCTAAAGGGATGCTTCAGCCTTTACCAGTGCCAGAGTGGAAATGGGAGAATATATCCATGGATTTTGTTGTTGGATTACCGAAGACATCTCGAGGTAATAATACAATCTGGGTTATTGTTGATCGCTTGACCAAATCTGCTCATTTCCTTGCTATACGAGATACTTTCTCTCTTGATCAACTTTCCCGTTTGTATCTTAAATAAATAGTCAGGTTACACGGAGTTCCTCTCTCCATTGTATCGGATCGTGATCCCAGGTTTACTTCTAACTTTTGGAAAGGCCTTCAGAAGTCGTTGGGTACTGAATTAAATTTTAGTACATCTTTTCATCCTCAATCAGATGGGCAGTCAGAATGAAAAATTCAGACATTGGAGGATATGCTACGAGCTTGTTCTATGGATTATCAGGGATGTTGGGACCAACATCTTTCTTTGGTTGAGTTTTCATATAATAACAGTTTTCATTCCAGTATACAGATGGCACCATTTCAGGCATTATATGGGAAGCGGTGTCGAACTCCAGCTTTCTGGGATGAAGTGGGTGAAAGGAAGTTGATGGGACAAGAATTGGTAGAAGAGATGGCAGAAAAAGTTCAGCTGATTCAGAAACACATGAGAACAGCTCAGAGCAGGCAGAAGAGTTATGCAGATAACCGGAGGAAGGATCTATCTTTCGATGTAGGTGATCATGTTTTTCTCAAGGTTTCTCCTTGGAAAAGTGTGATGAGATTTGGTAAGAAAGGAAAGTTGAGTCCAAGGTTCATTGGACCATACGAAATTCAGGAAAGAGTTGGATCAGTTGCATACCGAGTGGCTTTACCTCCGAGTTTATCTCAGATACACAATGTTTTTCACGTTTCGATGTTGAGAAAGTATATTCCAGATCCATCTCATGTTTTGAGTCCAGAGGTAGTTCAGCTGGAAGAGAACCTATCTTATGAAGAACAACCAGTCCAGATTCTTGACCACATGGAGCAGGTGTTACGGAATAAGGTGATTCATCAGGTAAAGGTTTTGTGGAAAAACCATGTGATTGAAGAGGAAACATGGGAATCTGAAAATGCAATGAGGGATAAGTACCCCCATTTATTCGATAAATAAATAAATTGCGGGGACAAAATTTTCTAAAGGGGGGAAGGATGTAACATCCCAATTAAGTAATGAATAATAGATATTTTTATCTATGTCTATTAATGATTAAGATAGTGTTTTAGAGGCTTAAAATGAAAATAAATCCAATCTTAATCATGGAATACACTAATATTCTTAAAAGATTGTTTTACTTTCTTTTGATGGAAAACCATTTTTGAATATATATTTTGACAATTTTATAAACTATTTTTGTCAAAATAAACTTAATATTTATTATTGGGACATCAAAATTTACTTTGTGTGAATTTTTGGTATTTTTCTGACAAGGTTCATTTTTTAATGAATATTGAAAAATACTGCATTTTACATCAAAACTGCTTTTAATCTAATTTATTTATATGATTAGATTATCTTTTGAATTGGTATTAATGTGTAATATGAATATATTTTTACCATTTAATCCAATGGTGGTCATTGGAGTCAATTTCACGTTGAAATTGGACTTAAACTGGTGTCAATCTTTTGATACTTATTGTTTTGTAAAAACACGCTATTTGCTCTGGCAGCGGGAATTAATTATTAAATTAATTAATGTGACTTATATGATTTGAATTTTGTAAAATAGACTTCATTTTTGAATTATGAATATCAAATATAGCTAAGGGTGAATTTTTGGTAATTTTCTGAAAAACTTCAATTTTTGATGAATAGTGAAACCACTAAGTGGTAATCAAGCAAACTGATTTTTCTGTTAAATGAAAGTTTACCACTAATGTGTATTGAATTTTGAAAATCCGACATACATGGTTTTCATTAAGAAGTAAAATGTGGTTCAATGAGATTAAAATAATTTTTTAGTGAATAGTAACTTATTAAGTTTTTAATCGCGATTAGAGGTAATTAGTGTAGTTTAAGGTAAAAATGGTATTTTAAGAATGTGAAAACACCATTACACTTGTCCTAAACCTATTGGGTGAGTCATGGCCGACCAAGACAAGCCATGGGCCAACTTGAGGACCCCATGGAGCCACTTTAGTTGGAAAATGACATTAATATATTTTAATTTAATGTTAAAGTGAAAATGACACTAACATAAATTGTTTGACTAAAATAATTTTTGAGTGGGGTTATACAAGTCCAACTTTTGATTATAAATATTAATTGGAAATAGAAAAATATTTCCTACATGATAATATTTTTTTTATAATTTTTAGACATTAAATAAATTAAATTATTTACGACATAATAATGATGTAGCGATGACATCATTATTTGACGATTTAAATAAAATGGAAAGATAATGAAAAATATAAAACCTACACATGTCAAAAACCAATTGGATGAGTGTATTTCGAACCCTTATCACCTTATCCACGAATTATATCAATGTGGGACCTTTTTAAACCGAAAAACATTTTCAAATAAAGTAATATTTCTTTACCTTCCAAAAGTGCCCCTCCTCTCCTCTTATAAAAGGCCCCCACCTCTACCTCATTTCACACACTTCTCAAGCCTTTGGCTCTGCTAAACCCTGCCCAATTACTCTCTCGACATCCCTCTCCTCATCCTAGAGGATTCCCTTTGGTCATAATCCTTTCAAAGGAAGCCTTTAGGCTCAAATCAAAAGGGAGTTACACTTTTAAAGGTAATTCATTCTCTCTTGTTCATTTGTTTTATTTTGCTTCTCCAACCCTCTAAACTCTTTTTATTTACTTCTTTTGTAACAACACCAGTATCTTAAATATACTAGGATGTTGTTATAATATTTATTTGAGCTACACTCTCACAAAACTACATCAAATGGTTAAAGAACATACGGTTTCCGTGGATGGCAAAATTCTGCCTCCCGAAATGATGATTGTTCAATACTCATTTAACACCTTCAAGGGTGGCCATTATGATGTCACTATTTTTAGATATGATATATAATATGTTTATGTTTTCTTTAAGCTTCTGTATTTTTCATTTTTTTCATACCTTTATGGTTTCCATTATGGGTAAACACGATATCTTCTTTTAAGGAAGTGCGGACTACCGCCCCCTAAAAGTGATGTGATTCGTTAAGGCCATATGTGGGACGTGTAAAGGATGGATTTAAAGTTATTATATATGATGTTATACTGGAATTATAATATACCTCTATATCATTATTATTTCTTTCCATTCAAGTATGAGATAGAAATGAAAGTAGCGTTCATGCGTACGTACGGCTTACCGTCTCCATGAACGGTGCATTTCATTTCTTATCCCCAAATGTAATGTACTATTAAAATTACATGTATATAATGTATATATATAACTAATGATATATCTAAATGATGAATATAATTCTTGAATTAAAATATACATACCTCTCATTTAGTTTTAATTTCACTAATATGACAAAGAAATGAAAGTAGCGTTCATGCGTACGTACGGCTTACCGTCTCCATGAACGGTGCATTTCATTTCTTACCTCTAAATGATTATGTAATATTATAAATACATGTATATGCTGGATATATATGATACATATTATATCCAAATCGGGAATTTCATTCTGGATATAAAGAACTTTTGACCACATGAACAACATGTAATTGTAAGAAGTCAACTTTCGACTTAAGAACCAAATATTGACAAAACAAACATTATTAACTTAAATGGTTACATAATGCTTATAACATGGCAATAAGTGATATAAAATGAATAATGAACTTTAAAAAAGTTCTTAATCATGTATAAATTTACTCAATTATATTATTCAGGACGTTAAAGAACGATCGAGTCAAGTCGGACCCGAGGTAAGGGACTTCGTCTCAATCTCCTTTCATTGAGGCATATTTCGTTTTATACACAACTTTCTTTTATACGGTGTATAAACTCCTTTGACTTTTACTTTTATACAAAAGGAATCAATTTCTACGAAGCGTTTTACTAAACGAAAAAAAGGTATGTTTTTTTTAACGTACGCGGTGACAATGACCTTTTCCGCCGCCGCAAGTATTATTTGATCTTTGGCTTTATCAACAACCCGTAATGTTTTTAAAATAAAATAAATACCATATACTCATTTATATATTTTGGTATTGAAAATGGTTTTGAAAAATGATTCTATTATGTCAATATATTTATGATATATTGTGATTGAAATGTGGAAATGATATCATTCCTTTATATTGGATTTATGTTTTATGATTTTATATTGGTACTTGGACATTTTAACAGGTGGTTACGTTATAAACCATATGACGGGTGGTGCCGTGAATACCAGGACGGGTGGTTACGTTATAACCTCCAATGCATTGGGTATGGAAGTCGGCCGTATGGCTATTCTATTAAGTATGTATGGAAATTGGCCATATGGATATTCCATTAAGTGATATGTGTGGAAGTCGACCGTATGGTTACTCCACTTAAGTATGTTTATGTCCCAAGTTACCTTTATAAATGTTATGTGTTCTTTTTATGGATTTTATGGTAATCCTTTGGTTACAAAAAGGTAAGTAATGATAATTTATTCAGTGAAGAGTATTTATAACTTCATTAAGGTGAAGGTATTACTTTGATAGAGTATACATGGTTTACTTGATTTTGAAAAACTAACAGTTTTCATTCTTTGTGTATCCCTTACTGAGATTTTTATGCTCACCCCAAGTTTTTTTGAAATGTTCTTCACAGGACTTAATGTGGAATAAGGTCAAGGATGGGATCAAGGGAATGCCATGCTATCTAAAACATGGAATCTAGACATATTTCTTTTTAAGAGTTTTTATTTTATGGATACTTAGTAGAAGTGTCTACTTTGTAATCTTTTAAGATGTAATAGTTATGTTCTAATTCTATAAAACTCTAAACCTGAAAAGATCCTCAATGTGAATTATTCCATTAATTCAATATTAAGTAAGGTTTAAGGCTGGGGCCTTATAATAAAATAACCATATACATAAATATTATATCCTATAAGATCATATATTATTGTTTATTTAATAATATTTTAGTATTATCATAGTTTCAGTTGTTAATTGATTCGTTTTCCATTATATGGTCTGTTACATATTCCATGTTTGTTATAAATAAGATGTATTTGATTGATATAAAGAATGATATTATGTGAATAATCATTATTGTTAATCATAAAATGAAAAATATTCATGAATGATTATGATAGGGAATGAATCTCATCGTGTTCGTGGAGACGGTAATCCGTACATATGTACGAGCGACGATATCATTATATTGAGGGTGAAATAGAATGTAATTGGATGGTATATCATATATAAATAATAATAATAAAAATTATTTATTATTTACATATGTTATATTCATTATTATACCCATCCAAAATAATTACGTGTTTGAATAACCAACTACACCACGACAAGCAGACGGTAAGCCGTACATACGCATGTTTGGTGACTTTGTCATTTATAGGATTGATATAATCACAAATATGGTTGTAAAATATTTATAATAACATAAAAAAATATATAAGATACTGGATATATTAATTTATAATGGAAACAACAATCAAAGAGGAAGTGGTAGAAAAAAAGAACATGAATGAAGTGATGAAATATTTACCACTTCTTCATTTTCATCAAATTGATTTGATCAAAAGGGCTTCATAGGATGGATTTTTGACCAATGGAAGGCCTCTAAGTTTAAGGGAGGAAAGTTGGGAGGATATTTGGGCAGGGGATTGCCGAGCCAAATGGCTTGGGAGGTGTGAAATTAAGAGAAGGGAAGTACCTGTTTGAAAGAGTGGTGATGGTCACATTAGGAAAAGGTTGAAATATTATTATATTATAAACTCACATTCGATTTTTAATGAATCAAAAATTAATTATATCTAGGATATGGAGGGGATGTGTCAAAAAACTCTCAACCAATAGGTTTTAGAGTGGTTTTTTTCAACATATTAAACTTTTCTTCTAGATTTAACATTATCTTAAATAGTTTGTCATTTACCAAGTCTCTATGTATTTTTTTATTATATGGTTAATAAACATACTGTAACAAGAAAGGAAAACCCCCGTGGTTCATTATTAATATATATAACTTTATATAAATCCTTTTGTTGAAACATATATTTTTAGGAATAATATATCAATTAATAGTATAGAATTTGTTTTAAATACTCACTTACTTCAATGTTGACACTATTAAGTACTTTGTTTTTTGAAAATCTTAACATCATGATTACTTAAAAAATTTATTTAATCAACCCAAACATGTCATATTAACCTATAAAATTATTGTAATTCATCAAAAGTATCAAATTACATTTATTTTCTTATTTATAGTATCAATTAATTTAATCTTTCATTAATATGGTAATTACAACATCATCATTGTGTCATAAATAAATTAAATTATTAAATGACTAAATTTTTTTAATTAAATACAATCATGTATGAAATATTATTATATTTATAATGAATTTTTATATTCGAATTTATCTTTTAGATAACCATATATTAAAAATGTATTTGTTATTAAACATTGAATTTAACTCTTTTAACTCTTCCTGAAATAAAATAATAATAAATGTTCTAATCTAATCCAAGTGAAACAAATGGGATCATAGTATATTAATATGGTTGTTTCTGGTCGAATTAAACTTATCCAATAGAATTAGGACATGTGTTAGGGTAATTATTATATTATTGTTACCCTTAATTATCCTATTTACTTTTAACTTTGGTAAATAAAAGTCAAAAGTTACAATTAACCAAAAATTATTTTCCTATTATCGAACCAAATTTTACTATCTAATATTATCATTGTCTCTCGGATTTTTGAAATTCAACTAACAGATGAGATGACATTTTGTTTTATGCAATTTCCAAATTCTCCTGAGAGGTGGGTAAAGGTTGGTGAAAAGTTCAATAATGTTTTTATATATCTAATATTATTTTAAAATGACTCCAATGAATTAAAATTAACTTATATAGAAATTATGTATCTATTTTAACCTAAAATAAATTTAAATAAAATAAATAATAAAAATTCATTTTTAAACTATAACTCAGTATTGATCACTATTTATCAAAAATTGTATGTTTTTAGAAATATTCTAAAAAAATAACCCTAAGCCAATTTAAATATTCCGAATCAAAATATACATCTATTTTGAAAGATAATGTTTATAAAATTTCAAAAATCATGTATTACTATGAAAATTGGCTAGTTTGATTGGTTGTGGTGTGTTTTATTGTCCAAGTGGCGTATAATGCAAGCAATTGCATTATTCAAAGGGAAACATATTATGGAAGCATCGAGTTTTAAAGATAATGTGAGTTTTTATTTATTAATTTATTTTGATAATATATTTATAAAGATATAATTTTATTCTTAATTACCATCCTTCAAAAATTAATAATCTATTAATTTAACCCTAATAAAATTGTCCAAAACATAATTAATCGAAACATTTTTTAGATTACATTTAATTTAATCCTATAGAAAATATTTAAAACTCTTTGTGGATGAACTATACGTGCGTTTCCCAATTATTGAAATTAATCATATAATAAAAAAATATATATAAAAAATTGAAATTATGAATATATGTAATTTATTTTCAAAATAACCATAAAGAATCACTTAACCTTTATTTTTATCACTATGTGAACTTATATGAGGAAATTAAAAAAATGGAGTTTCTATTTTCACGTGATAATATATATATATATATGTGTGTGTTGGTGTTATTTCTATGAAAAATGTAAATTTAATCAATAAATCATAATATCGAATAGGGGGTCTGAAACCCCACTCTGAAATTATATTAATTCTATTTCTGTTTTGTTTTGAACCCTTATCCTATTTTTGTATTTCTTTTTTTTCAAATATTTAATTATTGTGAAGAAAAAAATTAAAAAATTTACTATTAATAATGACCAAACATTAATAATAAATATTAAATTAATTTTATACTCTTGATTTAAAATATCAAAAAAAAAGTTCATAATTTATTTACTGAATGTGGAAAAAATTATATTCAGATAAAAACGAAAAAATCAATAACAATAGTTTTCTGAAAAAATAGCTGTCCAGCACAAAAATTATCTTAAACTGTATTAATGTATAATGAGGATTAATATTCTAATTAATATATTATATATAGATAACATATTCATATATTTTTTAAATAGAATTCAATAATTTTGTTAAATTATTTATTTTAAATAAATATGGTTTCTAAAAATATATTTTCCACTATTCACTAATAAAATCCATTCATATAAATCTATAAATTATATCCTAAAATAATAAGGATAATATAATTTACAATAATATATAGTTTTTATAAAATAAAATTTATAATATTATTTGAAATTAATTGTAATATTTTATCACAAAATGAAATCAAACCATTGGTGAAGAAAACATATTTTTATTGAATAAAATAACATTACTAAAAAATGTTTATTAATATCCTTTAAATTACTCAATTAATTATCATTATAAAAAAATTATAAATACATTACATAATATGGTAAAAATAATTCATTTTAGAAACAATAATTACTAGGTTATAATATTCTAATTTTAATTATTATATTTTTATTGTATATCACAGTTCGATTAAGGTTTTGTGTTATGTATTAAGAATTATTTTGAAACTATCACAATATTAACTATTTATTCTTCGTGACATGAAAAACTACCATCACTAAATAAGTGACATTTCAGATTTCTTATCTCATCCATCAATAGTGTAATAGTTTAAATAATCATTTTTAAAACCAACATCATACAAAGTGAAAAAAAAACTTCTTGAATAACGGGAATGTATGAAACATAAAGGACAATTCAAATAATTTTTTTTGAGATTATATTATATAGAAATAAGTGTTTTAATGATAAAATATATTATGGGGGATAAAACAATAATCCATGAAAAAAAATAGAGTGATTGTGAGTATTTACACTGAAATGATAATGAATTAAAAACCATGAATTTGGGAGGGGTAAAATGGCCATTCAATCATGCGAATTTAGTGTAAAAGAATAATATTTTTATTTTAAAATCATTTTCCATGAGTTGAGGTATTTTTTTTAAAATATATATAAGGATATTATGAATTTATAGTTATTAAATTATTTCTATTGATTATGAAAATTTCAACCTTTTGTTGTTATTCAATCAATTTCAACTTCATCTATAACTCCATAAAATGAATACTCATGATGTATTTTTCATGCCTCAATAACAAAAATTTACTTTTAAAACAACCTAATATAAAAAATCGATTGATATATAATTCAATATAACCCAATATAATAAACCATTGTTTGAATTGTGTAATATAACGAGGTACTAAAATAAAGAACATGTTCTACAACATACAAGATACAAAACATTCAGCATAAACAAACAATAATATAGTATTATTATTTAAAAAAATGTTATGACCTAGTCATTGAATATTATTGTAAAAATATATTTAAAAACATTTTGAAATATATATAAACATCCAAATCAGTAATAATGTTTTTATTTTTTATTTATAAATAAGTATTCAATTTTTAGTAATGTAACTTTATTCTTCGAGAAATAGAATTTCATAATAAATTAGTTTTATTGTTTTTTAGGAGAATATTATATTTAATATCAAGAAATTTTTATATTTTACATGATAAAGATTATATTATGTATTAAAATAGATTTCCAAATGTATTATATAGTTCATTATGGATATTTTTCTTAAAATATAGATTTTCCAATGAACAGAGAAAAAATTGACTTTTAATAAAACCCTTATTACAGATTGAAGATTGTTAAAAAAAATTTAGTGATATATTAAATCTAACATTAACATTATATTATTATGGATAAATCCATTTATTTTTATTTTAATACTTTTTATTTTTGAATTTAGTATAAAAATATTTTTATACATAAAATTGAGTTATTTGAAAAACAGTAAATACTTGTTTTTTCTATTTTAATTTAAAATTATATTTAGCCACTTATAATAATTTAATATTGAATAATGGAATAAATATTTATAAGAATTAGGTAAAAATATGATACAAATTTACAATTATATCTTTAAAATTTTCATACAAACCTTAATATTTTTTACCACATTGTTGGAAAATCAGGTAAATAAGGTAAAACAAATATGATCAGGACTAGAATGTCATTAACATTTTACTTAATTGAATTGGATGATTCTATTTGATGCTTAATCATCCAATATTTGAATATATTTCACTTTCTATTTGAAATTTAAATTTAACCATTATAATAATTATATAAATGATAATGTAATAAATTTCACACTCTTGTATTTAATTAAAATAATAATTTTTACAGGGATAAAAACAAAATATTTTATGATTTAAATATCCATTTTTTACGATATTTTTTTTATTATCAAGTTATTATGTTTATTTTTTGGTGAAGAAATAATTATATAAAATTTATATTCAAAACAAATATGATATATATTAAATTAATATAAAAATAAAATAAATGACACTTAAAATGTAAAATTTAATTTAATTTGATTTATTTACTTTTATAAATGAATCATATAGGTAAATATGTCCAAATAGGGTCATGTGAGTGGATAAAATTTAAATTCAATTGTTTTAATTTTATTTCAAATTCAAATTAACTGAATTGTTTATGAATTTACATTAATGTTATTTTATAAGAAATAATATTTTATTTAATGATTTAAAATATTGTAAAAAAATAAAATCATCCAACTTAAAATTATATCATTTTTTCGTTTATCCATTTTATATTTATGAACCAATTTTTTTATTATAGTTACTTTCATATCCCTGGATGTTAAAATACTTTTTTTATCAAAGAAATATTTAAAAGGGTTAACCAAGGATTATAATAGGTATTTGTGAAAAAATCATCTTTGAATGTACAATTTCAATTTTATAATATTATTTTTACCCATAATAATCCTATGATATAATTATACAATTTTGGAGGATATATTCCAAGAAAATAAATTTATGTTGATTTAATATTTTTTGTACTTCGAAGGGTTTCACTTCAATCAATTATAAAATAAATCCTCCACTCCTATTATCTTCACACTATGAAATACTTTTTTATTATAAATTACATACCAATATGACATCCTTACATCCTTACCCACATTTATGGTGTCTTTTTTTTGAATAATAACAACCATTAAGTGTTAATGGTATAAAGGAATTTTTTTTGATGAAGATGTATAATTTTTTACTGAGTGTTTTAGTTTTATTTATTCTTCTATATTCATCATATAATAATATTAAAGAGTGAAATAAATACACAAGTACCTCCCCTGAATTTATTCATTATTATGTTAATGTAATCACCCACATGCATCTTATATTTTGTCAAATGGGAAATAAAATCATTGCTCATGAGAATAGTGTGTAACACCCCAAGATTTAATAGTGTGTTATTTCTTCAAAATAATTCAATAACTTGCACTACACAAAACACCGAGTTCAATCACACCATGACTTACAAAAAAAAATCCATTCAAAAGAGGTTATGAATAGTATTATCTAAATTTTAAACTTTATATAATCCTTATAATTTTAGAATCCATATTATGAGTTTCTTAGATATAATGCAAGAACAAATTCATTTTCATTATTGCACTTTTATCAACTTTTAATAGTGAACCCTTTTTAAATACAATATTTTAAACTTTTTTACTAAATGGGGACATCAAAAATTTAAAATGAAACATCCCAAGCTTCCACGGTACACTTTCTTTGAATAATACAGTAGCGTGTGTTGTACGCAACCTTGAGTTTTAACACACACCACAACCAATCAAACTAGCCGTTATGAATAGTAATACCTACTTTTTAAAATTATATATATTTTATATTTTGAAATGGACTTCATTTTTGGATTCGGAATATCGAATTTAGCCTAAGGTGAAATTTTGGTACTTTTCGGATAACTTTCATATTTTGATGAATAGTGAAAATTACTAAATTTTAATTAAAAACAACTTTTTTAATAAAAATAATTAATAGTGATAAATTATGAATTTGAGTGGTTTTAAATTATATTTAGAATATATTTTTACCATTTAATATAATGTTTGTCATTGGACATAATTTTACAATTAAACCGAACATAAACAAGTGTCAATCTTTTGATAGTTATTATCTCTTAAAAACACACTTTTTGTTTTGACAGCGGGAATTAATTTTAAATTAATTTCTGCCACTTCTGTGTTTTGAATTTAGAAAAACGGATTCCATATTTGGAATCAGGATGTTCAAATTGTGTAAATAGGGAACTTTTATTTTTAGACATTTTGAATAATTACTGCGGTAAATATTTTATTTACCATGGTTAAGGGTAAATCCGGTAAATAAGGGTTAAAAAAATAATATTATAATAATACTAAATTTCCCTAAAACGTGTCTTAACCCTATTGGTTGATACATGGTAGACCATGGGAATCTTTGGGTCTATTTTGGGACCCCATGGATCCACTTGTAAGTGATAATGACACTTTATTTTAATTAAGTTAAAATGAATACAAAAATGACACAAGCATATATCTTTTAGAAAAACAATTGTTACATAGGGTTATATATGTTGGATTTTAGATTATAAATATTCATTAAAAAGCTATAAAGATTTCCTACATAAGGATATTTTATTTATAATTTTTAGACATTAAATAATTTATTTTATTTATGAGACAATGATGATGCAGTAATTACTATAATAGTGAAAAATTAAAATAATTGATATTATAAATACCCAAATAAATATAATATAAAACTTTTAATGAATTAAACTAATTTTCTAGGATAATATGATATATAATGATTGATTTAATTGACTTTGTTTGAAGTAATCAATCTGTTATGAGTTTCAAAAAAAATCAACTATTGAATAGTGTCAAAATTTACATAAAAGAGTTCTTAAAACAAATATTATATTATTAATTGATATTAAATTCATAAAAATCTAAGGCTCGGCCAAGAGACTTATATCAGGATAGGTTCATCATTAATGGACCACTTGGGGGTCTCTTGGATGTATATAGTAAGTTTATTAACCATATTATATAAAAATACAAAGAGACATTGTAAAAGTGAAACTAATTAACTTAGAGTTAATACTTAAAGATAAGGTTAATATAAGTACCCAAACCTGTCTAAATTCTATTGGATGAGTGGTTTTCGACCTATCCCCACCTTAGCCTTTGAATAGTCAACTTTGGAGCCATTGGAAACCGAATATGAATTTATTATAAATTAATATTTCTAGCTTTTCCAAAGGTTCCCCTCACCCCTCTTATAAAAGGGCACTCCTCATTCTCATTTTTTCACACCGTAAAAGCCTTTTGGTTCGGCCAAACTCTGCCCAAATACTCTCCCAACATCCCTCACTACAACCTAGAGGCCTTAGTTTGATCAGAAAGCCAACCTAAGGAGCCCTTTTGATCAAATCAAAAGGAAGAACCCGAAGAAGAGGTAATGATTTCACCACCCTTTTCTAAGTTCCTTTCTTCTTCCACTTCCTCTTTCTTTGTTCTTACCATTCTAAAATAATAACTCCAGTATCTTACATATACTTTTATGTTATTATAAATATGGTACAACCATATTCAGTATTCTATCCACCCTTTGAATAACATGTCACCATACGTGCGTACGAACGGTTTACCGTCTCCACGTCGTGGTGTAATTGTTATTCAATATATTATTATTTGGATGGGTATAATAATGATACGTAACTCATGTAAATAATAAATATAACATGTTAATGATTCTGTATATATGATATAACAACCATTTATATATTATTTTAATAACAAAAGAATGATATTGTCGCTCGTGCGTACGTACGGACTACCGTCCCCACGAACGCGATAAGATTCATCTCCATCATATCCATTCAAGTATAATTATCATTTTATGATTTAAAAATGATGTTTAAGGACTTGATATCATTATGGATATGAATAAGATACAACAAACATGGCTTATGTAACAAAACATATAAAAGAAAATGAGTAAGTTAACACCCAAAACGAAGATAATTCTATGATATTATTAACAAATCAATGTTAAAATATCATATATGATATCATATTAATATATATGATTCTTGTATAATTTAATAACAATTATTTCACCATTATACAGTAGGTTAAACTACCCCAACCAAGGAAAAGTACAAGGTAAGGGTTATTTCACAATCTCTTCATTATCCGAGGTTGTTTATATGTAATAATCTACTGGGATCTCTTTATCATCCACATCCATGTTTCTTAAAAATGTATTTCAAAACATTTTTATTATTTACAATAATATGGGTTAAAGTAATTTATACCCTTGTTTGACTTTTTATAAGAGGAATCTTTACGTCGTTTTCGAAGCAAGGTCCTTTTTAACCTTTTCGACAGAATTGAGGTAAGAATGTTTTTTTTTAACTTATACGGCGGGTGCGGTTATTTTAGGCCGTTATAAAATCTTCAAAGCTTTCCTTACAAGCTTATAAGAATATTTTCAAAGAAGATGTTTTATTTTATATGGATCTTAAATGATTTCAAAATAAAAGGAGATATTTATTTAAAAAGAATTTTGATTTCATCTACGTCAACATCCTTTGATGGATTTTAAGATTATTTGAAGTTGATTTATTATGATACAAAACTTCTATATTGTATTGAAGGTTTTGTGATATGTTTGACTATGGATGTGCTATTTTTATACCATTCATAGTTTATGGTGAAATTATTGACATTTCGTATGCTAGATTTAATACGAATGTTTATGAAATGTTTAAACCTTTTCATATGAGAATGCATTGGACTTAATAAGTGACGGGTGGAGCCCGCTATAGCTCCTCGATGCATCGGTAGGTCTCATGAGTCAAACTAGTGTCTTGGCACAAGGCCTTTACAAAATCTTATTTGTAGTCTTGGCACGAGGCCTTGGATATGTGGTTATGATAGTCTGGCATTATGCATTCAAACATTATGAAAGTGGTTATTGATTTTTCATGTGATTATTCGATTAGTAGAATATCAATGTGAACAAGTAAATGGCATTTTTTTCATTTTACTTTTGCCATACTATGTTGAAGTTCAAGTTTAAAAGGCTTTTGTTTTAGTAATTCATTGCCTTAAATGTTTATGCTTATTTTTGAATGTTCCTCTATATTTTTATCCTTACTGGGCATTTGAGCTCACCCCTTTTCTATGTTTTATTTTTCCCAGGATGTGAAGATGTAAGTTATGAATGTCCTGCAGGGATATTATGAGGGGATTATAGTGTGGACTGTGGAAACATTATGTTTTTGTAGTAGTTTTTCATTTTATGATGTAATGTAAATCTTATGAATATATCTAGTGTTTCCAAGGCTACTAAACCAATCGGTCTTTCGAGATTTGATCTTTCTTGTGATCATGCCAATGTTACGAAGTAATGCACCGACTCTGGGTTGCTGGGGTCGGGGCGTTACAAAGTGGACTACCACCTCAGGAACTTATGTAATTAATTTTCCATCACCTCTTATCGGGGATGGTTAAAATTAATTATTTTATAAATATATAATATGTATATATATATATATATATTAATTATCAAATAAAATTATTTATTTTCATCCATCGAAAATGTAATCACAATTCGTGTGTATGTTTGGCCAACCAACTCTATAAACAATATGTTTCATTTCTATTACCATTACATTATATGGATGAATCAATATATATATATATATATATATTAAATTACATATTAATATTATTCATATTTATGTATATGATGTGATGATGATCATTGTATAATGTCCATATTATGAAACAAAAAAATGTATTATGAATGAATAATTTATCACCCAAAATAGTGATTCCAATAAATAATTTTTCCAAAATCTTGATATGATTATATTTCAAAATCATATTTTGAATGATTTTTATGATTAGAGTATTGGAAAATACATATATTAAATTTATATTTATTATATATTATTTTTTATCAAGTATTTGAAAAAACAATAATTTTGTTAAGGTCCAATTTACATTTAAAAATATATTTTAAAATATTTTAGTGACTTAATTAATAAATCATTATCTTCTATGTGAATATTAATAACATAAATTAATTAACAAATTTTTTTGTATATTATTAAGAAATAGATGAATTTGTTTACCTTTTCTACTTTCATTAAATTGTCTTCAAATGCAATATTTTTTGTATATTTTATACATAATGTTTTGAAATTATTTACGAATTACAAAAAAATGAATTTTATATTTTATCATATATAATGTGATAATGTTTTCCCCATATTTTTAACCATTACATGAATTTTGAATTACCTTATAATATTAAAACTTTTGTTCAATGAAAATTGAAACTAAATCCCTTTATTATATATATTTTCAAAAAGTGTTATAAATGAAACTAATATTTTGATTTTTTCATAAATTTTACTTATGGGTGTATAAGATCTATCAGAACCATACTTTTTCATTGATATGTGTCTTTTATCACTCTAACTCACCCACTTATTCTTCTTACTATCATGTAATTCCTCTATGTTTTATATATAGTTCTCTTAGAAATATATACATCCTATTCGCCCTCTCTTGATGAGTTGATATATGGCTTCTAAGCATTAATAACATTACATATTTATGAAATATCCTTTGATTATGAAATAATGATATTTTTTTAAAACAATTTCTTCAAATTAGTTGTTAATGTTTTTATTATTTATGATTCATTTCCTTTTTTGGAACACCAAAAAATGAATATGTTATGATGTGTGTTCCCATATATTTCTCAAATGAATTGGATATTGTTTTTTGTCTCCAAAAAGGATATGTATGTGATTAGGGAGTAAACCTAATACATTGTGATAATCAACAAACAAATTCATATATTTATTTAAGGTATACATTTGTTAATCGTATGTAAATATTTATGTTACAAAAACCATTGGTACATTTCTTTGATCATTTGATACATTTTTTGTTTTTTATTTCCTTATGTTATTACTCATGTGAATTCTCTTTTACAATTTTTTCTTATACCTTTGACTCATATTTTTTAGATACTTATTATTTTTATACCCTTACTAGTCTTTTTCAAATTCCCAGTTTTTCTATACATTCCCCATGTTAGCCCATGCAGTTTTAAGATATTAAATATATATATAAGATAATAAGGGAAATTAAATTATAGATATACTGTAATATTCTTTTAGGTATTGGTTCAACTATATATACTATTAATTCAATCCATTTTTTATTTAATGGGAATTTATTTTAAAAAAATGTATTAATTTGTATTAGAAGGATTTGGTTACTAATGTTAGTATTAGAAGAAGGTATTTTTTTGGGATTATAAATAGTTTAATTTATTAATTTTTATGGATTGGTCTATGTGTGTTAAAAAATTCAGATATTTTGGTGAATTATATAATTAGTGGTTTCTAATCAATTATTTTCACAGAGAGACTAAATAATTGGATTTGATTAAAGACCCAAACCAAGTAACATAATGTGAGTGGTGAGTTTATTACATTAGTACTAAATACAATAAAAGGAATCCTAATGATCTAAATTATTTTATGTTTTGGTAAAAAAAAGATACATTCATGACTTCCACAATAAATTTTAAAACATTAAAAAAACGATTTTTTTATGATAATTCAATTATTCCCCTAATCTTATCACATCATATAATTCATAAAATACATCCTTATATCCTAGGTAATATAAAATATAATAAATGGGTGATCTACTATTCCTTATTAGTTTATGTATATATTGTATGATGTCATGAAAAAATATTCCTAATCAATATGGAAAGATAAATAACTAAAACAAATTTCATTTAAATAATAACATGACAATAATATGGAAGTAATAAAAGATTATAAAGTAAATCTATATAAATAATCACGTGATATTGAAACATATCCAAGGGTATTGTAAATAATAATATAATCTTGTGGGAATTTATAAATAATCCCATGATGATGAAATGCATATATTTAGATGTTAGAAATATATCGTTAAAGCTATGGAAAAGAAATATACAAATAATTTTGGAATGATTAATATAAGGCCGAATATAATTTGTATCATGAGAAATAATGACGAATAATGGGAATATAGTGGTTCTTGAAAATATGATTATAAGTAAGATACACTCCTTATATGGATAAACAAAACAACTTATTCAATATGCTTTATCAATCAAAAATATATATATTGGTAAAACTATTGTATGTTATGCTAATCTGTTTCCCCAGTCAAAATGATCTTAAACCATCTAATGAAATATTGTGTTTAAAATAATTAGATTATATCTTCAACAAGAATTCAAAAAAATGATTTTGACATAGAATAAAACTCTTTAAAATGCTCAAATGAAATTCTCATTTGTAAAATAAACATTCTATTTTGAAAATAATTTTCTTTATTATACAAAAAAATTAATAAATAAATTATTTCATTTTATAAGAATCCATCTGAAATTAAAATGCTTACATCAATTAATTGAGGCTTCAACATGATAGGATATACTTTTTATACCGGATAAGTAATAACATATTCCCTTCACACTTTTTTATTCAAAGTCAAAACATACCTCATTTGGAAAATTATTGAAATATTTCATTTAAAATTATTTTTTATGATTTTAACATGAGTAAAATGACATTAAAAATTAATTTTATAATAGTAGAATAAAATTTAATATCATAGAAAACATATAAAATGATGGGAAATATTCCATAACTAATACTTCAAAATAAAAAATCTCAAATAAGTATGAGATTTTGAAATAAAACCTACCCACATTAGTAAATTTTTAATCATAAACCCCATCGAAATACTAAAATAAATTTAAACTCTAAATATCATAACAATAAATATATTATTGATCTAATGTATCAACACGGTCAGTATATGTAGCAAAAATAAGGAATAACTAATTAATATGTGGTATATCTCATGAAATTAAAAGTGAGAAGTGATACTCTAACCACAAGATTGATATCCATTGACACGTTCAATGAATATTTATTTTAAATATATATTTAATTTCAATTTATATTAAAATTAAAAACATATATCATTCCACATATGATTTACATATAATATTTTATTACCCATTTATTATCAATTCCTTATAAAAATAGTTGTTTGAGAATGTAATTTCATTTATTTTCATGTATAATATTATATTATAGTTTTGGTATTTGTACATTGATCACGGTATTATAATCTCAAAAAAATTAATAATTATATAAAAATCACATATATTAATTATATTCATATCTATAATAATCTATAAAACATTGTGATAGAATATTAATTACTCTATTATTGAATACGATAACACGTACGTTCACATGAACGTTGTTTTCACAATTTCAATGGATATAAAGAAAAAAATGAAAAAAACATCAAACCTTAACAAATAATTATTAAATCATGTAAATGATATTATTTAAAATTTATCATTACTATAATCTGTGTAAAATAAATAAGGAAAACAAATCACATCGCATTGTAGAGGTATCAGTCCACACTAACACAAAAGGAATTTATTATTTCCCTATACATTAGAAGTTAATAAAGTGGATATGATATTATAATTAATGATTTTTAATAATATCATAATTATCATATATAATCATTAGTTTCATATTTATTACCATCCTATTAAAGTAGTTATTAAAAAATTAAATACACGTTTATGTGGAGACCATATCACACACGTACACATGAGCGTTGTTTTATCTTTTCATAGGAATAACAAGTGATGAGATACTTTTCCACATAATAATAATAACATTAAAATATATTATTTATTTAGATATATTATTTTATGATGGTTACAACACGTGTATGGTATTTGGAAGAATAAATAATCTTGAACGAGTTGGTAAAGACTACTGCATCTTCTTCATTGAACTCTATTTAGATCACTTATTAACTGACCTTGTGAATGTATTTTGGAAGGTACAAAACCTTAGTAACATGTATGTGGATGTTTACATGTGTAATGGGAAGGTTTTGGTTGATAGAGATTTCTCATAGTGGTGTATATAGGTAAATGAGGAGGCACCCTTTTAGAATTGAGGTTAGGGGAAATTTTGGAATATGATAAACTATTAAATTAATATAAATTATTTAATATTTACAAATAGATAAAAATTGATATAGTTATAATATAAGGATTATATACTGCTAAAAAAATTTATCTAATAAAAGTGGTTAATGTTTTGGATCTATTTCCACCCATATATTTTAGTTTTATCCCACATTAAATCTATTGAAAAATTACCATAATACCAAATCATTCAACATTATAAGGATCAATAATGTTACTATAAAATGATAAAAGTACCATAAATGAACCCTGAAATATTTTATTAATAATATACTATTAATTATTTCCAATAAAATATTTTCATTTATTTCAAATATTTTAATAAAATATTATTTTTATAAAATATCAACACTCTTATTTTTAGAATAATCCATTTAGTAGGAATTTAATAACAACAAAAATTCAAAAAAATTATAATAAAATAATTGATAACATTTTAATACTCCATTAGTTTATGTGAATTTGTGGTCCATGTCAATTCTTTCATATGATATTTCTGTAAATGATTTTAATATTTTTTATTATTCTTCCCATTAATTAAATAATTTATGAGATAACGCTGTATTAGCATTTAAGATAATCATTTAGTCACTAAATATCAAATAAAAATTACCATGATGAATATAAATCACTTCTATTTAAAATGATTATTCATAAGAAACAATATTTTTCATGATAACTTTTTAAACAATATTAAATTTATTAAAAACAAAAATGTGATATTTGTTAATTTTCATTAAATAGAATATTATAGTGATCTTAATACCATCCAAATGGAAATATAATTTCATTTAATATAATAGTGAATGAGTATGGATAAATTTAAATGATTAAATTTTATATTTAATTTAGGACAATTTAATAGTTCATATCACGTTGTTTTTAACCATTATTTACTTGATTTACCAATTACAGTTGTAAAAAAATTAATAATGATACAATTATTATTCTATAAATAAATAATTAACCTATTTTCTAAATATGGAACTCCAAATTTAAAATATTAGATAATTTATTGAACATTAAATATTAATAAATGTCATAGATTAATTTAATCACTTTCTTATCTATACAAAATACTATCAATAAAGTGGGTATAATGTGGACACCTCAACTGAACGGGGGAATATCTAAGATAATGATAAAGAGAGATTCAGTTATGATGCAATGGAGGTGAGTTTTGGAAATGTTTCAAACAGTTTAATAGTCATGAGAGGAGGAAATATGGTGAATGACAACATGGAGACCACCTCTTATACACCAAAGAGAAGACCTCGGAAGGACTACTCAAACATGATATGAACTGTGGTAACCCGATCCAATTCTAAGGCTAAAAGGAAGACTATTGATTATACCATTTGTGGGTGTTCATGGAATCAATCCTCTAAAATTTAACTCACATTATAGTAATTAAAACGCAAGGAGTAAAATATCAATCTCTTAAAAAAATTCAATTCGAAATCTTATTGGGAATTTGATGATGCTGGTGCAACCTCGGATTATGCTTATAGTGAGGATTTTTATTTTTATGACATGAAACAATACTTTCTCTGTTCTCTTCATTTTCGTTCCCCTATTTCTACATCTGCAACATTTATTTTATTAAAGCTTGAAGAGGATTAGGCTTTAGGAGTGGTCATGTTCCTTCTATGGTAATATAATTAATATTAATTTTATATGTTTTACAATTGTATGGTTCTTTTAAAATACATTTAATAAATATACAATTTTCAACGAAAAATAGTATTTATCGCTATTTTATAGAAAATCAATATTTTAGGAAAAAAATAAAAAAAATTCAAACTATGAAATCTGTTATATTATGATTTCAATAATGATGTTAATATTCTCAAATATAAACACAAAATTTGGAAAATAATATTTATATTATCTTCCCAAAAAAACAAATTAAATTAATTTTGGATAAAACATTTATAAAAAAATTTCAATAAATTCATATGTTTTCCAATGAATTTATAAATAAGTTTTTATTGAATAATACATGTATATAAATTTCATAATATTGATATTAATATTTACACTCACAAATTTAATTTCTTCGTTATAATTATTTTGTTATGATAATAATATTTTTATAGTGTATCATAGTTTATTTAGGCCTGGTGTTGCATATTTTACACACTATCGAAATTAATATTTTTTTAAAATCTTGTAGTTTTGAAAACTATAAGGTATCAACAATATTAAATTATTTAATTATGAAAAAATCCATGATTTCATGGGGGGTTACATTCTACAACCTTTAAGAGTGCTTTCCCTCACAATTTGAATCTATGATTGGAAATAAAGGGGTTTAAAATTGAAAATTTTCTTTATCGTAAACCCACAATATGAAAAAAAGAAATATAAAAGATCCTCATGCAAAGAGGGTGTGATAAGATGGATGGTCACCAAAAAACTAGGTTTCTGAATAGTGAAACAATAATGGGATATGAAACTATTGGCATTATAGATAAATTTGATAACCAATGATTAATATAAACTATTAGAGATAATGTTCATGAGAATGTTAAATTGAATGAAACCATGAATTTATGATGGGTTAAATGGAAATTGATTTATTTGTAAGAAATCTACATCGATAAAATATTAATTTTGTGGTCCTATTATTAAGCATGAAGGATTCATTTACAATATTTCTAAATTAATCAATAATATAAACTGACTATATTTCTATCCATTTCATAATCACAATATCAAGATTTGGTTGTACTTAAATCAATTTCCACATCATCTCAAATGATAGGAAATATATATTTGAGATGAGTATAGTTTACTCCGATTGAAATGTTTTGACAAATAATTAGATGATTATTATATTTCCTCAACCTCTAAACATTTACTAAAACCAAATGGTTGTCCTAATTTATCCAATACGGCAAATCATACTTCTACCGGAAATAGTAATATTAAAATGTCATTAAAATTGATTATATAATTAGTTAGAATTAAGGATCCTCAAAAGCATTTCACACCAAATTAGAAAATTTATAATTATTTTAATATGGTAACTATATTTCCAAAATAAAAATCTCATTAACTCTCCATAAACATCACCTTACCACAAAATCAATATTCTTTGTTATCAATGACATTAAAAATATTATTTTAAATTATTAATGAAAAAATAAATCCATTTAATAATTATACATTCATGATTTTTATTAGAATAATATTTCTACTGAAATAATTCTATGACACATTTACTGATTACGAATTCACATGAAAATTATTCATTCTATCATGGAGTTCATATTATTATAAGATCAAACACGACCCATCTTCTTCAGAGGTAATTACATTTATTATTGATGAATTATTTTTCATCGTTTCCCATATCATTATTGTAAAAACATTGATCATTCGACGCTTATTTATAATAATTTTGTTCATGTTTTTTATTTCATTTTTATCTAGACATAATTAATGATCAAATTCCCTTCAATAATGTACTGAGAGATTTATTTCCAGAAATTTTATTTTTTAAAAACACTTCTTTTACTACAGAACAATGTCAATTTTTATGTCTTTCATTATTTTCATTTAATTCATTCCTTCAAAACCATCATACATGGATAATAATTTTTGTATCATGATAGAACATTATAATGTATAATTATATAATAGTAATGCATCAGAGAGTAGTTCCCTTTAATGGACTGGGTTTAACCCATTGGATAGAAGGTCAATCATTCAATTTGGATTACATATGTAATCTCTAGTATGCTTTAATAAATAAGTAAAGATCAAACAATACTTATCAAAATTTTCCTTTTCCTTTTCACTTAGTATAATTAATTATATCTCCATATATTGTCATTTTTATTGATGAAAATGTTTTCCAAATAAAAGTTCTTTAAATTTATTCATTTCCATTTTTTATAGTTTCACCTTATATATAGTATTTTGAATTAATGTCCACATGTGATCCACTTCTCTATAGTGATGATAAAGTTTCACTATAAAATTTTCACATTTATTAATTCCCAATGTGATAAATATGTCTTATATGAAACATATACATTTCTCAACCTCAAAGGGACTTTTTGTCCAATTAAATTATGGAGATTTCTAATTCATGGATAAGTCTAACATTATTACACTGTGATTCGGTATAGTAATATAAATTACATCGGAATGGTTTTTTATACTAACCAATGTCATCAATCCAATTATTATAATAATTTTTTCATCTTCATATTCATTATCCTTATTTGGAGTTAAATAGGTACATAGATGAAATGAATATATATGATTTCCATTAATTTTTATACAACTTTTATAAATGATATAATAAAATATAATAGATTTTTAATCATAATGTATATATTTTATAGAAATTAATCATTTAATATATAATGAAAATTTATATTTAGATAATATGAAAATTTTATTATTTGTTTCGTTGATATTATTTTCAATTTCAATCAAAGGGGTTTATTCCCTAATAATTATTTTCATAAATCTAGTTCACATGGGTTCTTCTAAAATAAATATACTACAAACGTTTATGGACCTAGCCCAATTGGCCAGAGTCAGTGGTTAATTTATTACACTGGAACAAGATACGATCAATTTCCACTTATTGAACCAAATACATACCACTCTTTATAAGAAATAGGAAAATTTTACATTCACATTATTTATTCAATATTGAAATACAAAATTTGTTTTCATTTGTAATTCCATTAATCCATTAGCGTAACCCTTCATATCAATCATAATACACAATGTATTATCTTGTGAAAAATTAAATAATGTAAATGGGTTAGATCAAATAATCAGTAAGAGTAATATTACTATAGAATATGTCATGATGAAATAAGAATAACTAATATTTTAAAGAAAAAAACTAATTCATGTACAATTTTAATAATATCATCTAAATAATTTGTAAGTATTAATGGAAATTCATGTAATGCACTATAAATAATCCCATGAACATGAAACCATTATATGGGAATTCAAACTTATAAAATAATCACATCTACATAAAAAAATTAACATCATAATGATGTAATCCATAATTCATGTAAACAAAATATATACTATAAATGTCATCAACAAAATATCTAAAAATAAATAGGTATGGCCTCTGAAAGATTAGAATCTTGTTTCTATCAGGATACATAATGATGTATAAATGTATTATAGTGGGTCCATCCCATCAGATACTTGTCTAATTAATTCCTTAAATGAAAAATGAATACAAATAATTCAATATGCTTTTATTGCTGACAACTATCTATATTGGAATAAAAATCTTATTTAATGTCAATATTCTCCCCAAGAAAAAATGATCATAAACCATTAGAAAAAATATTATGATGGGATCATTAGCATATATCATCATCATAAAATTAATTTCCTGGTTTCAAAAATAAATAAAACTACTTTATCATGTTCTAAAGAATATTTATTTTGAAAATACACTTTCTATATTGAAAATAATTTTTTATAACAACAAAATAGTGCATGTAAAGATGAAAAAATTAAAATTGAAAATAAAATTATCAAATATTAAAGGGGCAGTCATTTCATTGATTCATAATGATGATTGAATACTATGATTATTAGATTTATGGTAAAATAAAAACTGAATAACAATTTTGTATGAATATTCATATAGTACCTTGTTTGAGAAACATAATGTAAAATCCTATTAAAACATTATTTATGAAGTTAGACATGTTTAAAAAATGAATTTTTATATTTTATGAAAAATATTGAATCATTTCCAAAAATATTAAAATGTAAGTTAAATATTTTATACGTGAAACTTATAATTTAAAAATCCCGAATAAGGATGAGATTATAAAATAAATGGATACCAATTCGGTTAAATTTATATCCTTAGCCCCATGAAAGATGACAAATTAATATAAATATTAAATAAAATTAAGATATATTTATTAATGATATATCATTTAAAAAGTGTAATTATTTATACATAAAAAATTTATATGTTTTTAATATTCAATTGGTTTCATGAAATAAAAATTAGACAAGAAAACCTTACCATAGGATTGTTTACCTTTATACCTGGTTTGACCACTTGTATAATAAATAATGATTGAATATAAAAACATTCAAGAAAATTTATCATATATTAAATAACATATATTATTTTTTTAAAATATTTTATCACCCATTTGTTATCAATTCATTTTTAATACAACAATTTTGTGTAATAAATTCTTTCTTTTAAATGTATGATTATGTTATTTTATTTTCATTATTTATAATTTGATAATGGTTATACGATATCCAAAATTATAATAATGATATTAATATAATATTTATTAATTATATAGATATTTATTGTAATCCATATAATATATTTTTTGAAAATAATTTACATCATTCATTGAGATGATAAGTCATAAATACACATGAATGATTTATTCACTTTTCAAAGGGATGACCTGAAAGATAGGAAATAAAAAAATTTCTCATTCAAGAATAATTATAATATAATATATATAATATATATACAATAAATCTATATTTATTACCATATATGTTAATTATAAATTGAACATGAATCACATCGCTTGGTGTATGTGGTGGTCCACAATTAAGCACAAGCAACATTATTGTTTCCCAAATGATTGGAAGGGAAGATGTTAGATGTTATATTATAAATAAATATCTATAATTAAGTAATATTTATCATATATACTCATTATTTTCATATTTAAATAATTTCATGAAACGAGGGAATGTAAAATGAATTACATCACTACAAGGAGACAATAAGTGATTCGTACACACAAGTTATGTTTTCTCTTTTTATAGGATGGTAAGTACGTGGAATATAGGTTTACAAAAATAATAATAACATAGTATTATATTTTAGATACATGATTCATTATTTTTTTATCATTAAAACACATTAATAGTACAAATAAGAACAAAAAATTGCTTGAATTTGTTGGTAAATATGATTACATTTTCATTATTGATCTCCCTTTTGATCTTTTTATAAGGGACATAGGGTTTAGTTTTCTTATTATCTAAAACCTCAATTAAAAGTATATTTAGGATTATAAGAGGAATGGATAGGTTTTTGTTAATCCAGATGGCTGGTAATGTGAACAAATTTAGGCATTAAATTACCTTTTATAATTTATTTGAGTGGAAATTTTGGTATTATATAAAATACTAAACTAATGTAATTAATTTATTATGTAAAAAAATGATATAATTTTTTTATAATTTGAATCTATGATGTAGGTATGTATAAATACATACATTAAATAAAATTTCGACATGATTTTTATATTTTTTAACATTTATATTTTACTTTTATCCCCCATTAATCATTTTTACAATTACCATACTAATATATTTTTATAAAGATTAAGGGCCAATAATTTTATGATAAACAAAATGAACCATAAATGGGACATGATATATTTCATTAACAATATACACTCAATATCTATAAATTAAATATTTTTATGAATTATAAATTATTTAGGAAAATAATATATTTATAAAATATCAATAATGTCAAATTATAACCATTTATTTAGTTATACATTAATAACATCAAGAAAAATAATGAATTCGAATAATATGCATCAAAAAACTATTATATGTCATTTTTATCATTAATATCCATAGGTTACATTAAATATTTCACATTATACTAAATTTAATTTTCTATACCTTTTAATTTATTTATCTATTAATTAAATAAATATTATGTCTATATTATGTAAGAATTTAATGTAACTATTTATTTTTAAAAAAAATTATCATGATAAATATAAATAAATTATATTTAAAAAAAATATTTATAAATAAAAATATATTACATTTATCCCTATTATAGAAATAATATAACTATAAAAATAATGAGTGCTAAAATTTTAAATTTTTATTTATATAAATAATAATGTCAAAATTATATTCTAATGAAAAAGGTTATATAAAAAATATTTGATAATGAAGGATGACATATAATATTCCAATAAATATTAGGCAATTTTTAGATCAAAGGGGAACATGAACTGTGGTGGACACTAATTATGAACATTACGTCTATATATAATATTTATTTCATAGAATGGGAACAAGTAGGAAAACAAAATTTTAATAGAGAAATTCCCTAAACACTCCATCCTACATTGGAGAACGATATCATTAAACTGATTAAAAATAATGATTAGTTTTGTTTTGTGTTCATGAATAAAAATAATCAATTAATTCATGGTATTACCCATACATATTTCTCAATGTCAAATATGTGGTAGAGAACATAAAATTTGGATTTAATTAATTTATATTAAAAAAATGTCATATTTTAGACATTTATAGTAGTGAATAAATTGGCCATTGTATCCTCATAGTTGAGATAGAAATTAGAGACAGATAGTGGTATCATTATCCTATAGATAAAATGTAACATCCCAAGTAATTAATGAATAATAGATAGTTTTATCTATGTCTATTAATGATTAAGATAGTGTTATAGAGGCTTAAAATGAAAATAAATACAATCTTATGCATGGAATACACTAATATTATTAAAAGATTGTTTTAATGCCTTTTGATGGAAAACTATTTTTGAATCTGTATTTTGACAATTTTATAAACTATTTTTGTAAAAATAAACTTATTCTTTATGATTGGGACATAAAAATTTACCTTGTGTGAATTTTTGGTATTTTTCTGGCAATGTTCATTTTTTTAATGAATAGTGAAAAATACTACATTTTACATCAAAACTTCTTTTTAACCTAATTTATTTATATGATTAGATTATGTTTTGAATTTTTTTTGAAGTGAAATTAGAATATATTTTTACCATTTTATCCAATGGTGGTCATTGGAATCAATTTCACTTTGAAATTAGACTTAAATTGGTGTCAATCTTTTGATACTTATTGTTTTGTAAAAACACGCTTTTTTCTCTAGCAGCGGGAATTAATTATTAAATTAATTAATGTGACTTATATGATTTGAATTTTGTAAAATAGACTTCATTTTTGAATTCGGAATATCAAATATAGTGAATATGTATGAAATATATTATACTAATATAATTATTTAAATCTTATAACAATAAATTAAAAGGAGTAATAAGGTCTTATCCAACAAAACATGCATTAGAACATAATGTATTTAATACCCGAGTAACGAGTAATAAGAAATTATTACTGACAAACAGATTAAAATATGATCATAAATCATACAATTAAAATGACTACGATTTTTGGAATAAATAATTATCCTTATTTAAATAATTATTAAGGAGTTTTGTATAAATAAGAATCATATCATACCTATGGTTAGGGATAACTTTGAAAATCACATTTTTATCCGATATTGGTTAATCCTATGTATTTAAAAGAGTATAATTATCATCCTTGTCCATGTTTCCTAAATAAATATTCCCAAATAATATTCATATACATCTATAACTGTGTAATGAAATGTTTACACATTGGTGAATTTTATACTAAATAGAATGAATTGAATCTCTTTTCATTTTTGTTACAAGGTACTTTATCAATTTTCTAGATAAACTACAAGAATAATTTTTTTAACTAATACGACATGAAATTATTTTTACATTTTCACAATACCATATTTTTATTAATCTTCCCCTATAATAATACAAGGTTATTTTCACATTAACTGATATCTTCTAAAATTGTTTGTTTTTTTGAGGAAGGAAAATTTTTATGAAGAAGAGAACATATTTTCAACATGAATTAATATTCGTTGTTTTTTCATCTTTATTTTCCATCTATGATGAAAATATATAAATAAGGATATATTTCAATCCTAGATATAACTATGATTTGATTGTGTTTATGATGAAATGTTATTTAGGAAATAAATTTGTTTTTTTACGTTATTATGGAATGATGTTTAAGATAGCCCTTTTATTTTGGGGGTTATGCTATGTTGAGTGTCTTTATGATTTTGTGGAACATGTAGATATGGGTTCCTTTTTAGATTGGAGGGACCTATATATACATATAATAAAGTGGGTAAAAATGTATATCTATTGAGATAGTCATGACTAGAATCGAAAGTAAATATAGTTTAGTAATACAAGACTCGATTGAGGAGTGAACTCGGTTCAGTAATGGACTTAGTCTACAACGATGGTCTTGGAAATGAGCCTTGACTAATATTTAATTACTTACTATTTTTATTTGTGTATGATACGAAATTTTTTGTCTGATGTTTTGACTATTAGGATCAAATTTACTATTTACCCCATGACATGATATTGATCTCTTTAATTTGCATGATACAATTTTCAAATGTCATTTTTATGATTGATATTTCCCTTGTTTAGCCGTACAGAGCATTTGAGCTCACCCTATAATATGTATCTTATCTGAAGTCAAGCTGATGGTATTATATATGATATGTCAAAAGAGATTCTCGTTATGAAGAAATAATAGGGACATAATGTGAATGTTTTATGAACCAATTGATTATGTTTACCAGTTTCCAAAGGTAATAAACCTATACAGTCCTGACATGGTTTTTATGTTATGTAATAATTATTATCCAATGTTTATGTAATATCTATATGTTATATATGGTCTCTTAGGACTAGAGAATCATATACTGGGTAGGATTATAGCCTAAATGATATGTTTCTCTCTAGATGTTTATAGAACACATCAGTCCTAATTATGTCCAGTAAATCATCATTTCAGAGTTGTTTTCAAAAAACATTTCATATTTAACTCTAGAGATATTGTTGGGGTTATTTATCGGGCTAATTCCACGGTCGACACCTAAATCAATTCCCCCTTACATGGTGGCTAGTTTGGTGTTATAGTTTCACAAGAGGCATCTAGATGTCATATAAAAAACAAGGATAATATGAACATGTACTTCTCTATGGGTTTTTCAAGTCCTTTTTACTAAAATGGAATATGGGACCTTTATGATATGTGTGGAATATCAAAAATTTAACCAGTATATGGTTAATAACTAGTATCCCATTCCACATATAGATGATCCCATTGACCAACATCTCGGATCTAGGGTTTTCATGAAGATTAATTTTAGATCATAATATCCTCATGTGTGTGTTAAAACTGCATACATTAATCATAAAACATTTTATATAATGTATGGTACATATTAGATTCTGGTGATGTTTTTCGGTCTCATGAAAGTACCTATAGTTTTCATGGAATTGGTTAAATGAGTTTTCTCTTAATCTGTTTTTGTTTATGGTATTAGTCTTTAATGAAATCATTTTGTCTTCATGAAATTTACACAACCATGAAAATAAATTTGATATCATATTTGATACACTGAGAGATAATTATTTTTAAGCTAATATCACAATGATACACTTCTTGGTGGATCAGATTCACTTTCTGGGTCATATTATCAAATACGTAAGAGTATCAGTTGACCCACAAAATGTGAGATATATAGTTTCATTGTAACATGATAATAATTTATTTTTCATACATAGATTCTTTGGGATATATAGATATGATATGAATTTCATACAGAAATTCTCATACTTTTTAGGACCTCTTAAATGATTGAATGATGGTGTGATCTTTTAATGGACATATAATTATGGTACATCCTGTTAGGAGTTAAAAGGGAGACTGAATGCACTGTCAGTCGTGATATTATAAGATCTAGGTAGTTGATATACTATATATTTTGATGCATTAGGTATAATATTAAAAAAGGTCAGATACATGGGGAATGAGTCATGAAAGACGAGTATCTCCATTTGTTGTCACAACAGATAAATTACCCAATGAAAAATCTCAAGGTCACTGTTTATGTGCATATATTTCACTACTAGAGATATTATTTACTGGTAGATCATACTTTTTTGTACATATAACCCCACACCCATAAATATATATTTACACAGAATGGTCTGAATCTATGTTATATAAGGATGGTTCTATACCTAAATTCATTCAACATTGATCTTTCTTGTATTATCAAAAATTAATACGTATTGGCTAATGAACTGAGTAGAAGAATGCATATATTTGTTATCTAAGAGGCTAGCTGAATATATATTTTTATAGAATATTTTTGAGATATTCCCATGGAGGTGAAAATGATTAGGGAATCTTATTTATTTAATATTTATATTTTAGTTATACTCCTTTGGATATAGTAAGTAGGAGGTAACGTTGGATGTTTGAGGGGATAATCATAAGAGGGAGTGTGGTAGGTAAGGACTCAACTACTAGTTAGAATGTGGGAGGGAATTAAATATTACATGTCCATAGATGATTATGTGATGTAGCAGACAAACATGATGAGATATTTGGAGTGTTTCATATGGTGTTCGGGGATTTAATGTGAGGAAACAAGATTTGTAATGAGGTGTGCCACTTGTGACCAAGTGAAGGTGGCACATCAGTGAGAATACATGATTTTGGTAGTTATCTATTCCCAAGTGTGAATGGGATGATGTCATGATGTGTTTCAAGAAAATGTTTTTGTTGTTTCCTAGATTTTGTGATGTGGTATGGGTTTTCTGAGATAGACTCATTAAGTACACTCATTTCCCACCAATTGGGGAGTCATTCTCAGCAGTTGAGATTAAGATATAGTATATACGTGAGTTTGTGTGCCTTTATAGGGTTTATCATACAATTTTATTAGATATGATAAACATATTTACCAATTCGATTTTGAAAATTATATAGAGGGATTTGGGTACACATGTTCTTCTAAGAACGACATTCCCCCTTCAGAATACTCTTTAGTCAAAGATCATGACTAATGTTATGGGGGAAATTCATTGAGAATGAATACATGAATTTGGGGACTATTATAGGAGGAATATAACTCAAGTTGACTTCAACTACCATATCAAATATCTAGAAACTATAATTCTGATACATTATGATTCTTTGAATGTTATCTATTGTGGGTCACCACTATTCTAGATAAAGTCATGAGAATATGATTTACTAGGACCACATCTCAAGAAAAAAGACACTAGGGAATTCCGGGATCATTATAATGTGGATGGATACTACATAGTATAAATAGAAATCTTACTCTAATCAGTGTCAATATTATATAGAGTTTGATATCAGGTTTCCGGTATGTTTTTGTATCAATTTGAGGATACGAAAAAGATGGATTTTGAGATAGGGAAAATTTTAACCGTAATATGTTAGGACAATTTATATTATAGAGAGAGTCTGGTTAGTATCCTATTAGTAGTAGTTACCTCATAGGTATAATGGAATACACAAAATCTTTCATATATCATAGCTAAACTATTATTAATCAGACCCATCTCAAACACTATAGATATATGAGGATGAGATGTTGGTAGATGCATCCTTTCTGGAGAACCATATTTGTATTGTTGACATGAAGTTGAAGGATATCTAAGGATTATTAGTTCCTCTAGTATATGTAAAATTTTATCATGACAGTTTATAGGATGTGTCTTGGAAAGATGAGGACAAATTACTTGCATAGTGGATGCAGTTAATCTCAGGTAATGATTTACCACTCTATGAAGGTATAGTTGTGGAAAAATTTCTTCGCGGGGAAATATTTTAAAATATCTTTCTTATATCGATCAACTTCATAATTTATTTAGAATTAAAATATTTTCAAAAACCTATTTTGGATGAGACCCTAATGTCTATTTTTAGGCTATATGGGTAGTTTTTTGGAATGGAAGAGGTTGGAGGGGTGTAGGTGGGTTTCCTTCTAATTAAATGGAATCTATCCAATAAAAATTGTGTAATGGACTAAAAAGTTTCATTCATGTGGTGTAAATGGTTATCACCCTATGGGATTTCTAGATCATTAATAAAAGTGTCATTTAGTTAGACAACACATAATTCATTTACACTTCATCTAAATTCATTAATTTAGTTTTTAAAATAAATGGTAGGTCCTTTATTTTGTAAAAAAGACCCTCCCTCACATCATTTTCAAACACAAAAAGGATAGAATGAATAAGAGACTCACCATTGATCATAAACATATGATATGGTTCTATTTCTCAATCCAATATGTGTTTCATTCACTATTAGTCTCATTAAATTCATTATCGTTTGTTATTCATACATTTTCCATCATTATTCATTTATCAATTATCGATTGAGTTATTTTAGTGAATGCTGAGGTTACCTATTATTAGGGTTTTTATCCATTCTTCAAATTTCACAAGATTTTGACCAAATCAAATTTTATTACTGGATTTATTTTCTTCCATGGTAATAGGGTATCTGGTATATATCATTACCACGAGGTTTGGTGTTATATATTAATAATTATAGTTGTGATTCATGTTATAGTTCTGGAAATTTCCCTTAAAATGAATTTAATTCTGTAATTAAATGAATTATAACCAATATATGTTTCCCACTAGTGGATTTCAGATTGTTGGATGTGGTAATTCCAATCCCATGATACCCATGGAATGTACCTTAGTTTCAGCCTTATATTATACCACCCTTCTAGGTGTGTGAGTTCACTCATTGTTTGAGGGAGCCTTTATAAATTCCATTTCGCAGGGTTGAATGATTTGGAGAGATTTGATAAATCCTTCTCCATGTGATATTATGATGTGACATGAATTAATTCATTTACAGGAATTTGTAGAAATTAGTTGGATGAACACATGGAATGTAATTGGTTGTATATTTAATAGTGAATTAGATCATTGAATGAGTGTTAAAGTGGATTCATTTGTTAGTATACCTTAAATACAAATTCCATGGGATTCAAAGGAGATTTTTGATCCCTGGGTGTTGATTACAGTAGTCGATTCCATTGAAATAATTACTCCATGGATCCTAATTATATAGGATGCTAAGGGAATTTCTACCCCATGGATCTAGTTTTCGTTAACTCACATTCGACAAGGTCTATTCACTAGTACATAACAGATTTATTGCATTAGTCATTTCTCTTTAGTCATTTATAACTAACGTGCAATGCTGTGTAAATTGATTTATCACTATTTTTTTTAACTAACTTGAACAGTTAATTATCTCACCTTTTTTAATTAGTTATTCTATAACCGACATGATAAAGTTCATTTTATATGACATTTAAAGAATAACTGATGTGATAATGAAAATTTTATTTCTTTATCACATCATTTATCCAATAAATGAAGTGGTAAATGTAATTAAAACTTCATTATAACATCATTTACTGAATGAAAAAAATGAGTAATCGTTTAAAATTCTATTATTCCCCATTTAAATTCATTGTGTAGTTTTTCAATCGAGTTACATCAACTCAGTTCTATCTTCCATGGAAACCCTAAAAATGTTTGTTCAATCTCGTGGCCTCCAAACTCATTTTTCTAACTTCGTTCATCACCTTTTTCATTTTCTGATATATTTGATCAACTCGCAACCTATAATTAATCCTCACATGCCTCGATTTCAGTCATTATATTTCATGGATACCCTAATAATATGTTTTGTGATATCAGTTACTGAAATATCACAATAACATCTTATATAATTTCCATATGTTATTGCATTTCATCTATATCAAACAAGAAAGTAATTGTCTAATACATGTTTAAATTTATGTGGGATACGAGTTTTATTCCAATTACACAAAATTTATTAACTATAAGTCCATGTTTCATGAATTTTTTAAAATTTATAGATTTTGTTCTATGAGTTCCCCTATCATGGAAGAAATAGATTTGTTCTTTCATATAAGGGGATCCCATGTGAGGTTACAAAACATGTACACGTTTTACACATCATGCAAACCCTACAAAATTGTTACATATTACAAGAAATCAGGTGGATGATTTGAAACTACCTACATTTCTCCCAAATGGCATGCCACTATTTTTTCTCATCCAAGGGTTACAAATCACTTTAAATGGGCTTCACTTCTTAGATAGATTCCACATACCAATGTTACCTTTCCAAAAAATAGAACCTCTTGATGGTTTCATCATAAATCGATCACTTATTCTGGTCCTATTTATAGTCATGTGGTGGGGAACAATCAAAATACATCAACAACTAGATTATATAAAAAATTAATTAGAAATAAAAATATTAAAACAAATACATAATTTTATCAAATGCAATAAAATAATTATAAATTATTATGTGAGTCCAAAAATACAACTTTTATACTATAGGTTATAGAGAATTAAAATATTCCTCATTCAATCAATGTATGGTCGTTAGTTTCAATAATTTTTTTTAATATTATACTAAAAATAAAAACATCAAAATCATTGAGGTATTTTATTTACCATATTATTTATACTTAATTTATATAAATAATAATTACTATGAATTATATATCTTTTTTTCTTGTATTTTGATAATGATGTTTGTCACACTATTTTTGAGATAAAGGATCCATGGAAATATTCGATTATACATTAATACAAAATGAACCACAGGAACCTCCAAAAATATACATAGGATAATTTAGTGCTGGAATGAATTATTCTTATATGATATATCATTCAAAAATAAATTCAACAAAATAAAATTTGGGTATTGTGTAACTCAATAGATTTATCTCATTTTCTAGAATTCTTAAAGGAGTAATGATGATTTTCTCTCTCCAAAAACTTCTATATAATATTTTAATAATATGTTTGGGATAATTCTCTAAAGAGGATTTTTCTTTGACAATAGTATTCTTATCATAAAATGATGCTACCCATTGACATTATTGACGTACCACATCTCATAAAAATATGTTAAACTATAGTGTGACATAAAATGCATGTTAATTATTATATGACATCATGGGTATTATTCTATTGTTTTGATTTTTCTAGGAATTACATTGAACCCAAAAAATTTGTGATGGGTTAATAATACATCACACTAGTGTATGAGGATTTCTTTTTTACATAGTTCTTCTCAACCTTATTTTTTAGAGACAATTTCATTATAATTTTTAAATACACTTATATATGTTTTTTATTTACAAAGTGTGATACTGTCAAATAATTTCATATAAATATAAATATAATTTTTTTATCTAACTATATATTCTTTTTTAAATTATTTCCTTACATATATTTTTATTATTTAATAATTATATTTAAATTTATTTCCATTATTTTATAGACTTTAGAATTATATTTTTCAAATACACATATTTTTTTATATTTCTATATTGTGTCACATTACATTTATGACATATTTTACATCAATAATAAAATTTGATATCTTAACAATATATTTAAATTGATTAATTTTTATAGGTAACATTAAGTCAAAGTTGTGTTATGGCTCATTCCATGAGTGATGAGTATGAGTAACGTGTTGATGATTTTTAAAATTTTCTAATGAAAATGATCCAAAAATGACATGTTATTTTGTCCATGCTGAAAATGTTTAAATATGATGAAGTTGAAATGTAGAGAGATAAAAGATCATTTATTTTTTTATGGATTTAATCTGAGTTATAGCTCTTGGATTTGGAATTATAAAATTGGACATAATTTAATATATTTTTATTATAATACATTGATAGACTGTAAATATAAAGACATTGAAAAAATTATATGTTATATTGGTGCTGAGGACATTGACAATGAAACTACAATTTTGTGTCTATATGGTGATTTAGAAATACCATTGTATTTTTCTTATATGGATTTTACATATTTACTAATGGTGTAAATATTGATAAACATAAAGGAAAAACATGGTTGGTGTAACTAATGTTTTATTTATTTTATACATTTTTTAATGATATTATTCAAAAATATAATGATCTTCTTGATTCACTTTATAAATATAATAAAATAATTTTCCCCATGGGATTAGGGAAAAAATGGATGCTTTCCCGAAATAATGTGTGATGTATAAGAAGGAAGATGAATTTTTTTAGAAATTCAAAATGAGGTACATCATTTTATAAGTTGAATGAAAAATAAGTATTTGATTTAGAGGTTACATATACCCTTGGAAATGTATATATGAATCGTACTACAATTATTCATTTGAAACTTTAATGTTCTAATTCAATAAATAAAAAAATGATAAGATTTCATGCTGATGAGTGGATGTGTGAAGGGAAAATATGTCATCCAAGTGATTATTCACAGTGTATGAAAATTGTTCACTAGCTTCCTATAGTTGGAAATAAAGATATAAGTCTCATACTAGGGTTGTTCAAAGATGTAATGAATCCATATTCATTCCTTAGTAGTACATATAGTTCATAGCCTATTTTATTGGTTATTTACAACCTATCTCTCAAATTTTGTATGAAGTGCAATTATGTCATGTTGATGTTATTGTTAAATAGACCAAGATATCATAAAAATTATATTTCTGTTTTCTATTAACCATTAACTAATGTTTTAATACTCTTATGGGAGGATGTTATTAGGGAGTATGATTCATATAAATAATAATATTTTCACCTACATGAAATTATTATACCCACTATAAATGACTTCAAATAATGTGGATTTTTTTAATAGAGTGCAAAAGGGAATAAATTGTATCCTTTTTGAAAACAATAGAATTCATATGGTCATCTATATAATGGGAGACAAATACTATACACGGGTTAACAAAAGTTTTTTTCAGTGGATAAATCTTATCGAAGATTAAAAAAGGCATTGTTTGGTTCACAAGAATTTGATATTACTCCAAAACCATCATCCACTGATCAATATTTTGAGAGTGTGTAAACCTATTATTTAAAATTTTGAAAGACAAAAAATTCTTGTAAAAATATCCATAATTTAATGAAACAACAATTATTTATTGAGATAATATATTTGATATATCCTGAAGTGATTCATAAAATTGATGTCATGAACATAGAGAAAAACATATATAACATATTGATTGGAACATTGTTCATTATTAGTGGAAAGACTAAATATGTGTTGAATGAAATATTATACATACTATCAATGGGAATACTTTTGGAGTTATCCCTAACTTTTGATGGATGGTGATGTTTTATTCCCCTCAGTTGTCATACATTATGTAAGAGGGAAAAATTATATTGTAATTTTCATAATGATATCAATGTTTCACAAGGATATTCTTAAAATGAAAAATAAAAAATTGTTCTATTCTATATAATTTAAGTAAACATGAATAAAATCTCATGATTGTCATGGCATGAGGCAAAAACTTCTACATGTTGCATTGTGTGGAATAATTCCCATCTGTGTCAGAAAAACTATCACGAAGGTGTGTTATTTTTTCAATTCAATTTTTAATATGGTGTTTGAAATGGATTCTTTTAAAATTATGAGAATTGATCGAATTTATGTACTTCTTCAATTGGAAATTTATTTTCCTAAAACATTTTTTGAAATAACATAGCATTTAATGATTAATTTTGTTTGAAAAATAATGCTTTTTAGACATATATACTTAAGTTAGTTATATCTTTATCAACATTATATTAAGATATTGAAGGGTTATGTTATGAATACATATCGACCTGAAGCCACCAATATAGAAAATTATATTTTTTAGTATGTTTCATTTTTTTACGATCTACTATTCTGTGGTGGGGAACATTGGATTGCCTCCATCTAACTATGAATGAGTAAATAATTGGGGAGGGAGTATTCATGGATTGAATGTCAAATAATTGACATGTGAATAAAAAAAGTACATTTAAACATCATGAATAACATAGATGATTCTCTACAACATTTAACATTTCATGTTAATGTGTGGAGATGATATCGTCCAAATAAGAACGAAATGTAGAATTTGAAAGAGAATAAAAAACATTATTCGATTGTTTAAGAATATTATTCATGGTATATTTGATTCTTATGAAACATTAAGATGGTTAGTGGGTGGTTCATGTTTTAATTTGATATCTTGGTCAAGGAATGACATTAGTAGTGATACATTTCATATAAATGATTTGGACAATAGAATTATAGTTCTGAATTGTGGTGTATTGGTGTTCACAGAAAAATGAATTATTCAAGTTCTAAAGACATTAACCTAATTTATAAATCATATGAATATTATAGATTCAATGAGGAATTAACGGAACATTATTACATTAAATTTACAGTTCCCGAGATAAACTGAGAATGTTATATTGGAAATAACGGTGTTAGACATGATGAATATGGAATGAGACATCATAATTTGAATAGATTTGAAGACACATTTAATTCTTTTAAAATGGATAGACATGAAAATAAAATTTTCAATGTTATTGATCAATCATATAGAAGTGCTAAATTATTTTACAATGAATAAAAAAATATTTTTAAGATAATAAACCTGATAAAGATGCCGATATGAATGGGATCCCTAAATCCATTGAATAATTATCATAAAATAATGATGATCATGATGTAGACATGTGTTTTTTCATATGTAACAATCATTTGATGGAATTTTGGAAAAAAATACATTATTACATTCATTATATTATATGTTGAATATGTTTATTTCTCATTTAAATTTATTTATTCCATAAAATTATTGATATTTTAAATTTTCTTCTATATTAAAACACATATTAAAATTAATATGTAAAAATGTTTGTTTATATTAGTTTAGTTTTTTTACCTTGATTAACACTATGTGTCATACATATTTATTGATATTGATTAAATAAAATTACATTAAATATATCTTTTCAAAAAAAAAAATTTAATAAATAAACAAATTAGTATATTGATAAAATATTAATTTTTGTGTAAAAATTAATTTATTAGGTCAGACCATTTTTAATATTACGAGACAATGTTTGGATTATTTTTAAATCATTTACATGGAATTTCATATATCAGTTATATTTTTATAATTTTAGTTTTCTATAATAAATTTGAATAATAATGTGTAATTTTTTTGTAGATTTTTTTGTTTCATAATTTTTCAATTCTCATTAACATTATTGTTGTAATAGTTGAATTTGTATATTTTTTTAGTAAATTATTGTTTCATTGATTTGATGAATAATGATAGATAAATCAGTTTATCAAACACATACATCAGTATATGAGCATTCGGATCATACATCTACAGAGTAAGTTGCATATTATCCCCTTTATGATCCACAAACATCTTTATAAGACTCATATACTCCTACAGAGCATTAAAAATGTTTTAGGGTTGGTAAACATGGTTTCACTCATTTATAATAAATATTTATTGATTATAGGCTTGAACAGAATAGAGTGGTTTAATTTTATGGAAATGAAATTCCAAACGGTCCTAGTGAAAAAAAAACATCGAGTGTTTTATATCGGTTTAGGGTAAAAACAATGTGAGTATTATTTTTAATGATTAGAGATGTGTTGAAAAATCAATACTATCTCACTTTTGGGAGAAAATTATTGTATAATAGTTTGTTATTGATTTATGAATCATGAAATCATTAAATTAATATATAATTTCCCCCCTTTTATTAGATGACATTTGATATATATAACATTGGAGGAATCATGAGGAAATGTTTTCCAATGGATTCTGGAGGACAGAGATATTTAATGTAACCCTCACAACTGATTTAATTTTTTGGAATAATCAATATCACAATCCATGCGATGTATATCATTTTATTAATGATGGCACATAGATATAATTTTTTTAATGTCAAAGGAAGGAATCATTTTTAGTCTGTTCAATGCATTCTTTTTGAAGTATTATTATATTATAATTCCCTACTTAAATATTTCACAATGATGTATTTTTCAAAATTCTCATGAATTTAGAATATCACATTTGTAGAACAAATGTAGAAGTGTATACCCTCATACGTTTCTTCATGGATGGTATACCATATTGGAAGAACAATTGATGGATGAAAATTTGCAATAACTTAGCAGTGGGGTTTCATGCTATGGAGAGGATTCCCCACAATCCTTATGTAGAAATGAGACATGGATGAGGGACTGGATACAATAAAATTGGAAATATCATATGGATTAATCAAGGGTTGTATCATAGAGGATTCTAATATGTTTACTTTTTTTATGTCATTCAATTATTTATATAATTATAATCATTAAAATTCTTTTCAAATCATTCAAAAAAATTTATCTTGAGGAGAAAACAACACACATGTTATTTGTTGTTTTGGGGTGGAATTATATTTTATTTGGAGAATTGGGACATCCCAAACTCTAGGGTCATGTATGATAATACCTAGTGTGTGTAATGGTGATAAAAGTGTAATGGAATTCGTAAAAATCTATAGTGGAGGGTATTTATAAAAAAAGAAACTTTAAAGCATGATAGTAAATATATTATTGGGGAGATGGAGTAAAATTTCATAGCATCATTATAGTCCATGTTTGAAGACATGCAATGAAAAATTCCGACTTTAGCTTCAAGTCCTCCACCTCTGCTAGTAGCTCCCACTCCACCACCTTCACCTACATACCCCTATTTTTATCCTACGCCAACACCCACTCATCGACCTCCACATGTAGACACAATTATTATTCTACTCTAACAACCCCTCCTCCATAGATTACTAGTAAATGTAAGGTATACGTTCATGATCTATGTCATATTGTTGCATGTGGGATAATATATTATATTAGAAAAACCATATATATTCAAATGATAGATTTATAGGAGAATATGGTCACTATAATGAATAATACATATATACTAGCTACAGTACTAATACCTATAGATGAGGTGATGATATCTGGACATTGTATTAACCACGTTTTAGTTTTTCCATATATACAAACACAACATATTACCACAGAGGTATGTATTTTTTATTATGTATTGATTTTTTTCATTAATTTTTTTTTAACAGGTGAATTTTAATATATTTTTATCTATTTATTTATAGGAATACTATATGGTTTTGTAAAACTATATAGATTATAATAATGAAAAAGGGATATGACTTCAGATATAGATTAAACTAGTCTAGATATATTCTCAAGATATTGAAATTTTATTAGAGGGTTTTTATCTGATTCTAATGGAATCTATTATATGTGAACATGAAATAATTTTGGGTATTTTGAAAAAATATATCATGGAGATTATAGCTGGAGATGAGATTTCAAACAACACGATGCATATATTTTCTATGCTAGTCAAAACATAAATCATTCCACTTGTTAAATTTATTGAAATGTTATACTTATGTTTGTTTTATATTAGGTATATTAATAAAATGTTTGAGTAAAATGATAATACATTTGTATATGTATCGATAGACCCAAGGATGATTTCACCTTAATCGAGAATAATGACTAAATAAGAAAGAACAGTTTATATTACTGAAATATTAAACCATAATATAATTACACATTGTTGGATGTTTACTTTTGTTGACAGGTATGACACATATATCTAACAAAAATTTATTTATATTTTAACATAATAACCCCAAAAATTAAATTTTTTCATATCAATTACTATTATTTGATTGGTTTTTTTTCTATTGGATAAAGAAGTTTACTAGATATGTGTTATCAATGGTGATTCATGAAAAATTTGTAAGAAAATGTTTGAACTATGGGTTTTATTTTCTTAATATCTACGTATATTATAATGTATTTCAAATGTATTTCATTAGCATTATATTCTAATTGGGGATGTGATTAAATTCAAAAATCCATAAGGAAATAGAATTCAAATATCAAATATTTATAAGTAAAGTATAATTTCCATTTATAATTTGTAAATTTTGGATACATAACCTAAAAATGTTAGTTTTAATTAACAAAATAATGTAAAAATAATTTTAATAAACAAAAAGAAAAAAATAATGTGGATAATATATGTTAATATTTATGTATGAAATAATTACAACCAGAATAGTTATAATGATCAACCTGGTTAGATTCCTTATAATCAATTTCATAATATTTCATTTGTATTATTAATTATAAGTGTTTAATACCATCAATTAAAATTGTTTCTTTTGGATGAATCTCACCATTATAGTGCTGAAGTGGTCAAAAACTAACAAGTGAGATGGGTAAATAACAGTATTTGTTTTGTATGGATTTTAGTTTTTTTGGTGAATATCGTAATTTTGAATTTTCTAACCATAAATGTATATTTTATAGTTGTTTTGGATGGATTTAGTATAATTTTAGTTAATATTATAATATTTAATGTTGTAATGGATAATGTGTATTTTCTGTGAATTATTCTTATTGTTTATATATTTTTTGTTTTCTGCATTGGTTTTTTATATGACCAACATGGTTTATGTTTTTTATGTTGGTAATTTTGTAACCCATGAAATAAAACTCATCACCCAGAGTCCTTATCACATCAATTTTTATATAACAGATATAAAAACTCCATTATCCTGAAGAATTTTACATTGGTTTTTTATAAACCCAATGTCATAAACTATTTGATACATCAGTTAATAAATATATGACTAAACAAATATTTGGGGATGCAGTTTTTCCACATCAGTTCCAATTTAACAAACATGGTCTATAATTTTTAACATTCATTCTTTAATCAATGATGTAGAAAATCAGTTCCATTATAAATTTATAACATCTAGTTTTTTAACCAATGTTATGAAACTATTTATAATATTTTCATTAATAACAACATCTAATAACTGACATAAAAAATAAGAAATCTGAGGTTACAAACATTTTTACACTAGTGTTGGACTCAATCATCGAACTCCATCCAATTTGTTACTAAATTTCAATTAGAATTCATGTTGTACTCAATTTGGATTCCTTAGACTTTTATACATTTTATTCTTCCCTTAAGGGTCTGAAAATTATAATTACATGGAACAACCATTGTGGATTTGATACATGCATGTTTATACGGAGTGGTTGTCGTAGATTTTATATATTGGATTATATGAAACATTTGTGGAACGTTTAATAGCCTATATTAAACATCATTGGATGATGTGTTTGAATTTTGTTTCATCTTTACCAAACACGGCCATTGGGTTTTTTTAGTAATTATAGAAAGCTTGTTCGTATTTTTACATTGTATATAATTGACCATTGTAACAAGATTGCGATTATTATTAAAAGGATAGATATTATCACTTTAATGTTATAAAATATTCCATGTTCACATTAATTAAATTACCATTATAGCTATTGTGTATATTTTAAACTAGTTATCTTATTATACACAGATTGGATATGTTATAGATGTCGTTAATAGTGACCTTCTAAGTGTTATCTCACACCATGTTTGGGCCATTGTTTGGTACACCCAAATAATTCCTGGATAAAATTAGGGATCGGGGAAAGCATACATTGTATAATGAATCACTTTTCTTTTTATAGGAGTAGAGGTGCACGAGCTGGATATAATCTTCTGATGATGTCTAAATATTGTCTTTTTGGACTTTTTGTACATTCGATTCATGTATTGTACTATAATCATGTATATGATTTTTCCATCATTGTAGAGACATGAAATGATACATCTTTTTTGTTATATTACTTCAAGAATTAATTATATATTTATCTCTTAGATGTTTAAGATTTTTCTGGATGATTTATAACCTCTGATATTGAATGATATGTTACTACAAATATTCTACACTCTTAAATGTTGGAATTGTCTCCCTACAGAAACATCATAGTTCGTTCCTACACTTCAGCTACCAATGTTGCTGACAGATGCGCACCTGAGGCCCTATGACCTACCATCATGTAGAACTATTTATGGGAATCCATGTCGATATATTATAATAGGTACAATAAAATTTAATTAATATATGGGTATAGATAACTTGATCCATCCTCACTTCAAACATGTTTTAATTCCGTAATTAACAGATAACACCAAGCCTTCTAACTAGGTGTGCCATGGTTCAATTAATGGGTCATTCCTCTCTCATGATCTGGTCTATTACAGAGTAACCCTTTTCAACGAAACATACATTCAATTTTACCTAATGCTCTAGGTCACCAATCTCGTAAGCGTTTATTTCAAATCCATCGATACTTTTCCCTTAGTTTCTCATCATTTTTAAGTTCTAAAAATATTCCACACACATTATTGTGTTAGTTAAAAAAACCAAAGGCACCACGGTGAAAATATTATTCCACCTAATTCAAACTAAAATTATTCTACCATGATTCTTCTATCGACAGTGTGAACAATACAATGTTACCAAGGATTTATTATTTTATTAAATGGATGTTCCCAAGGAAATCATCTTCAATATTTGGAATCATAAATATTCCATGATGTATTTAATTAAATCCTTCTTTATAATATTATTTTTCTGATGAATGTTTTAATCGCACATCCAATATAGGTCAAATGGGTTATAAAGCTGAATTATACTAACCATTGAGCCCAGTTTCAATAAATAATCACTCAGGGTGATTTTCAGAATCTAGGGAACCACCATGCCTCTGTCAAAATATTCTAATACCAATAGTGAATTTGTTTATGAATCTATGTAAAATGAGGCTTACCACAAAATAAAAAATGTTATCACAATTCAACCTCATCTATAGTTTTTCCTTAATAGAATAACATTGTTAACCAAATAAGGTGTCAAACAATGTTAGGGATTCTAGGTTAATCCAACTATAATAAAATTCTCTAATATGAGAACCATATCCTATTATGGTAATTATCCACGATGAGTCTAACGTACATAGAAACACTTTTTGAAATGCCTAAACAAAAATATGGATGAAAATATATCAACATATGAATAATATCATCCCCTTTTGAACATAGTGGTACCATTCCATTGGTACTATTGAGAATATGAACCAGTAAAATATAAGTTATGTTTTAAAATGATAATTTATATAATATATTGATGACACTTAGTGGTCTCAATTTACAGTTATACATTACAAAGGTTAAATTTATTAGAAAACCACCCATCTATCTTGTGGTTTAGTTTCATTATCTAGAGTTATATCCTAGAAAAATGGAACACAAATAGAAACTCACACTTAATAAAAGAATTTATCATGGTTTTAATGATAGATGGAGCTACCATAATAGGGCTATATCCGATCATAAATATTAATTTTTCCTTAAAATATGGTTACCTATAAATGTACCACTAGGATCGATGGCCTAACAACTAGGTCCAATACATCCTTGGAAGAAAACATTAGAGTTTCACTGTATTTCCCACATTAATGTTCAAGTAAACTCTCAATGAAATATTCAAAACAAACCCCTAAATGGGGAGTACATATAGAAATAACCTCTTAGAGAATCAATTTTATTGTTTCAAAATAATGATCACTCATTTCAGCATATAAAATGGATCATATATTATGTAATTTATGTGCAATTTGACAAGACCAATCATACATATTATTAAAGTACATTATATTACACAGTATTTTGGGAAATATATTTTATAATTTACCACTTAACCATTTAAAAAATTCATGATTTTTCACTAATACATTTGTTAATGAAAAAGTAAATTTATAATTGATAAAGTAAGACACTATTTATTTTGTAATTGGTGTTTTTATTAACTAGTTTTCTATTATAACAATAATCAAAAGTATATTTCCATGATTTTATTAATTACAGGGGATGGTAAAAAAAATTACACTGTACCTTTAAATTTTACACCATATAAACAGTTCAAGACACTTTAAATAACAATCTTATTAGCATAAACTTACTCCCAAAGGATTAGTTACTTCAGTATAAAATAAACTCGATCACCTATAAGGGACCCAACATATCATTTAATATTTTTAAATCTCACTTAGTTGGTTCATCACATAATCATCATTCCCTAACTCAAAATCATTGGATATGTTGTTCTTTACAAAATCTTGCCTAAGGGGCCATCATCCAAATGTCATTGTGGTACATGCACTTAAAAATGAAACCATTTTCTGTAAGAATTTTAATTTATGACATATTATGGTACATATTGATGCATTATAATTCCATGTATATAGAGGTAAATTCATTTTTTTATTGCAATTTTCATTCTTTTAAAATCATCCAATTATTTATCATTGATCTCAGTGTATAACTTAGAAACATTTGATGGTTAAATATATGGGTTATCATACTCTAAAATATAAATGTGTATAAAATTTATAAATTAGATAATTCAATCTTATTTAATTGTGACCATTAATGTATTATTCCCATGAATAAATTTTAAATTGTTAAAACATGTAATAACTTGTTAATTAAGGTTACAATTCAATGTATATAATAAAAACACGGTTAGGATAATGAAGTAACATCAACTAACCAGCAATTATTGAAATAGTAATAAAACATCCTTATAAAGCATGAAAAATAGGAAAAATAAAAAAAAAATCACAGAAGAATGGTATAAAAATAAATGTGCTAAAAATCTCTTAAATCAGGTATATATTTACTCATTATTAATAATCATATTATTGTGGTATATGAATCATCATGAATTATGAAAACCTAAAATGATGTCTACATGGAATGGAATATGTATGGCATAATAATACTTATTTTCATATAATGATTCATATAATTCTTCATCCATTCAATATTGTGACATGGGTTAAATATCGTATATTAGTAAGTAGAGAATTTATAACAATCATCCATGGAGAAAAAATAATAAATTTTATTTGCAAATGAACAAAAAATCCCATCCTAGAAAGCATTATCTCCCCCCTTATTGGGTAGGTCTGACCTATATATGATATATATTAAAAAAATTTAATCTTTCCAAGTCTCATGTAAAAAATCTAAAAATAGTAAGATAATAGGAAAAAATATATATGACACCACAAGTAGATTCCTAACCCATAATCTGAATATATTGTTTCCATTTTATGTTCTTCTACGTGGCCTCAAGAATGACTCTTTGTGTGAGATATGCTGTGGAAAATCAACAGGGATATAAAAGTGGGGAAATAGGGTGAAAAAACCCACTATATATAAAATTAATTAAAAAAATAATAACAAATATCTTTAAATTAATATAATTAAAACTTCTAATCAATAATATATGGAAAATTATTCATGCATGGTCGTGATTTTATATAAATATCGATGGGAATACATTGTACATTCCATGTCTAAAAAAATGAAAACATATAAATACATAAACATAATCTCCAGTACAATAAAAAACATGATTTTCCCTCTTCCATCACACAATATCATATCCCCAACGGACAAAAAAATAATGTACATAATAGAATCTATGATTTTAACCCTTAAATAAGAGGCTTTTTAGGTACCCAACAACAGCCTCAACTATGCATATGATATTATCATTTTTCAATCACCAAGGATGGCTAATGAAAATTAGTATTGTTATATAATTTAAGAAATTTGATATTATATAATGGTATTGTAGTGAATAATTAAATAATAAAATATCAGAATTCGGTTCTTCAATGATACCTAGATAACCATACCTTGCTTAGCCTATCTCAGAATGTATTTTCACACATGTCATCATGTATGTATATACCTATATAAAACCATAATTTGGATATATATATATATATATATTCATGTAATGAGGTTTAGTACCATGTAATCCACATGATAGGATTATAGAGTAGATAAGAGACGTTAGGAACTTGGTTTCATACCCCTATGCACAATATTGGGTCATCAGCCATAGGGTGACATACTAATAATTATAATATAATGGATTGAATAACCATTTTTTAATAAATTTAAGAATAATATAGTGATTTCATTTCCATTATTCTATACATGTAATCACAATATTTGAAAATCATTCCCATTTGTAGTTTATGAAAATAATTATTATCATTTTGAATTAATGTTCCAAGTAGGGGTTTGTGAGATGGTATTACCATTCATACTCATTTAATCCAATTATAAAATTTTATTAATACAATAATAGATAATAATTACATGTACATGAATATCTAATAATAAAATTCGTACATAATTTATAAATTACTCTATGTACATAAACATTTCATTAATCACAAATGTATTATAATTAAATAGAACATTTTTATTATATAAAAAATCACACGACAAAATATTTTTTATTAGAAATATAAGAAATATAATAATATAGTTTATTTATGATAATATACCCATTTCATTAATTAAGGGTGCATATCCCACATATGATGGTGATTCCAACATCAATACAATAGTTTAAAAATGTGCATTAAACAGCAGAGCCTAAGGGTGGTTTAGTCATATTTGAAATCATTGATTATTAGTTAATTTAGTAAAAATCACCTTACATGGTTGTTTAGGATGAGGTATTAATCCTCCAAAAAATTTAAAAGGCATCATAGAATGACTAAAAAATACTTGGAAATTATTTTGAGGCCTTGTTCATTTTTTAATATTGCAAGGGATGTCTTGATTTTTGAATAATTCCATTGTTTTTTAAACCATAAAACATTAATGGAAACACTTATATACCTACTATCTCATATATTACACTATCCACTCACGTATTAACATGATAGGATTCAAGACAAAATCATAGAAATCATAAATTTAATTGGATATAATCATAAATGGAACATGATTTTGAAATACTACAAATAATATATCTTGAAGGAAATATCCTTTTAAATTTGTAATTAATTATTTAAAATCAATAAATTTCCCAAATATTCTAGATAACAATCTCTTTGAAAATAAATTTTGATACCAGAACTAGAAAATATAAATGATTGAAATATTATTATTGTGTAAAATAAAATTCATGCATTACATATTAAAAAGGGAAATCATTTCACATTTTCAGTGAATATAAAAAAGGGATTTCTTGGAAAACGAACAAAATATACCTTTTATAATTATTTTCATAAATTTAAAAAATATGTAAAAAATTTAATTTAAAAAATCATTTAAAATTTGATAAAAATTGATTATTATTTTTAGAAAATATGGACATGTAATAAAAATGATATTCAACTGAATAGAGAAACAAAATTATTTTTCCTTATAATCATTCTTTTTTATCCAAAATATCGAAAAGATGGATAAATTAATATAAAACATGTATCTTGATGGAATAAAATTCGAATAAGAATATTAATGAAAATATTGATAGATATATAAGGATATTTTTTCCCTGAATAAAAATAATAACAATTGTCGTTAAACAGAGAGATTTTAAAATAACACTTACCATATATTTTTATTTGTATTCATAATGTTTGTGGAATAAATAAGCATACAACGATACATAAATACCCATAAAATTTATTATAATGGCCATATAATAAACTCATTGTCATTATTTAAACCATATAAAAGAATCACGTGGTGAATAATATGTGTGCCTTATAATAAAAAATTAGAGATGAAAATCCCCATACATTATTTAGTAAATTTTTGATTATTAGAGTCATGAATGAATAACATTAAATGAAAAATTAAATATCATTATAATAAAATAAAAATTTAAATATCATGAAAATAAAATTAAAAATTAAATATCATGATAATATATATATTAATGTAATGAAATTTAAAGGGGTATTTATATACACACAATACAATAATATAGCTTTAAAACATATCATATGTCTCAGAGTGGACATGTTGAGACAAAAATCATATACCATAAGTCTCAAAATTATTCTATAAAGGTTTGAATATCTAGTATAAAATATATAGGTTTATAATAAATATATTAAATAAAAATAATGATATATATCATTATATATATTATTTAAATATAACCTATTGTTACAGGATTGTTAACAATTCCCTGTTAAAATCATGTTTTAGGTAATAACTACTTTGTTTTTCATGTATGGTTCAGTTTGGTAATATTTTTCTTTTTATATTGATAGTGGTTCAATAATGTATAGAATTATTATCAAGATATAAAAATAAAATATATTCAAAATATATTTATTTACTTTAATCCATAAAATTTATAGTTAAAAAATGATGTACACCACCCATGGAAATGGTGGTTCATACGTATACATGATCATTGAATCCATTTTCATAAAGGACAGATTGAAAAAAAGTATATATAATAATTCAACATAATAGATTCATTTTTTATCATATTTATTTCATATATTCAATTAATAGAACGTTATTACCATCAAAATAAAAATAAAATAAAAAATATACCATGTCACAACATAGAGTCAGCAGTCTAGTCGTATACATGAGCGATGTAATTGTTTTACAATATATTCAAATGTTATAAGTTAAATGTGATATTATATTTGTAAGAGTATATATATTTCATACATATAATTTAGAAATAATATATTTTTCATTATCTCCATCTATTATTTTCATATATGTAAAAAAAAATTATATTGTTTCGTAAGGTGGTAGCCCATCGTACACATGATCGATGTTTTGATTTATAATTTGATATATGAAGAAATTAATGTTAATTATGACCCAAAAATAATAAAATAAAATTATATTAGATAAATTAATAATATTATATCATAATATATAAATAATATTCAATGATCTAGAAGAAGAAATAAAATAATAATACATTGTTAAGAATAATAACTCTTCTTAAGAAATTGTTCTTATGATTGTAACAAATTATTTTATATGTGGTTTTAATAATAAAACTATGTAAATTAAATAATCGGTAGAGATTTATGGAATATATTTAGGAAATAATATTCCATTAAAAAAATACATTTGTTATATGATCATGAGAGGGGAGGGGGCCTTTTATAAGTGTAATAGTGGACACACCTGGATATTTTCAATAGAAAACATTATACCCACAATTTAAATATTAAAAAAGAAAAAAATTGATATATATAAAATATTATATGGTATAAGGTAAATATATGGATATATAATAGTATTTAGATAATTTTTTATTTAATTATAAGGCTTATAATTTAGCTTAATAATATGTAAACCCATTTTAACCGTAATCATGATAATTTTTTTTCATTTTAACCATTCATTTTGACCATAAATTAATAACACATAATTAAATAATATATATTATTATGAATTAAATTTTTTAATCCAATTATCCAAATATTATTCATATAACTGTTTATTTTTTATTAAAAATTATACCTACAGACACAATGCTACAACTGTTTTAAAACGTGAAAATTTTCATACGATTAAAATTTTTTATTTAAATAATTAACAAGAATACAATTAAAATGAAATAAATTTTATTAATAACAAAATAATTGACCAATTTTTTTACAAAAAAATTATATGTTTTCCAACTTTATAAATTCATTCTAAAAAATGATTTTTAAACAACAATTTTAATCTATTTGTTGAAAAAATTATTCTTTTCAGTAATTTATCTAAAATTCACATTGAAATAATTTTGAAATTGTTAGTTCAAAAATTGTGTAGATTATGAATTATAAAATTTCCATAAATTGTCAAAAATAAATTTTATTATTTTCACCAAATATGCACTGAAACTAATTTTTTTGGAAATAAATGATTCTCAATATTTATAAAGAAATTAGAAACAATTATTTATTTTTATCAATTTTGTTACAATATATAAAACCGTTATTATTATTTTTAAATATTCATATATCTCTATTCATAACATAAGTTTTAATTTTTAGGATATAACAATCTTATTTAAAAAATAATATAAATAGTATATCAAGGTCATTATACTTTTGAGATACTTGGGAAATATTCTATAGATGAATTTAAATTTATATAAAAATTAAATGTTACAAAAAATATATTGCTCTAAGATTTTACCCACATTAAAATGGTTTACATGCAAAAATTTTATCAATTTGGACTAATGAATTGAAGATACTTATGACTCATCATATCTTCAGGTTTCCACACTACTTCTAAAATGTGTTTGTTTCTCCATCAAATGGTCACCAAAGGATTATTTATTATTCATAAAAAATTTATCTCTGTGATCCAATATTTCTAATTTCTATTCAAAAGTGTAAAAAAATCATATTCACATAGTATGAATTATATATTCATTTTATCTGATTTATCAGGGATTTATGTACTCGTGACTGATACATAGAACACATTGTGGATATGAGAGGGGTTTAGAGGAAGTTATAGGAGAAAATATACACTCACTTTTCAATTTAGAATATCATTTGTTGAATTTTAAATAGCACTAATAATCATTCTATAAATAAATATAATAATTTAATTACAAATAGATATTCATAAAAAATGATTCTCTCCATATCTAAACACCATATCATGCTGATGATTTTCATTGTAATTTTTTTTCTTTGACCTGCACTGAATTTCAATTGAGTGCCTCTGACATTTTCTACAATTTAATCATTTATCTTAGGTCCCAATAGAATTCAATCTCCAGCTTCATCCCCACAAATTTTAGATATACACTTATTTATATATATTGAATCATAAGGATAAATTTGAAATAAAGAGTGGAAGCTATTTTATAGGAAAACGCAACAAGAGGAATGTATTGATCCGAACAACCATTGAAATCCATATAAATAGATTTCAACATATCCTCTTGAGTTCTAATATTTCACTCAGGATCACTGTATTTATGTGGATGATATATAGTATTAAAATACATATATGTATATGGATCCTACTAAATACATCATGAGAAAATCAATTTAAATACCATATCTTGATCTAATACAATTGAATGTGGTAATCTATGAAAACTAACCACATCCATTCAATATATCCTTGAAAATTGAAAGAAGTCTTATATTATAATGATTGTTTTTTATAAATTCTTAGGGTGATCGACTATGACCCATAAATAATTGTTCCTCTTATACATTATTAGGAATCCAAAAAAATTCAATATTTTTGTTTTAAAATTTCAATTCTGGTATGGTTAATGATTATAACATCCCAATATAATTTTATTTATCATCATTAACTTAAAAAAATAGAAAAAAAGATAAAAACACTAAAATATATAATTTCAAAAAGATACACCTATAATAATAATTCAAATATCTATACATATATTTACCTCAATTATTAATATAAAATAAATAACTATGATATTCCTCAAATATCATCTTTAAGTATGGTATGGATTCAATAAATTCATAGTTCAAAAACATCATCGTTCTATAATAATCAATGTATATATTAAGATATTTTATGACACAATTCAGTACCTCTACAAATTCATTCAATACTTATTTTATCATTAGTTGGATCTATTCTTGGTAACCCATTTCATGAAGATAATATTTCTCCACATTAATCATGATTTAAAGATATATCCATAAAAAATTTATAATTTTTTGTTGTTTTTTTATTCTCATCGTGGGAAAATAAGTATTGTTCTTTTTTACTAAAAAAATGTTCCACCTTTTCAATTTTCTAGGGTGTTATTGTATTGTGTAGAAAAAATATTTAATCATCTCCAATGATCTTCTATGATAAATATTAAACTCCATATATGTTCATATATACATTAAAGTACTATCATAATTATATATATTAAAAAAAATTCTCTAAATATAATGGATCCATATCATTAATTAATAAATTACCACATCTAATGGAAAATCAAAATAATGTTAGTTTTTCTCGTGTTCCTTAAATTGTAATGTAACATAAGATATAACCATATTATTTTTTAAATCGTGATTTTTTCTCTAAGACAAATGAATTAATACCAAAACAATATCAATCATTATTATTCTCATAAATAATATATATTTCATAATAATAAATATAGATTTTATTTCATTATATTTTTTTCACCATAATAACCCTTTAGATGTGTCTTCAATTATATTAGCATTTCTGGATGTGTGATGTTGTAATTTTTACTAAAATTGTATCAATATTATTCTTATATTGGCCTTGAATATGTGATTATCACCCTTTCCAATTAATTTTAAAATAAAACTTAAATTTTATCCACAATTTTAAACTTATTAAATTATCTTTCCACCTCAATTAATACTTATTATTGAACTTAACTGTTACATATTTCATATTTTAATAAAACATTTTTGAAAATGTCATTAATCACATTAAAATAACATAAAAAACATAAAATCAAGACTATAAATAATTAAACATATTATTATCCATAATCTCATAAACCAATAAAATTATCTATAACCCATATATTAATCATATATAATGATATGTATGCTTCCAAAATATACACAATTTATATAAGTTTCATGATTTTTATTAGAAACATTCCATTGCTAAAAATTCTTCTACATAAAAAATAATGAATACTATTACAAAAATACTTAAAACGTTTTACTTAAATTATTTTTCATCAAATACATTTTTCCTTATTCTATAGAATAATACATATTTTAGTTAATTGGCATAGATAATTCCAATGTTACCCACATATAATGCATTTACTTACTTTTAAACTTGTTTTACTTTAACATTATTTTCCACAAATAAAGAATTTCACTTATATTTGATATATTTTTTGAGGTTATTCGTCAAATATATTTTACAATAAATACGTTTATTATTATATTTTCTATTACCATTACATAATATAATTTTATAAAATTACATCTTCTAATTAATTAATACATTAATAACATCATTGAGGTTCACTTTGTCAATAGTATATAGTTATAGATGATATTGAATAATAATAATATCATTTTATTCAGTTATCATTCATATTGGTTTCTCAAAATAATCAAATTTTACCTCACATTAAATGTAATCATAACTACACATTGTTTTGGCTATTTTCATAAACAGTGGGGAACAATAATAATAGTGGTAAATATGCTAATCAGGAAAAAATTAAGATGTCAAAATTAATGAAAATTTTATAACATATGAAACCTTATGTTTATCCTATTTAATTATTGTATATCATTTATTCAAATTCTCTATGATGTTTTATAAACATTTTTCTAATTTGCAAAAAATATACCTTGTGAATGTCAAAGAAGGTGTACTGTAAGGCCCATTTTTTATGAACCATGTGATGATCGATAAAAATCCAAATATACAATTTTTTGTGTTATTAAACCTAACTATATTTGTTGTAGTTCCTATATGAAATGTTTTATTCCTACAGGGATGTAATTTCATGGAAAAACTCACATAATCATGCACTAAAATTTTATGATATTTTATTACTCATTTACTTTTCATAATACTAATCTTTAGAAATATCCATAGGGATATCAATAATGTTTTATCATCATAGTTTCCAATGAATAAATAAACATTGTACTGATCACAATAAAAGTGACCCACAAAATCCATATATTTATATTACATCTTGTTTGATGAATATTTATTTTTAATATGAATATTCATTCTATAATCATATTATTCTATTGAATATTGAATCTTAGATACATAAAAAATTACTTCATAAGTGAACTATATCATCTCCCACTATGTTCATTAAAACTATATAACTTTTTATACATATCATACTTAATAAATTTTTCATCACTTTGGGAAAGGAAACATTAATATATTTGATCATTGATTCAAACTAATGGACAAGAAGGGAGATATCAACATAACATGAGCATAAGGGTGTCAGAACATGATAATGACATTTAATAACCATACTATTCATATTAGAGATCATAAAATTTAATAAAGGAAAAAATAAAATAAGTTAATAATAAATGAATCAATAAATAATCATAGAACATGATCCAGGCGAAAATAACGTTGGATTAGGAAAAGTATTATTTTTGCATACATATAAAAATATATCTCAATTTCTATATTATACAAGGTTCATTTCCATAAATATTATAGTAAAATGGTTTCACTACCTAATGAATAATTATAAAAAAGGATCATTATCAAGACTATCATACTGGACAGAGTCACATATTGATCTTGGTTCACTAACCATTTCACTCTTATATATCTTGTGAGGTACCAATAATTATCAATTGTATTGTAAGGATATATAGGTACCAAATGTCAGATAATAAAAATAATACATATGTATTCCAAAATTTCCTAATACATTCATCAAACCAAGTCCTATTAAAATTAAATGGGTTTAATAAATATCTCAACATATCATTACCCATGTTACTTGTCACGACCCCCTCCCACCAAAGATGCCCCTCCTGAGCTGGCAATGGTGAAAGGGAGATAATGACCCCCGAGTCCCGCCTCTATTAGGCCCCGGGATGGCGACTAGCACCAAGAGTATGAGTTTTAAAAAATATGGGAGGCATTACACATTTTATTATTTAGGATCAGGAAATAGGAAAAGTCAACCACCAAAAAGGAAAAGGAAAAGTGTATAGAAACAAAACCAAACCAATCCCACATGCATGTTTAAATAATTTTATAACAAGGTACAAGTACAAGAATGCTCAAAGTACAATACCAAAAGAAAACAAGAGTACAACAATAGAAAAAACACCAACTGTCCGACTAGTAGGGTCCTGCACGGCCCTGGTAGTCCTCCTGGAAACCTGAAAGTAAACGTAGGGTGAGTATACAATTATACTCAGTAGAGAAACCTAAAGCTCTCGTGCAGATGTGGGGAGACATCCTAATGCCCCGTGAGAACAACAGAAGAAACCTAGCACGGAATTCTATCCACCCAACCTCAACATCCACACTCACCAAAAACACATACACAACAAGTAGTAGTATATAAGAACAAGAGTATTGGGTACCCCGCATCATTTCCCTTTAGTTAGCTTCTCTTCCATACGATGAATGTCCTGACGCTTCCACAGTCTCCCCGCCCGCACACACCTGGGCCTCACAACCACGTATCCCTCCCGCACACAACTCGGCCTCACAACCACGTATCCTGTCTGCACACACTTGGGCCTCATCCTGGAGATTCTTGGGAAAAAGTAAAACCTGCTCTAAGAGTCTGGGGCTAAAGCCACCCCAATCGAAACCTACCTGAAGATTCTTCTGTGTAAGTTCGCCTCAGGACATTATAACCTAGGGGATAAGGAGTAGGAATGAGCTATTAACTAAGGGAAAACACCCTCTCCCATGAGATGGGAGTGTTCAGCACTAAGTTCTCAACATGGGTGGGGTGTGATAAAACACAAAAGATACAGATATATATATGTATACCAACCACACATCCCAACCTATGGCTTCTAAACAGAGAAACTGAGCACGTTCCTCGGCACTACTACTACGAATCATTCATACAACAAACAACCCCAAACCCATTTAGGTTTTCACATTTTAGCAGAATTAGTTATTTAGTTCCTTAACTACTGGGAAACTATCCACAACCAACCACATAGATCGTTAGTAAAACATATTCCTGCCATCCACAAATCAAGTTAGTAAAACACAAGAAACACAACCAAGTACTTCTTATCAACCATCCAACCAATTGATTATTAATCCCGTTACATTACCATTGACCCACCATTCATTCACTCTTCCACTTTTTATTTATTATTCACAACCCATAGTCAGTTCATATTCCAACCCATCCCTGCAGCCCCGCTGCCGACCACCATAACCACAACCGCACCGTACATTATTATCCCTTTAATACCATTTATCGCAGCCTCGTTGCCCGTTACCAACATAACATTTACACAAACCCACAACCAAGCCAACCATAGCCCCACTGCTCACCCTATCCACAACAACCCACAAAACATCCCCATCACATGCCATGTAACCAAGACAACACCCACATGTTCATTATTCCGTTTTGTTCCACCAGGGTGATCCCACAAGGGTTCCAGATTTTAAACAGCCAACATTACATGATTAACCAATTTTCACATTCCACAAAGTTTCTATCCACAAAAATGTCTAGAAATATAGGGTAACATTTAATTTCACAAGTAAAGGCCCCCAACGATAGTGATTTTCAGTAGGCGTAAGCATATTCAATTCACAACATAACAATAGGATAAACAAGGATAAACATAACAACTCTCCCATCCCCGTTATTTATCCAGTTATAATCTTTATTTAACCGGTTCAATAGTGTTTCAGATAAAAAATAGAACACCCACCCCTCATGTTGCACAAATTAGAGAGACGAAGGTAAGATCTGTAACTCAATAGGTTCTGATTGCAACACTCCCCTAGATCAAGTTTAGAAGACGTCCTTCGGAGTTCATCACTTCTGTCGGGTCCTAGAAAAACCTCCATAGGTGGAATTCGGAAAGTAAAGGCTGAATGAAATACAACAGATCCAAGCTCAGAAGTTCCGCCTCGTCGTTACGATCCTGTGGCCGCTAACAGATCGTAAATCAGAGCTCAGACGAAGAAGTTATGGAATGACGATCCTTCGAGTCTCTTGGGAGAGATCTGCTCAGAGGAGAGGGGTGTGTTTGAAAAGGAGGAGGGGACCCATCCTTTTATAGGTGATAAAACCCAAAGTAAACGGCGTGTACTTTATGGTACACAGCGTGTACTCGGTTTTTTCACACAGTATCCACGCGGCATCCAACCCGATCAGCGGTCATTGACTGGTCAACACATGGTTTGAAGGTAATGCATATGCGGGGAAAGACTACACAGTGTGTAGTTTAAACACACGACATGTACCCATTTATTTCACACGGAAAGGACACAACTCCAACACGGTACATGGCCGTTGACTGGTAACGCGTACGCGGGGAGGGACTACACGACATGTAGTTTAGACACATGACATGTATCAATTTCTTTTACACAGTAAGTACAGAATCTTCATCCTGGGGTATACTTGGCGAGGTGGTACACTGCGTGTACTTACACTACACGACGTGTAATCATTTACTTCACAAAGCGATGACACGGCCTGCAACACGGGGTATACCCGGCAAGGGGTTACACAGCGTGTACCCAAACTACATGGTGTGTAGTTTCAAAATTCTGGAAAGTGTGGGAAAAGTCCATTTTACCCTCAAGAACACTTCGTGACCTTATTTTTCACAAAGGAATGGGACGGTGAGGTTCGGTCCATTACATCAGATACCTCTTAAAACATTCTCGTCCTTGAGAATTCAAAAACAAACCTAGAGAAAACCCAAAAAGATACCTCTTAGTGTTCTCGTTATAACAGGAACCCAACCAAAAACCCTAATCATATGTGTTATGAATTCCTTCTCCTATGTCAAGATATTATCCGCTTTAGGCGGTACTGACTCGCCTGCATGGGATTAATCGCATCCTCATTAATGCATCTCGAATAAGAATTGGGTCTTCCCACTTTCATACATTAGTATTTTCCAACTTACACTGGCCCTAACACCGTACAACCCACACATTACCCGAACACGTGGTTTGGAGAAAATTCCTTCTTCTTTGTCGATATATTATCCACTTTAGGAGGCACTGACTCGCCCGCACGGGTTCAATGACATCCTCATTAATGCGTCTTGATTAAGAGTTAGTTTTTTTCCTTTCCCCACACATCCGGACATGCTACACACTTCTAGAGAACAAGGAATCAAAATGTCACACAAATGACAAGCCAAGCATTCCATATATCAAAGGTATAGAGTACAACATCAAAACAATACTCAGAAGAACATGGGAAAACACAAGTCAAAACAACTTCGGGTACTGAGTGTGCATCTGGGTCTCCTGCTCCCAAGTTCTCTCCTCGAGGCCACCATGCCTCCAAAACACACGAACCAACGGAATGGTTCGTCCACTAAGCACATTTCCTTTACGATCCTCGATTCTGACTGGTCGTTCCTCGAAGGTCGGGTTGTCTCCCATGCCTAACTCTCCCCATTCGTTAACGTTATAATCGTCATTCAAGTACCGACAAAGCTAGGAGACATGGAAGACGTCATGAACCTTCTCCAACAGAGGTGGTAGGGCTAGCTGATATGCCACCTCGCTGACTCGCCTCAGCACCTCAAAAGGTCCGATGAACCTAGGTGAGAGCTTACTTCCTTTCCCAATCGTCTGCTGCACCCATCGAGGGGAAACCATCCTGAACACATGATCTCAAACCTCGAACTCCAAGGGCCTCCTCTGACGATCAGCATAAGACATATGTTGGTCTTGAGCCGCTTTCATCCTCTCACGTACAAGTTGGATTTTCTCTGTGGTGCTCTGCACTACCTCTGGCCAAAGTGCACCTGTCTCACAAACCTCTGCCCAGAAAATGGGTGAACGACATGGCCTTCCATACAAATCCTCAAATGGTTCCATTCCAATAGTATAGTGGAAGCTGTTGTTGTAGTCTAACTCTACTAAAGGAAAGTGTCTTACCAATGATCTCCCGAAATCTAGAATGCATGCTTGAAGCATGTCCTCCAACGTTGGGATAGTCTGCTCCGTCTGACCATTGTTCTGGGGGTGGAAAGAAGTGCTAAGGCGTAGCTGGGTGCCAAAAGCATGATGTAACCCCCTCCAGACTCGTGAGGAAAACCGAGTATCCCGATCTGAGATGATAGTCTTTGGGACTCTATGCAATAGCACAACCTCTTCTACGTACCACTCTGCTAAGATACTCACTAGGCCCGACTCCTTAATTGCTAAGAAGTGAGCTGATTTCCTCAGTCGATCCACCACTACCCAGATAGCATCATAACCACCCTGAGATCTGGGTAGTCATGTGATGAAGTCCATTGAGATGTCATCCGACTTCCACTCGCGGACATATAAACGATGCAACAATCCACTAGGAACACAGTGTTCAGCCTTCACTTTCTGACACACTAGGTATTTAGCCACAAACTTCTCCACTGCACATTTCACCCCGGGCCACCAAAACTGTTCCCTCTGGCCATGGTACATTTTTGAAACTTCTGGATATACCGCCAAGGCTGAGCTATGGAACTCACAGAGAACTCCCTCACGCATTGTCACCGAGACAAACAATCTTCCATGGAAAAGCCTATGATGTTGGTTATCCTCTGACCATCCTTCTAGAGAATTCCCCTGATCGACACGATCCCACATCACTTCCGCCTCGTAGTCCCCCACTGAGACTCTTCCACCTGCTACAACAAGGAGGATTGCACTGTCATCTGAAACAAATATCCAATAATAGATCACTCCCTTCTTTTGCATCAGTACGCACCCCAGACCAAGGCCAGAAGCATCACAAAACACTTCATACAACAACACTTCCATTGGAAACCTGAGTACAGGAGCACTGACCAACTTCTATTTCAGGTAGTCGAAAGCTTTCTGGCACTTCTCACTACATAGGAAGACCTCGTTCTTCCTAGTCAAAGATTTCAATGGAGTAGAAACTTGAGAGAAGTCCGAAACGAACCTTCAATAGTAACCTGTTAACCCTAGGAAACTATGAACTTTTGCCACGCTCTTGGGTTCTGCCCAAGAAACAATTGCCTCCACCATCGACGGGTCCACTGACACTCCATGATGAGACACCACATGTCCAAGGAAGTGTACTTCTTATGTAAAGAACATACACTTCGACAATTTCCCGTAAAGATGGTGGTGTTGAAGGACTTCCAAGACTGTCCTGAGATGCTCAACGTGATCCTCCTCTAATCTTGAGTAGATCATGATGTCATCGATAAACACAACGACAAACCGGTCCAAAAACACTCATATAAAAAATTTCATAAGTCCCATGAACACAGACGGTGAATTCGTAACTCCAAGCAGCATCACTACAAACTCTAAGTTCCCATACCTGCACCTGAAAGCTGACATCGAGAAGTCACTATCCTTTACCCTCAGGTTATGATATCCAGATCGTAGATCAATCTCCGAAAACCAACCTGCTCCCCTCAGTTGGTCAAAGAGATCATCTATCATTGGAAGGGGGTAGCGTTTCATGATCGTTACCTGGTTCAACCTTCAGAAGTCTGTGCATTTACTGAGACCACCATCTTCCATCTACATGAACAAAACTGGGGAACCCCATGGCGATACGCTAGGTCGGACAAAACCCTTATCCATTAGATCTTCAATCTGAATCCGTAACTCCCGCAACTCCGAAGGTGACATCCGGTAAGGGGCCATCGAAATCAGACGGGCACCAGGCTGTAAGTCTATCCCGAACTCAACGTCACGTTGTGGGGGTAGAGTCACAACCTCATCAGGAAAAACATCGAGGAACTCCCCAAAAACCTATGGGACATCCATCATTTCTTTATCAGCTGGAACCACTGATAACCAGCATAACAAGGAAAGGAGAGGCTATAGACACTGGCTTCGCACCTGATAGCTCCTCTCGCCAACAAAAGATACATGCTGCCTATCCACATCGGAGAACATGACTCTTCTTCGGAATCATTCTATAATGACACTAACAAAAAACAACTAGTCGATGCCTCGGATGACATTGTATGGCTGCATCTATAATATAAGAAGGTCCCCAATAGGTCGATGTGTTCTTAACGTCATCCAACTTCCCCGGAAAACACAAGATACGCTGGTCTGGACTCCAACTCGTGTACTCAGCACCACTGGTTTGGAAAGTCTCTCTACGTCTACTCCCAAAGCATGGGATAGACTAGGTGTAAAAAAGAAGTTTGAATCTCCTGAATCGAACAATGGAAAAAAAAGAGTGCTGAACAAAAAAATCGTACCTCACACCACCTCTGGTCCTTCTGGAGCTGCCAACTCTGGTGCGTGCAACTGTCCACACCCAGCTCCTCTGCCTCTCTGATGTCGTCCACCTCCCTGACCACGCCCAGGTCGAGGTCCCTGAGGAGCACCCTGAGGTCGGCTTCCTCCCACAAAGACTACCCTCGGAGGAGCATGGGCATGCTGCTGCTAGAAGGGCCTCGCTGGCAACTGGTGCTGCTGAGGTGGGCGCTGAACCTACCCACCTCCACCGTACTGAGCTTCAGTCGGGCACAGACTCTGAACGTGCACAAAACCTCCAAAAGAGAAACACTTTGGTCCTAGTCTCGTGAAAAATGGACGAGGACCCGAAGATCTCAACTAGAACTGCTGGGGCCTGCTCCCCACTGACCTGAACCTGGAAGGTCACGTCGTAGGAGACCTGCTGCTAACTGCCTTCCCCTTTGACGAGCCCAGCTGGATCCCCTCTCGGGGTGCGCCTCCCAGTGAGTGCATCCTATCTACAACCTTTTACTTCTTCATTACCAACATGTACGTCAAAAGGGTGAAGGGGCTGACAGCATACTGGAGCAAATGACGAAGCACATCCTCCAAACGTCTTGCCCGAGACTCCTCATCCGGAAAGAGATCTGGAGCAAAGCGCAGGAGATCCTTTAACTTGATCCTCAACTCTTGTACTGACATACTCCCCTTCTTAAGGGAGAGTAACTCATACCGCTTCTCCTCCTTGATCATGGAAGAATGGAATTCCTCTCAGAATTCCTTCTCAAAGTCAGCCCATGGAACCGCTACCTCTATCCTCCCTCTCTGAGGTAGAGCGTCCACCACTATCATGCCGCACCTCTCAGCTGAATGACTTCTTGGGGAACCAAGTACTCCCTCGGAGCATGGATCAAGGTAAAAGCGATCCCTATCTCTTCAAGCCACCCTTCCATCTACGTATCTGAAGTACTAACCTCGAACTTCTTGAGGGTCTGCCGCTAGAATGAACAGAGAGTCTTCTGCCACAGGATATCTTCCTCCTCTCGGTCAATCATCAACTGATCAACCGCCTGAATCTGTTGGTCCTCGGCCATCTGAGCCACCCGGGGATGTCCTCAAGGTGCCATAGATGTACGATAAACAAAGATCGCCTAAGCCCAAGTATCATGGAAAAACTCAAGGTTTAATATTTATCATTTTATTCCAATTCATTTCCCAGAACACTCAAATCAAGTAAAACACAATCATGATTATGCATGTACCTTCCCTAGGGTCTCTACCCCGTAATTAGTGTAGTCTCACATGGTCGTTCGGTAGGCTCAGAGTCCTTGCATCGGATCACGGGGGGCCCTAAACCCTCGTGTCCTAGCCAGTCTTCCCTGGCCTATGTCACTCATCATGATTATATAACACTATTTACCTACCATCCCATGAAATCCTCATTGTGACTAACTGTAGACTCCATCCTATATCTCAACCATCACCTCTGATACCATTCTGTCACAACCCCCTCCCACCGAATATTCCCCTCTTGAGCTGGAAATGGTGAAAGGGAGATAATGACCCCCCGTGTCCCTCCTCCAGTAGGCCCCGAGTTGGCGACTAGCACCAAGGGTATGAGTTTTCACAAATATGGGAGGAATTACCATTTTTATTATTTAGGATCGGGAAATAGGACAATTCAACCACCGAAAAGGAAAAGGAAAAGTGTATAGAAACAAACCCAAACGAATCCCACATGCATGTTTAATCAATTTTATAACAAGGTACATGTACAGGAAAACTAAAAGAACAATACCAAAAGAAAACAAGAGTACAACAACAGCAAAAACTCCAACTGTCTAACTAGTAGGGTCCTGCACGGCCCCGGTAGTCCTCCTTGAAACTGGAATGTAAGGTGAGCATACAAGTATACTCTGTAGGGAAAACTAAATCTCTCGTTCACATGTGGGGAGAGATCCTAATGTCCCGTGAGAACAACAGAAGAAACCTAGCAAGGAATTCTATCCACCCAGCCTCACCATCCACACTCACCAAAAACACAGACACAACAGGTGGTAGTATATAAGAACAAGAGTATTGGGTACCCCACACCATTTCCCATTAGTTAGCTGCTCATCCTAACAACAAACGTCCTGACGCTGCCACACTCTCCCTGTCTGCACACACCTGGGCCTCAAAACAACGTATCCCGCCCGCACACACCTGGGCCTCACAACCACGTATCCCCCCCCCACACACCTGGGCCTCACAAACACGTACCCTGCCCGCACACACCTGGGCCTCCAAACTATGTATCCCACCTGCACACACATGGGCCTCATCCCAAAGATTCTTGGAATAAAGTAAAACATGCACAAAGAGTCTTGGGCTAAAGCCGCCCCAATCGAAACCTACCCTTAGAGTCTTAGGTGTAAGGTCGCATCAAGCCATAACAGCCTAGGGGAGAAAAAGAAGGAATGAACTAGTAATTAAGGGAAAACACCATCTCCCATGAGATGGGAGTGTTCGACACTAAGTGCTCAACATGGGTGGGGTGCGATAAAACACAAAAGATACAGATATATATATGTATACCAACCACACAACCCAACCTATGGATTCTAAACATAGAAACTGAGCACATGCCTCGTCACAGCGACTACGAAGCATGCATACAACAAACAACCCCAACCCCATTTAGGATTTCACGTTTCAGAAGAATTAGTTATTTAGTTCCTTATCTACTGGGAAACTATCCACAACCAACCCCATCGATCGTTCGTAAAACTTATTCCTGCCATCCACAAATCATGTTAGAAAAAACACAAGAAACACAACCAGGTCCTTTTTATCAACCATCCAACCCATTGATTATTAATCATGTTCCATTACCATTACCCACCATTCATTAACTCTTCCACTTTTTATTTATTATTCACAACCCATAGTCCGTTTATATTTCAACCCATCCATGCAGCCCTGATGCCGACCACCATAACCACAACCGCACCATACATTATTATCCCATTAATACCATTTATCGCAGCCCCACTTCCCGTTACCAACATAAAATTTACAGCATCCCGCAACCAAGCCAACCGTAGCCCCGCTACTCACCCTATCCACAACAACCCACAAAACATCCCCATCACATGCCACATAACCAAGACAACACCCACATGTTCATTATTCTGTTTTGTTCCACCAGGGTGATCACATAATGGTTCTAGATTTTAAACATCCAACATTACGTGATTAACCAATTTCCACATTCCACAATGTTTCCATCCACATAACGGTCTAGAAATATAGGGCAAAATTTAATTTCACAAGAAAAGGCCCCCACGACCTTGATTTTCAGTAGGCATAAGCCTATTCAACACACAACATATCAATAAGATAAACAAGGATAAACATAACAACTCTCCAATCCCCATTCATTAACCAGTTATTATCATTATTTAACAAGTTCAAAAGTGTTTCAAGTAAACAAGAGAACAACTACCCCACATGTTGCACAAATTAGAGAGACAAAGGAAAGATCCCTACCTCAACAGGTTCCAATTGCAACACTCCCCCATATCAACTTTAGGAGACATCCGTCGGCGTTCGTCACATCTTTCGGGTCCTGGAAAAACCTCCTCGGGTGGATGTCGGAAAGGAAAGGATGAATGAAAGACAACAGATCCAAGCTCAGACGTTCCTCCTCGTCGTTACAATCCCGTGGCCGCTGACGGATTGTCAATCGGAGCTCGGACGAAGAAGTTATGGAAGAAAGAGACTTTGAGTCTCTTGGGAGATCTCTGCTCAGAGGAGAGGGGTTTTTTTGAAAAGGAGGAGGGGACCCCTCCTTTTATAGGTGACAAAACAGAAAGTACACAACATGTAAATTATGGTACACAGCATGTACTTGGTTATTTCACACAGTCCCCATGCTGCTTCCAACACGGTTTCGCGGCCATTGACTGGTTAACACACGGTTTGAGGTTAACACGTACACGGGGAAAGACTGCACGACGTGTAGTTTAGACACACGACGTGTACCCATTTATTGCACACGGCAAGGACACAACTCCAACATGGTACACGTCCATTGACTGGTAATGTGTACGTGGGGAGGGACTACATGACGTGTAGTTTAGACACACGTCATGTATCCTTTTATTTCACACGGTAAGGACACGGTCTTCAACCTAGTTTATACCCGGTTAGGTGGTACACTGTGTGTACTTACACTACACGGTGTGTACTAATTTACTTCACACAGCGAGGACATGGCCAGCAACACAGTGTATACCCGGCAAGGGGGTACACGGCGTGTACTCAAACTACTCAGCATGTAGTTTCAATATTCTGGAAAGTGTGGGAAAATTCCATTTTAACCTCCAGAACACTTCATGACATTCTATTTGACAAAGGAATGGGCCGGAGAGGTCCAGGCCATTACATTACTGAAATAAGATTTATATACATTTTATCATATCATAACACATAGAAACGAAATAAGTTTCAAGAATATATTTGTATAACATATCCCATTGGAAAGAAACAAGTCTCAAATTATTTGAAATTATAATAATTAATTATCTAAAAAATTATTAACTAGTATGACATTGGATCATGAATCCAATAAAAATTTTATAATGTCAAATGATTTCATTTTATATGGGATTTTATTTTTGAATAACCATTTTATAATTAATTGAAGAAAAAAACCTTCCACTTTTAATAAAATTATTTAAAATTTAAAAACACCCCAAATATTAAAGAAAAATTTATAATTTAAAAATAATTTTGAAACATGTAAATGAATTATTAAATTATTAAGTTGTTATGAAATTGGATAATAACATTCATTTCAAACACATTTACATGTATATTCTGTTTCTATTTTTGGTGAAAAGTTAACAGTGATTTGTTTTTGAAAAATTAATACAATATTACATTTACTACATTTTCAAAAAAAAATGACGGGTATAATTTTCAATAAAAAATAAATAAATAATTGAAAAATATTTCTTTAACATATTTTTAGAAAACATGGTTATGTAAGAAAAAAATTTGGACGAAGAGGGAAATAATGACAGTTTTCTTTAAAAATACTCTTCTTCACTATTTATTACATTAAGAGGGGAAGATTAAAGGAATAAATTTATTTCATATAATGAAAAAAATATAATAAATTTCAGGTGTTTAATAAGATATATATAAAATGATTTTATTATAGGAAGCATAATAATGAACAATAGTGATAAATTATGAGATTAAGTCATAAAACCATTATAAATTAATTAAGTTTTGAATCATATTCCCCAAAAAATGAAATAAATATGGATATGTAAATCATTATAAATTTCATACAAATAATTATTATATAATTTGGTGGGATGTATATACACCATATAAAATAAGAACATGGTGAATAAGGCGTGTCTTTCATTGAAATAAAAGTGACATAAAAATCATCAAACATGCTTTAGTAACATTTGAAACACAATGTCTATAAAATAATAACATTAAATTAAACATTTTATATCATTAAAATAAATTAATAAATTGTATAGCATGTCAGTTGGGATGTATATAAACCTCGTAAAACAATATAGGTGCAGCACGTGTTATATGTCCAAATTAATTTAATTTAAGAAAAAATATCATTCCCTAACTACTGAAATTATTCATACCTATTAAATCTCCTATATAATATATATAAGATTATTATAAATAGACTCTATAAAAACTAATATAAATTATTCCATATATTATTTAAATAAAATCTTTTATCACCGATTCATTTATAATTAAATGTAAGAATCGAATTTATGGAAAAAACAACATCATTTTTCCTGTATATTTTAGTTTAATAGTTTCAACACTTTTACATTGATCATATATCCATCATATCCATAATAATAAAACAGATATAAATATTATATATATATATATATATTAATTATATATATATATATAGTTATCGATAAATGATAGATATAGAAAATTGTATGCAATATTTATTGAAATGTTGTGTCGTTTTTACGCATTAACATTATTTCTATTTTTCTAAAGGATATATTAAATGAAAATTAACGATTAACTCACCTTTATAGAATAATTATATACCATATAAATCATATACATTACTTTTCACTATTATTATTACCATCCAAGTCTAAATGAGTTGAAATTCTTTTAATATCACTTTTTCGAGGCATTAGTCCAGTCTCACAGACGTGTGATGATATAATTTTCCAAGGGATTCAATAGTAATTAATAAGATTATATAATATAGCTATAGGAATATACATATTTCATGAAAATAATTTAAAAACATTAAATCATTAGTTATTTATATTAGTAAAAGAAGGTTGTAGAAAAAAATTACATTGGTTCGTGAGGAAGTAGTGTATCATTCACATGATTGGATGGTTAGTTTCACAATTATTAGAACAAGAGGTTAATGTATATTATAGATTTTAAAAAATTAATTATTATTGTATGTAATATACTTTTGTTATTATATCAGGATATTTTATGATTTATTAATGGAGTTGGAATAAGAAATAAAATTATGAAATACTTTTCAAAATGATACATCTTCATCCAAAAACCATCTTATGATTTCTATAAAAGGATTAATTTGATTGATTACTAATAAAAATAGTTATTATAATACATGTGAATGGAATTAGGTATGATATTTGGGAATTTATTTTCAATACCAAATGGATTATTAAGTGATGATGTGAGAATATAGGTGGTTCCCTTTTCTAAGTCGGTGAGAGGACACATTTGAGATTTAGGAAAATAAAATTTCTACCCACATTTTAAAAATTCAAAAATTCTAAAAAAGTGGATATTTTTAGAGAATTAGATTAGATAAGGTTAAAATTTGGATTCAAATAAGATTTTGACGAGTTCATAAGTAATTTAATCTCTAATCCATTTAGGATAAGCATTATGTAAACCATTTTTAACCTCAATTTTGAATATAAATTTTTTCCTTTATCATTATTATTTTTCCTGAAAATAATTCGAAATTATAATAAAATAATAATAATTAAAAAAAATATGGAATATGTTTTTCCAAATTCCATTCATGGAAGTGGAAAGAATTAATTTTATATTATACATTATAATGTGATGAAAAGTTTGTTTTCCAATGAGAAAATTTTCATAAGAATAGAATAATTTGATATCATGAATCGAAATAATTTTGATTCAAATTAAATAAATTATATTAATAATAACATAAATTTACTAATTTTATATTTTAATATTTTTTAAACCATAAATTTCTTTGTAAATTCATTTAATTAAAATTAAGTTTTTATTACAAATCAATATTTCAAACACTTAATTAAAAGTTAATAATTTTAAAAAAGATATACAAAAATAACAATAAGATAACATTGATGTTTGGATTCTAGATATTTATCTATTTTTAAATTAAATATTCTATTTTTTATAAATAATCTATTTATTTATTTGTTCAAAAAAATCATTGGAAATAATTATTTGAGAGGTTTTTTATTGAAATTCATATAAAACTTTTTAATATATAAGTTCGTTATATCAATATATTTCTTTATATAAAACCATATTACAAAAATATCACAAGAATATTATTCAGACCTACATATTTTGAAACTTGGTTATATTGTTCAGTATTAAATAAGAATATTAATAGTATATCATGATTCATTAAAACATGGAGTTCTGTGTAACAAAAGATGTTGGTAAATTAAATTTATTTTGGATTAAAATATATTTCCTAAAATATTATCATGTTATAAGTATACTATTTTTTATGTATATTGTATCCTTTAGGATTCTCCATCACATTTTAAGTCATGCCTATCAACTACCACTTACAACATCCATATCTCATGTTCAAAACAAATCCCATGTATACCTCTTCAAGAAGTACATTACATATCCATGACATGTAGGAAATTCATAGGTTATACAATCCAATGTGATAAAACATATGGGAATAATCTAGTAAGATCATGGACTATAATGAATTTTTTTAATCAACTAGAAAAATCACTTAGTCATGTTGGTATGGAGAAACCTTAAATAAGTGGAGGAAATATGGGATCTAGAGGAATACATAATGAAGAAGTAGAATCACTTATTTTCACCATAGTATGCATTATAAAATTTGAAGGGAGAGATTTATTTTGGTGGGGAATATTGTAATATAAAATTATATTAAAATGAATATTATATTCTATAGCATACAAGATACACCACACATAGATTAATTGAACCATGAAATATTATTCTGTAAATATGAATATCATATCCAAGATAATAAATTAGAGGGTGTGAATATTAATGAAATATTTATGACAAATATATTATTTTCCTAATATATTATTTTTGAAAATAATTAATATCTAATAAACAATGAATTTTTTAAAAATTAATTTATTATTTAATATATATGTTTTTTTCAAGAATACTTTTTCGTGATCTTTTTGAGAAAATTTAATATTTAATATCTGAAACATGTAGATGTATTTATTGATTAAATGTGTATATCTTTCTATTCATGAAAAAATTAAATTATAGTGAATTGTTGATATTTTTATGAAATGGATTATTTTCTAGTGAATATTGAAAATTATATATTTTTATTAAAAACTATACATTTTATTCAAAAATTGATGAATCTCCAATGATTTGACATTGTTTCAAATTATCATTATTAATATTTTAGTAAGCAAAAGCCCAATTAATTTTACTAGAATGTATTTTATGTTTGTATTTGGAATTAAAATTATATATTACATGAAAAATTATTGTTTATAAAAAAATTTATCAGATATTTTGTTTTAATTTGAAATCATATTCTGGAAATTATAAAAATTTAATGTTGAAAAAAGGATCCAATAATTGGAATCATGAGTTTTAATTTTTTTTAAATATTTCCCTTTAGTTTTATCTCATTTTGAATACAAACCATAGAAAAAAATTCTCACACTATAGTTAAATCAAGAAATTATAGATGATAATAAAAGGATGTGTACCAAAAAATGACCACAAGTCTTTACTTAAATTATTTAGATAAATATTTATAATCCATAACTTTCAAATCATCGAATATATGGATTTTTTTAAAATTTCAGTGAAGTTGACGGTTATAATATATACGTAACGGATAAAGTCAAATATGGCACTCTCCTTTTAATATTAATAATATCTTTCATCATAAAGAATAATAAAAAAAATTACGTATATATTCATTTTTTAGATTAATTTTTATTTATCATGGTCATTTACATATAATTTTATTGGTGAAATAAATAATTTATAAGATTATGCAACACCAACACTTATTTGATCAATTATTTAAAAACATATAACAATTGAAATTAATATATTATATTAAATTTAAATTAAATTAATTATCATGTAATAAGAACATTCATATAAATATAACAAGATAGGATTATGTAAATATATTATATTATACTTCAAATGACGTAATATTATTTTCACAGTTATATAAATGTATTGTTCTAAAAATGAAAATGTTTTTGATGATTTCTCTAAGTCTCACCATCACGTCTACATAATGGGTTTTTAATGAAAGATTCTTTATTACCCTACATTACCTCTTTCCGAAGGGGGTGATGTTAAAAAATTTCAATTATGAGGTCTCTTACTTGATCTAAACATGATGATTGGATTTTGGTTTCTCTATTAATATATTCATCTATGGAATTCAAAACCTAGTATAGGATTCCCTTATAGGGTTAATTAATCTTCATGGAACTCATTATCAGTGCCATCTCTTTTGGTATTTTATTTAAATGCACTTCTTCTATGTGGAAATTCTGATTTCATTATAACATTTCTGCAACCTTCGGTTTGGAGAGTAGTCACATTGGGAATCGAAGAAATGTTTGGATTCTAGGTTCATCGGTAACTTGTATTCATTATGATGGGTGGAAATATCATTCTTGTTACTTATACATAAATCCCAAGGCATCATGTTTATATCACAAGGTAGAGATTATAGGGGTGTACGAATTGCATGGGGTTTACCTCAGGAATCTCATCTTTTGTTTGGGGTGACTAACACCATAGGCACATATTTTCCATGGATTTAACATCACATATTTCATGTGTTTCATAAGTTACATAATTAGGGTTATATCATTATTTCTAAATCTTTGGTAGATGGGTCATGATGGATGATGGTTTAATGTATTTGGGGACATTGATAATGACCATAATTCCCTATAGATGTTGATCTGTAGGATGTTTCCCTAGGAGGGATAATGTCAAACCTGGTTAGTTTACTAATAGAAGGGGAACCCATTGAGAAATACCTAAAAGGTTTACTAGGACACCCCTTGAGGCAGATGATAGATGGATGGATCATTATTAACCTTGATCCATATTTGAGTGTAGTGTATCTAAGATATAACACTATGATTTTACCATTTTTCAGGTTCCCCTTGAGCTAGACCCAGAGTTTTTGATCAAAAAAACTATTGATGAATATCAGGGTGTGTGTCCCAAGAAGGGAGAAAATATGAGTTTAAAATGTTTGTTATTCAACATGAATAAAACCAAGAGTTTTGGATCAAAACAACCCTTTAGGTAGATTAGGGACGTATTCCCCTATGAGGAAAAAACTATGAGTTTATGATGGTCAGGATTCCCCTTGAGAAGGAAGTAGAGTTATGGATTAAAATTCTCATTATCTATAATTTGGTTGGTGTGTCCCCATGATAAAAACATCATCATTTTACCATATTCAGGATACCATGGGACTTAATCCCATATTTGTGGATCAAAAAACCCTTGAAGAAGATTAGGGATGTGGTCCCCTAGGTGGGTTACACCAATAGTTTACCGTAGTCGGGATTCCCATTTGGGGACCCAGTGATGTGGATGAAAACACCCCATAATTTTGATTATGGAGGTGTGTCCCTTTATAAGAAACACCATGAGTTTTCCATAGTCGTGATTTCACCCTAGGGAGGTGTCCAACGTACCATGTTTAGAGGGAATAGACCAAAACACACATATTTTGATTCTATTATTTATGTTCCTGTAACATGAATGATCCACAAAGCATAACATCATGTGGTGAGGACACTCATGTTTTAAAAGGAGCATCAATGATGGATAGTGTGGGTATTGTGCATAGAATATTATCTCTATATGATTATTTCCCTTGTATGGAATTTGTGTGGGGATTACACAGTGATATAACCAAGGGACCTAGAGGAGATGTGGTTTCTGATGTGTGGGGAATGAAATTACTAAGGATGTGGCCTGGAGAACCTTATGTGAGTTTGGGTGTTGGGTTTTGACCTCAGAGAGCCTTCTTATGTATCATTGTTAGTTGGTAATAAAATTGCATGATGTTAGGAAGGTCATGTGGATTACACTGTATTGGATAATAATTTCAAGGGACATGAATGGGGATTATACTGACTAGGTGACCCATGGTGGAAGAGGTTCTGGATAGGTCTTATTTGTGGAATCATACCATAGAGAGGTTTGGGATCATGAAATTTTCATGGTAACCACTTTCTTCTATGCCCATGTGATTCATGATCAACATGAGAAAAATGAGTAAGCATTTGACTTGATGATCATAAGATACAAATCATCTAATGATGGTTCTATTATAGGGTTTTCTCTATAGTAATAATGATGTGAGTGGGGATTATTCTTAGATTCTTCCCGTGGTTGATCTCATTCCATTTGAGTGGAATACAAGAAATTCAATTTGAGGTCATTCCATGACACTCATACATGGAGTATCCTTCACTTCTAGAACATGGTGAGACTAATTTTTAACATCATGTGGTGTTTAAATATTCATTTAGTTTAATATCATAAAACTAGGAAGTGGTTTTAGGAAGTTTCACTTCATGAAGGACATACACGGGCAATCTCACTTCATACCCTTGTACTAACATTTCCATTGCTCATGCTTCTTTGTCAGGGTATGAGATTCAAAAATTCCATGTTTTAACAAAGGGAGTAATGGCCCTTCATGAGCTCTTTAATAGAGTCTCTAGGCTCAGAAGAAATGATGGATAGAGTTCCAATGCATAGAGAAATGAGTTCTTATGGAATATGGGATATCATATAGGGGACTCGGATGTTTTTATGATAATGATTGTAGGTTTGCATAGAAATATTATAAAATCATATGGAACTATCACATGGGGTGGCCATTAAATATAATCCAGTTGGTGATCTCATGTTTCTATGTTTGATGGAAGGAAAGGTTTTCATGCACATTGGTCCATTGAATGAACCTGACTAATGTTAATATTTGTTGGGTGTTTATTACCCATTTGTGGTCCATGGACCCACATGGTATTAATCATACAAGATTAACTACCCATGGTGATCAATTTTTCATGATGTTTCAGAAAATTGGGTTTATGTTCAGTAAAGAAACAATTCATTTTCTGAAAGGTCCCCGCATAATAGAGGGTGAGCATATTTTTATAGCTGAATTCTAGGCACCAACGTGGAAGTATATTATTGTAAAATAGGATTTCTGGGTGTCTTTTGGAATTTTCATGGGACTTCATCCATGGAATTTGTAAATTTGACATTGTATATTGTCTGGATGAGGATTTCAATTGGAATAACAAATTTTAAGGAATGCTGATTTTTTAGAAACAAACACTCTACCTAGAAAATGATTACCTTCAAAACCTTTGTTGTTATCATGGAAGAGATGTGAAATATTGTCATATTAGGTGCACAAGGTTCATGCCTATAGACATTGATATATAACACACTTTCTAGAACATGCATTCAACTACCTTTTCAAACACAGAATTTATTATTGACGATGATGGTGGCTTCATTTTTACCATAGCTAACCATTTTATGCTCAACATGGAATTTCATTTCCAACTAACTCTCCCTTCTGAATTTGTGCTGACAGGGTACTAGTTGGTCGTGTTCCAATTGAAACTCCAAAGAGATTTATTTTTTTATAATGATTCATGAAATATATATTATTTCGGTTATAGGAGCATTATTTATGTGAGAAATACTATGGTAAATTCCTATAAATTCAAGTAGGGGACCATTATTCTTTATATTGACTTTCTGCATGATAAGCTTTATCTTGTGCTTGTACGGATGACCTTTTAATTCAATTCTTGAACCATGGTATTTTCTTCGGCATAAAAAATAATTCATGTAGAAATATCCATGAAAAAAATAAAATATTGAGATATTTCTTCAATCCTTTTGCACAACATCTTCTATTGTGCATTGAACATTATTTCTTACATGCTCCCCCATAGTCGATTTAGAATCAAACAAAATGGACCACAATCACAATAAAGCTGGTATTGATGTCTTGGCTGCTTCTCGATGACATTAAATGTTTTTAAATATTCTATTATATAATGATATATATATATATATTCTTTAAAAAATCAAATGCTTCGATCTGTGGTAAAAGATTCACATAATAATTATCTTATGAAAAACTACCTCCAATGATGGAACATTGTTCTAAAGGGATATGTGACCATCTCATGTCTCATGGATATGTACAATGTACCTGCTTCGTGCACGAGTACAATCTCAATCACTGAAACATAACTATGCAAGGCTTCCATTCTAGGGATCATTGTGAAATTTCCATTTATTGTATAAATGGGAGAAACTGGATGGTCAAGGTGGTGGATTTAGAGGTATAATAATCACCCTCCAAGTATCCATCCATCAATCTAAGGAACATGAGGGAAATTAGCATGGGATGGAACAAGGTCTGGGGCCCACGTAGGGGTGGTAATTTCACTTGTGAATGGGAATGTGTGTACTTGGTATTCTACACTTTCTAGGAGTATGTCCTTGAGCCACACCATATTAGACTATTTGAGGTTCTGTGAATTTAATATTTCTACTTATACCATCAGCAGGTGCTGGTGTAGGTGCTCTTATATAGATTTTCCGTAGATGCAAAAAAATCCATATTCATCATGTGGAAGTCAGAAACCATTTTTTGGACATCCACTACATTAGTTGCATTCCACTTTATGGGATCTGATATGTTGTGTTATTTCTATATGATTTAATATTTACAAATTTGAAGGTGAAACCTCTATTAGCACAACACCATCTATAGGTGCTGGAGAAAAACATGAAACATGCTTTTATCTTGTATAGGGGCATCATATTCAATGGATGGGATGATAAGTTTTTAAAGAATAATCTAGCAGTGAAGATGCCAAGAAAGGGAATAATGTGTCCAATAGCCCCACATTGATGATAGTAAGGATACCAGTGTTTTATCCAAGAAGAAGGGAAGATTGAGAATAAGGGGGTACAACATGGTGGATGAATGGGATCCAGTAGTCCTTTAAATTTAACATAATTCTTAATTCTTGAGCAGTTTCTTACCACCAATCAAAGACACGTGGATGGCCCTCCACCCAATGATGATGGTGATAGTAGAAATTATAGAGACCACAAATATATTCATCCAGGGGTACCTATTATTGCTCGTCTCTACAAATTATTGGGCTATATGGATAGGGGAGTCACACTGAGGAGGAAATATTGACCATTCTAGTTTCAATAGAGCTATTTCATAGAAAACATCAGTTGTCATGACTTCCCAAATTTCATTGCTATACAAAATGTGTTTTTCCATCCTTCATTGTAGAATATTTTTGGTGTCTTGCCAGTGAACCTTGAAGAACGGTGTTTACGATTCTCTTCATCAACCATGTGAACTTCAACATCCATCTCTACTAAAATACGGTGGGTCTAATAGTTGAAAACCTTTTTGTCACATGGGAAAAGAAACAGTAACTATAGAGTACCGGGGGCAGAGAGAAGGCAACAATGATCGACGTCTATGTTGACAGTGACAAATATATGTAATCTATCTTTTTCAGGCAGTTTGGGTTCCTATAGTGAGTAATGAATAGAGTCTAAATTAGGGTTTATGATAAGCATGATACATATATCCTTTGTTTGTTTGGGTGAATGCAGGTAAAAGATGGATTAGAGGAAAAATATGCTTCCCCCAAATGATTTCAATGTCACAATTTCGATTGACTATACTAGAATCTAGATGGCATTATGTCCAGATAAAATCAAGATTAATCCTATTCAAGTGGTTTATTGAGTTATTGACGCACTAGATCATTCCAAAAGCAGGTGGCATAACCCCCAAGGAGAAACCCAGTCATCTAGGGTAGGCCAAGCTTGATCTGTTATAGGAACGACATATGGAACGATCATACCCCCAACCATTAGGGGAGAATAGTCTCTAACGTGACCTCTGGAATAGAAGGTGTAATTCATTATGAGACAAGAAGATATATGGATAATCTAGTAAAGAATCAAAGTTATCTCATATATTCGGATGCAGATGATGTCATTTCTTCCTTTTATTTGGATTGGATGATATAGTGACCATCATTGTCGACAGAGGACCTGTTGTGAACGTTCATGTGAGATGGGAAAAAGATTCCATAAGTATGTCATATTCAGATCATGAATAGGCTATGAATTTAAAAGAGGCATGTATAATTGAAAACCATGGAAGACTATGCCTCCATGTGAGGGAAGGATGAACATTCATCCACCCTAGTATAGGTGATGCATCACAACATTATATGGTGGGAGGAAACACCACCTATCGATGATTATTCAAAGGAGGAATCAATAGAAAATTATGAATATGACCCTTATAGTGAGTAATTCTAAGGCATAATGTCACCTTGATTGAGTCACTGGGAATGTGGAAAAATTGATGCCTCAGATGACATCTTTTCCAAATTACTCAAGGGAAGCCTCATCCCTTATACCTCCATAGTCCCTTCATTTTGGTATCCACTATCACAAATAATATATATTTATGAGTAATAGAATATCAGATATGTCAATGGTTCCCCTGCTATATGAGGTGAGGATGTTCCACTATGAACAAAAGAGAATGTTTTTTATCCAACACACATGGATGATGTAGGTGGTGGGATAGATAATGATCTTTGAGTGACAAAATTGGATAACAATTTTCTTCCTATTATATATGTAGGATTGTTCCCAATTATCCCAATAGTGCCAGCCACTACTATGAAATATTTCTTCCCAGGTCACATCATCATTGAAATTTCCCATCACCAAGATAAGTGGACATCTCATGTTACTTGGATCTTATAACATTTTCATGGAGACATTGTATCAACATGTTTCCCTATATTTGGAATCCCGCACTCGATAAAAGTCTGATGAGTCATCTCTTTTCATTGATGTACCGACCTGTGTGGAAGGGTATCATGTGGTAGAAATCCATAATGTGACTCAATGTATAGATGCTAAGATACGTTAGGTCTCTCACTCCAATGTGTGTTAAAATGGTCATTTTTTTACAATAATTATCTAATGTGTTCTAATAATAAGAAGTGATTTAAAGGTTATGTGAATAGTGATTGACCAAGGATGGAACATCCACGAGCCCTTCTTTGATTGTCAATGAAATCCTTGAGTAACTAGACTTTCAAACTGATCCAACCTCATTTCTGGTTGAATGGTCTACTACAGCAATGAGTGACACCACTTATGGGTCTGAAATTGAGGTTTTAAGTGATGATTCTACTGATAATGTGTTTATATTGGATGAAAAACGTCTTTATAGTGAGTCCATCCCATTTGAGAGGATTCTAGATAAGGATATAGATGCATTCATCCTTATTGCTTTCCCTAAGGGAAATCTTGACCCTAATGATAAGACAGATGATTATGGGTCTAAGGGTACTAAATAAAATAGAATAGTCTAGAAAAGATAGTGGTGGTACATATAGTGTTTCATCACTCAAACATTGGAACTATACAAGGCGAGCCTGATGGGGTCTCTATGCCATTGGTTGTGTAACCAGAGCAATGTAGGGGTGGACGCTGATGGTCTTGATGCACTAGTATGTTACATTATTTCTGATCAAGAGGGCTAAGGGAACCAATAATTATAGGTATCATAACACTAGAAGTGGTATTAATTTGTTTTCGATATCAAAGAAGTTGATTATGAAATATAGAATGTATAGCAGAAAATGAATGGATATTTTTTTTTCTTTATAATCATTCAGATGTGGTCAGCCAACTGATGGATCATCTAGTGGATTCCAATAAGATAATGCAGTATGAAATTTTTCACATTTCAAATCTCTATGATGTGGAACACCAAGCACAAATGAGATCTGTTGAGATTAATCCCATTGCTAGAGATGAGGAAATAGAGGATAGGAGGATGTAATAGATCATGGATTCAACAAACTAGAGTTTGGTGGAGCTGAAACACTTGATTACTAGTGCAGAGACATTGGGGCAGGTTTTCTAAGACTTAAGAGTGGCTCCAACATGGGGATGTTCCTTTCCAATAAAACAACTTTCTCGTTCTTTCTAAAACCTTTCAACATGCATTAAAAATGAATATTTCCACATTAATTGTGGCACCTTGACCATATTCCAAATATAAATAATTATTGATCCCTTAATTCATATGTTCCATTATCAGTGTGGGAAACAAGGGATGACAAAATGATTGTATATTTATGTTAGAGTGTCATATAATCATTGAACTATATGAACCATTTATTGTTGTGCATCCAATGAGAGTGTTTGGGTAGAGAGAGGATACATATTGGGACTATAGGTCTCTGAATTGCTTTTATTTTTATAAACATGTTCTATTGCACAAATGATTTAATTTTTGGGGCATTGAATACCACCAGAACAAGGGGGAATGGCGATAAAAATAAAATATATGACCTCTTCCCATACTATATTAATGGAAGATTTCTCTGAATACATTTCAATGAATTCTAGGATGTATACCCTGGATGGTAAGAGATCCTTACCCAGATACCTTTTCATTAGGAAACAACTTCATATGGAGAGGAGAATGACAATCCATACTAGGGTCATGAAAATCATGGAAATGAGGTGATGAGATGATCAAATGGACTCTATATCTCTTGGAGTATTTCCACCATGGAATATAGTACATTGGTGTAGGAATATTGGTTAGATTTTAAACTGCCACTCATCATCCAAGGGAGAACCATCTAGGATGTCGAGTGATAGTCAAATAATATGATTGATGTAGTAGATGATTGTCACTAGTGGAGGGGACCCCTCATGAAAGGACCAAGGATTCCTTGCAGTTTAATGTCATTAAAAAAAGATAATAGTCATGTAGTTTAATTTAATAGGGAGTGGATTTTATATTGTATAGTTTAACATCTTGAGATTTTGATGAATCTCATAGTTTAATATCATGTTACTGGGACATTGCACAAGGCTTATGGTTGTATGTCTCAACGTAGAGGTAAATATCAAATGGATATATGTAGCATGGTAGAGTAACAGACCCTATGTGAATGATGGATCAGGAGACCCAATTCCACATTGTATACTCTTGAGAGGGTTTGTGTATAGTTTAATGTCATGATGAATGGACAAAGATTTTGTGTATTGAGAAAAAAATGGAACGCATCCTGCCTATAATCATAGAACTATGAGATCCAAGATCTGTTTGAGAAAAAAAGTGAGTTGAAAGAAATAACAAGATATATGGATTTGCACAACATGGGTAAAAAAGTGTTGGGTTGAGAATGTCCCAATAACCGAGTTGCTTCCATGATGCACATGGAGGCATAAAATGGTGTCACAAGGGGTGTTAGAATTCCACCAAGACACTGGGTGGTGAAAAAAGTGGTTAAATAATTATTTTAAGGTATATATAAAGGAATTAATGATGGAATATGATAACTATATACAATTATTGAATGATGAGATCCATTACATTATATTCCTGAATTGTGTGATAAAATGAAGGATCTACTGTTTACCTTGTTTGAAATATAGGACATGATATTTGTTTCGATGGATTTTTCTAGTTATTTCCTAGGAAGGTAGGTGAGCCTTGGACTGACAACATTTTCATTTTCATGCCTCTTTGAATTTGAATGTAGAAGAAACCCCAAACTGAGAGGAACATGACGTGTAGTGATAGATGGAGAGAATGTTAATTTTGGATTCAAAATTATATTTTCCACTCCACTATGCTTCTGATAAAGTCAATTGGGAAAATGATAATGTAGGATCAAACCCTTTTGGAAAGGTATTATCAAATCTTCTCATCGTAGATGGAGTTGTGGGTTTTTTTATGCTAACATGCACATCCCACACATGTCATGAGTCATCCTGGTTTAATTTTTTTTATAAATGTAATTTAGAACCATGAATTTTGAACATTGGGAGTGGTAGTTTGATTTTGTGAAACTCGGATAAATTGTGGTACTAGTTTATCATCATAGAACTATGACTATATGAGAATAGTATAAAGTCATGTTTCATGGTTCAAAGGTTTTATGTCTAATGTAATATAGTTTTGGCCAAAACTAGGGCTAAGTGGACCAAAGTATGTGGAAATAGATGAAGGTACTAGAAAATATAAGTCTAGGAATCTATATGTATCTAATGAGGATGAAAATTGATCAAACAATTTTTGTGAAGTTAGATGAAAAAAATATATGGTCATATAGTCCAGAAAATGGAGATTAGTTTAATGTCATGTTGCTTTGAAACTGTGGGGAAATTTTTGTTCCAAGCATAAATGTATAACACATAAGAGGTAAAAATCTATGTGAATAGCATGAAGGATACTCACATACCACATACAGACCATGAAAAAAAACAATATATAGATTAAATTTATAATTTATTTGTAGTAACTGAGGATAAGATGATGAAGGGTTATTGAATATTCAGGTGGGCCCAGAGGTGAAAATATTTGTGTCCTTATATTCCCCATAAGTATAAGAATCTATACCCACATAGTTATAGAAAATAGTGTGATACGTGACTATTAATGTATGGTGATCTTATACAGTGAGGGGAATCAGTGATTCTCATAGTTATTTTAAAGAATCCCATATTAAGGGTATAAGTTAATGTCTTCTGGAAATCCCATACTAATTGTTCAAGGAATCCTGAGCTAGAAAGGGTTAAAATTCATCTCTTCATCAAGAGGAATCCTAGTTTTGAATAGTGAAGGATCAATAATTAATATCCTCAATTTATGATGTTAGTGGTTCTACAAATAGTTTAACTTCATAAAATGTGGAACTTTACAAATAGGTTATTTTCATGGCCTTAGGACCCTATACCTTAGTTTAGGCCATAGTCTGTGTTCCATGAATTTGGAAATATAGAAAATGGTTAAGGTGGAATGGAAAAGTGAAAAACCCAACAGGAATGATGCTTAAGAAGGACCATTCCCACAAAACACATACCCCATAAGGCTTGAGCACAATATTGTTCAACATTATTGTATTTGGGATTATAGTTTTAGTTCATAGATATAGGACCAATGGGTCATGGGTTTCTAAAATGGATATGTGTTAGGCAATGGAAGGAAAAAATCATTGTTATTAAGTGCCAAAGAGTCCCAACATCACACAACACAATCTAGAGAGGAAAGATTCACATAGTTTAATTTTGTGATATGTGGAATTGATCTCCATGATTAAGGTAATAGAGATTTGAAAAAGAATATAGTTTCATTTTGTGTTTCTTTGATGTGAACACATAGTATAAGTTTATATGGTGAGGATGAGCGTGGTTGTACTATTTAATTTCATAAAACTATGATGTCAGTGATATTATTTTATCATTGTGATACTTGGATGTTGGTAGCTCATTAAAAGATGTACTTCTTAAGAAACATGGAATTTGTGGGATTATTGATACTCTCTCTGTCCATAGTGAACCAGAAATATACACCATTATAAAAAACCTTCTAAATTATGTAAGGCTCCGACCAATTGAGCTCCAAATTTGGTGGCTTCTTGTTTGATATCTTTTGAATTCTGAGAGTAAACATCATGTCACTCTATAGGAAGTATCATAGGAATTAAAATTTATGTATTGTTATATTTATACTTTTTTGGTACATCTCAAAACTATGCATGGACTGAATCATGTTCTCTTTGAAGGATTATAGCTCTGCTACATAGACTTGAATTCTTATTTGGTGTCTCCCAATTAAAGAAACCTATTCAAAGTTATAGATAATGAACCTAGATGGGTAATACTTCCACTAATCCACACACTAGGGAGTATGGTGTCGCCTATGTGTAATTTCCCCTTTCATTCTGATACACCCATGGGTGTTAGAGAGCTTGTTGGCCAGTTTTTCTTTTTTTGGACCACTATATTTTAGTGAATGTTAGATATGGTTTTTTGAACACCAAGATATTTCTATTTTCATTCACATGATAATGGGATATATTACTGGACATGATTCAATAATTGGCATAAATCTCTTTAGCTCAATAGAGTAGTTTATGGTGTTTTTATGATAGAATTGTGCAAGGAACTCTAAGTCATTTGAAGATGTGTGATCACATGAATGCAATCAAGTATTGGTACATGATTTCATTATGAGAAATATATTCTACCCAAATAGAGAGGAAATATTTCATGGTCCACATGAAAATGCATCATATAATTGTTTCTATTGGGTATTTTCCCAAAAATAGATTATATCCGCTACAATGTTCCATGAATACATGTTGATGTGATGGGGATCTAATGGGGGATGAAAACAATTTGAATAGATATGACCTTCAAACACCAATTGTAAGGATTGGTGCAATTATGGATCATAGTGGAATAGAATTATCCCAACCTCTGAATAACGTGGGATAGAATCAATTCAACACAATGATATGCACATGATCTTACATGAACTACCTATATAACCTTGGTCATCTCATCTCCTTTGATACAACATATGATAATTCCATCGAATCCTTGTATGTAGAGAGTGGATTTGTGTTTATTTCGGCTCTAAAGGGTTATCTATGATTCAAACAAATTGATTCACATTAAATTTTCTTGATTTTGAGGGATTATACAATTATAGAGGTACTTGATGAAAGGAGTCATCCAATTTGATGTGTCTTCTACAGCGGGGGAAGAAGGTGGTCTTGATAATTGTGAATTTATAGTCAGTGGGATTACTTTCTAGTTGTAATATTCATCTAGGGTGATGAGGGTGATTAACTAATGATGCTACATATGAATGAATATGTCATAAATGGAATGCACTACAAGAAATAAATTTTAATGGTCCAAGTTTCTAGATAGTCCATTCTACTCTTAAAGGACATGAGTCACTTCTTACTAAGAAGGGAACTGGGCCATCGTCTTGTGAGTTCACTATAGTAGGGGTATTAATTTTTACATTTGAAATATATTGTTACCATTTATTTGTTTTATAAAAAACATGGAGTCCCCATTCACCTGAAAGTGGGGTAAATCAATCTCAATGGCCAAATTGAGACTTGTACTAGGATCTCAATACTCTTCCACTTGTTTGGTTTAAACTTCTGATTGTTTGAATCAGTATTGAATTTTATCCTATGTCTACATGGTAAAGATGATATAAAGGAAAACTTTTTAGAGCGTAGGATCATTGATCCTTTTTTACTTGGACTCCTAGAGGAACATTTGATACGAATCTACCCGTATTGTATGGCATGATCCATTGCGTAGATGGCCTCATCTAGAAAATCATATTCTAGAGGACGTTCTTTATGTGCCGATTGTAAGACTACTTAATCAGATATCATCAAAAAGTTTAATACATTTTCATAAGATAAAATTGACATCAAATAGCTAAAGTATAACCACCATGAATTCCAAAAATCCAATTGACATGGGAAAGTCCACATGAGAAACTATTTTTATATCATCATGATGCAAATAATTCCACAAATCCCTCACTAAAAAACTTGTGAGAGGAATATAAACATGATAATTGATTATTTTTCCTCTATGGAATGAATAATGGGTCATAAATTGTAAAAATTTATTTCTCACCATACATTGATTTTTTGGGTTAGAAGGGAATCAAGGGACCATTCTAGTTTGGCCAAAAAAATAACATATGTGTCTCTAATATGGTTGGTACTAGAATATATGATTGTATTGGATACTATATGATTTCTTGAAAGGTCATATCACACCCTTATTCCCATAGATTGGTTGCACCATTCTTCAAGATCTTATAAACGGTATTACAATTTTAAAAAATATGCAAGATGAATCATATTATGTAGACTAGGCGGCATTGGAGGCCTTAGAATTATCAGACGTTTATCTTAGGATTCATTTGGATAATTGATTTGATCTTCTATATGTAAATATAAATACCTCTATTTCTGATGTTGATGTAGATAATTTTTCTGAGGTAACCATGAATGCACGGATCAAGGGGTTTATATTCAAATATCGATAAAGGAGGAAGTCAAACACCTTCTCAATATTAACTATATGGTAATGAATCCATAAGGACACTACAACCATTTCATCCTTATAGTATTCTATAAGCGTCCCAATTATTAGATGGTCGATGTGGTGTATAACTTTGTGATAATTAGATCTTGCATTCTTCATGGAAAAGGGAAAAACTATAAAGAAAAAGTTTCCTTGTAGTTCCCTAAAGGTGTTAAAATCATTATTCATAGGGAATATCTATAATTGAATTGTTAAGGGTATCCTTCCACAATGGACATATCCTTGACCCCTTCCATAGAATCAATCATCAACTCTATCACAATAAGGGGGAAATAATCCTTCTAAAAGTGGGGCATGAGAACTCAAAAGTCGATACAGACTCTGATCATTCCTTGCTTCTACATAATTGTTATGATGAGAGAAATTTATTTGTGGTACTAAAATTTGATGAAAAATTTATATTAAAAAAATTAACAACCTTGGCCAAGTCCATTGAACCATAAGAGGAATTCATCTTCTTGGGAGGCTATATGAAATAGTCGTTATATTCTAGGAAACCATGATGGTGTATTATGACCTGAGTACTGATTTTGGTATCTATTTATAACTCCAAAAAAAACACATCATAGTGTTGCATCAAAACTTCATTACACATTTTTTGTTCCTCATTGGGTTCAGCTATACTGAATAGCCTTGGAAATGGTCTAAATAAGTAACAAGGCTCACCTATATCGGCCCATTGAGTGTTCTGGAGAAACCATCTTCAAATATTAGAGGATAATATTACAAATCCTTTTCATCATCTATGGTAGGAGAAACGACGGGAGGAGAAGGTCTAACTGGGATAACTGATTCTAGACGATAATATTAGCTTACTAAGGTGGATATAGAATCCCTACAAGGGTACTCCTGCACTACTAAATGAATTGAAACATATATTGTAATGATTATTTCATTATATGTTCAAATATGAGGTCCATGCTAGATTTAAATGTGATGGTGATGTTTCTAATTCGATGACTATGCCCAACTCTGTGAAATATGGGGGAGATCCATGAAATGGTTCCATAAAGTGAACATCTCAGAACCATATAAGAGTGGTAGTTTCTAGTACTACATGGGCTTATCCCATGTTATTATATAATGAATTCATGGTATATTCCTTATACATAGAGATATGTCATACCTTTGTTTGATTGATGAAAGAGAAACTTACCAAGTCTAGTGTCCCAGCCTCCAATTGATGGATTGGGAAAACCATTGAATTGTCCACATATACAAATGGGCTGGACACCATAGTTTTATTTTCTAACATATTGGTCTAAACATTCTTCCCTTATATATGGTAATAAATGATTTCAAAATACATGTCCTCTCTATATTTTATGGGAGATGCATCACATTGAAGTAGTCATACTCGACCATTGAGAGAGTAATAGAGGCATTGGTGGTGAAATAAGTGATGTTTTCCACTTAAGATCTATGTATCATTGAAAGGGGGAGAGGTGAATTAGTGATATATGTTTTATTTATGGTTTCCTATTTTTTTAAAACACACTCCATGACATGTTAAATAGAAATTTCCCTTTTAAACACATTCAAAATAGACATCTATAGGAACAAATTTTTGACAAGGGTCACTACAAAATAAGAGTTGCTACATCCTTGGATTGTTATGGAAAATATGAATTACCCCACAATCCAATATAAAACATTCCTTTAAAATTGATTAAAATTAGTAGGATATTCCCTTACATTCATGTAGAACTTGTAAAAAAATATGCAAGATTGGGTGCACCATGTTAACACAAATTGGGTAGTGAAATGTTTTTGTGCCTCTTTATGAACAAAAACGTATCTAATCTCACATAAATGTTCTTCTATTTCCAACCCTCCAAATAGTAATATCCTTTGGGACATATTAATGATACATATAATGATACAATAGTCTTCTTTTTATGTACAATGAATTAACTTGTTTATATAAAATGGCTCTCTGAAACATCATTTTTTCAATGCTACATCACAACGTTCCTTTCAAATGCTCTTTTGTGAAGCTCCCTTACAAGAGTCCCTTTCCTTTAAAAATCAAACTACCTTTGTGGAACCAAACATCCGTAAAAAAAATCATTGTGGTCACTACCTTCGTAGAGATTACTTTCTTCATGGAGATAACTTCCTTCACATAGCTCACTTACACCGCGAACCTAAATCAAAATTCGAGAACTCTATGATTTTCTTGAAGTATCTATACACTTATATTAGGAGTGAGGTATATTTATTGATGTTTTCCACTAACTACATAAATTTATTTACCTTATCAGCATCATGTAATCCCATTTCTCAGAGATTTGAAATTATATAAGAAATTCCATCATTTTTGCGATGCTCTGTGGAAAATTTATGTATCACATAGCTCATCATAATCATTGAGAGTTTCATCAAATCCCATTGAAATTATATAATGATGAATTTTATTTAAACACAGAACCTCTGTAGAAAACCATTGTGCTACCATAATTCTCCCATGAAATGGTCCTCACCATTTCCATTCCTGAATCTCTTCGTAATTACAGATATCATTATAATACTACATTGATTCTTCGGGAAACAAAATGAATGAGTCCTATATTTTAGAAATTAATTTCCTTGAATTATTTTTATGATATCTTCAATGAATTTAATTTTTCACAATGCAATCAAATTTTCAAACAATAGACCTCAAAAATTTGACAAACACTTGAAAAATGTGCCTCCTTAGAAACCTCCTTCAGCAAAACGAACCATGATGATTGACAAGATATTTTTATCCCATTCCATAAAAAATATTTCATAACAAGTTATCCAAATAACATATGATATTTTTGAAATAAAAGTCAACAATTATTCATCTAGATTCCCTAGGCTTTTACAAAGCGACATGATTTGTCTTATTCAACCACAAAAGACAAAACTCGGAAAAATCACTCCAAACATAATTACCCATCATTATTGGTCCCAACAATATCCCCATTTGGATTTTGTTTTCATACAATATTCATAAGTCACTGAAAATGTTATACTCAATAAATGGATTACTTATATCTAATTTTATTCATATATGTTCTTACTCATTGTAGGAAACAAAAATTATTGATTACCAACACCATGCTATGACAAAGTTGAGACTATGAAATTTCATCATCATTTCCTCCATAGATTTCTCCACTTTTTCATCATTCCTGGAAAACAAAAATTTTGTTTCCTAAAACCACTCAAACAGGAAGTTAAAATGATTGCTCACTTACATGATAGACTCATAGCTTACACGCAAATCCCCTTCTATGGATGCCCATTAGAATATATTTATTATATAATTCTCCCCGTTGAAAACAATATACAAAGGTAATATGTGAGAGGGGATTGAAACACATACCTCATTATTTATGAGAAGAAGGTTGGACTCCCATGTTCTACTTCAATTTAGAAAATGGTTTTTTTGGTAATGGTTCATGAAAATTTTAGCCAGATGTTTCTATGTATGAACATACTCCAACATCAAATCATTCTTCTCCACAAGTTTTTAGATGAAGTGGTATATGATGTCAATTTTATCTTAATGAGAATTTTGTATAAAATTCTTTGTGTGAATGATTTCCCTTTGGTTATCACTACCCAAGTGTAAGGGTTACATTACATTAACAATTATATCATTCAACTGAGTCTTCTCCTGCATAAGATGGGTAGTATAATGAGTGGCATCAGCATACTTATATTTAGCCAAACCAAGTGTAATTTAATTATATTTCCTTGAATACCATCTAACAAAAAGATTACCCAGAATGAAATCTCTACCAGATGTGGATCTTCTATCACTAACAATTCTTCCCAATTTTCATATGATTAATTAAAAAAATCAATATTTTTTCAGTCTTCATACCTAATTCCAAAATTTTGTGTTCCTTTGATAGATCTGAGAATTATTTTTATAGAAATCCAATGTGAATCATTATGAGAACTCTAAAATATATCAAAAATGGTAACAAACTAGAAAATGTCAAGTTCATGAGGTAGAAAACAAAACAAAATTAAAATGATCATTCAAAACTCTTTCTGATCATCTTCCATGACATCTCCATCATCAGAAAACTTGTTCTTGAAAACCCATTTTGTAACTGTTACATTTATTTATATGGTTTGGGCACATGTTCCCCGTATTATTAATTTAAATCTTATAAATATTTTCATTCATAGCCTGACCCCATTTTGGATTCTCAAAATAATCATTCACATCATTAGGCTCCACTTATGAATGCAATGATCTATGAGTAATAGCATTTGGTGTTATTCTGGTTTTGACCATATTATGTTATTCTCCAATAATGTGCTAGGCCTCTAGTCGATTCCTCACCCTAGGATAATTTTATTGAATTTCATCCACCTCACACAATTTTTCCATGTTTGGTTCATCTTCGTGAGTAATATTACCTCTCTCAGAATCATTATAAGAATTTTCAACAAAACATTCTTTATCCTGCTCATCATGAACATTATAATAATAATTCTTTTCTTAGTAAAAATATTCATCCAATTTGACATCAGGAAAATAAAAAATTCTTCCTATTTATTTATTGATGAATCTATATCCTATTCCCTATGAAGAATATCAATGAAAAATTCCCCCATCTCCTCTTTGTTCAATCATTACATGGTTTACCCAATTCTTCCTTACTAAATAGAGTCTCCCAAAAAATGATAAGTTTTTCAGACATGGAGATTTTACATAGAACGTTTCAGAAGGATTCATATTTGTATTTCTCCTATAGAAAGTCAATTAAGTATATACACATATGTTCTCATGTATTTCCTCCAATAATAATGAGAAAGACTATGTTCAAGCTATATATTTGTCATCATTCCTACAAGACAAAAATTCATTCTTTTAGTAACCCCATTTTGTTGAGGTCATTATGGTGAACTCATCTCATGCTGAATTCCATGATTCTCAAGATAATATTCAAACATTTTATTATTATACACTCCACTATAATTAGTTATCAAAATCTTCACTAAATACTCACATTATTTAACTACTTTCTTCTAGAAACTCTTAATCATTTTTTGAGCGTCTGATATATGCCTCATGTTCATAACAAATGAAATTCAAGTAAATTCTTCAATTAAATTTAGGAAATAATTATCTCCATTTTTTATTGATTTATCATTGGCCCACATATTTTTGAATAAATAATTTCCGACGGTAGTTTTGAAAAAATGACAACTCTCTAATGAAAATTTTTGTAATCTTTCCTTTTTGACAAGTAAGAAAACTCCAATATCCCATTCTTGACATATCAATAATATCATAGACACTATTTCAAATTGATAATTTCTTTTTTTTTTGACATGTATGTCCAATAATTTTATTCTAAAACATATTTTCACCCACCATACTCATATAACAAGATTTTTTTTATTTAACCAACATGCAACAACTTCTCGTTTGTACGTTGTCCTCATTTGACTAACTTTCCAACAACATCACTTTTCACAAAAAAACCCATCCTTCATGGAGATAAAATTATTACCCTCAACAAAAAAAATTTATGCAATCAGCATATTATGTTTCATCCCATTAATATATCGTGTTTTCTTAGATCTCATATTTTCTTTCCCAATAATGGCTGATCCAACACCTTTGATCATTAGAGATTCTCTATTGTGAAATGTCACAATTACTTATTAAAATTATTTCACATTATTCGACATATTTATATCTACTTTTATATAAGAGGAAAAACCAATATAAAAAATCCATGTATTTCCTCATTTTTATGCTTTCAATGTAGTTGTGTTAGCACTCTATTTCGGTTATTCAATTTCATTCTTCCACTATAGCTTCTGAGATTTGAAAAGAACCTTCTGTTGTGCTTGAAACAAACTAAAACATCCCTTATAAAGATTTATAGGTTGTTAACATATTGATAGAACCAATTCACCACTATCACAGATGCATTATAATTTTTCTTTTGACCATAATTCTTGTAATTCTTATTTTGAAAGGATTGACCCCCCATCATTTTCTTCAAATTCAGGTAGAATATTAATAATGTTGTTGGTTTAACAAAAGAATATTTTGTGTGTGTATGAATCCACATAAATAATAGAAGTAACCATAGAATTAATATTTCACTGAGAATCATCCATTCTTATGGATGTTGGGAACAAACCTCTCAACAACCTTCTTAACAGAACCTTGGTGACCGTCAAGATTCCTATTTTCAATTGTATCTTTCTTCTTCTGATCTTATTTCTATTTTGACTTATGATAACCAAAATTAAAATTAATTTTTTTGACTTATAATTTTTTGATTCTTTTGATTTGTCAGTATTTTTATCTTTGGAAACATACTTACACATTCTATATTTGTTATTATCAGAACCAGTTCCATCATTCTACATAACCTTTGAATATAACATTCATTGATCATTCATTAGATATTTTTTACTAGAACATTTACAAGAATAAATGATATTGTTTTAAAATCTAATATTCCTTTACCGTAACATTGAGATGTTCATTATGATTCTATTAACTCTCAAGATAATTATCCAGATCATCAATATCTTTTACATGCATTAATTTATCATCAGTAAAACCTTCATGATTATTTGATGATGAATTTTCATTTATCTACTTCCTATTTTCCTTCTAAAACCTTATCATCTTTCTAAAAAATTCATTCATGTCTTGTTTCTTATTATATACTTGTTGAATTTCTTCTTCATTGGAACTCCTACTACTGTAATCTTCCTTATTCACTGGTGTAATTAAGGAATTCTATAAATCATTCTCTGCAAAAGAATATTTCTACATAGCTTCTCTATAATTGTATTCATAATCTATATACCAAATTCTTCTCTTTTTTTATTAAAATGACTTTTTATCCATCCCTATGGTATAATATTTATCCATGACACCCTGTTTCTTCCATGACCTTTTTTGACTCCTTTAATCATTATCGTTGTCTTCATCATTCACTATTTGATGGGTGTCAGCCACATAATGACCAACGGGTCCACATTCAAAACATTTCAAGGGATTCATCCCATTGTATATCCATGTACAACTTTTCACATTCATATAAATGAAGGGTAAAATATGATCAAAATTTATAAATAACTATGTTTGAGAATACAATTTACCAACTTCATCTTCCATAAGAATATTATTTAACTTATCTATCATTATATCCTTGAAAGACATTTTTATATAAGCCTTTCTTTATAAATTCTATACTCTTCTCCCCACACATTTCATAAGTGATAAGAGTGATATGAAAATCATCTAGAGATAATTTTTTAGGGTCTCTATCTTCCAATGAAGAAAAATTAGCATCAAACTTGTTTGGTAGAATTATAAAGATCTTTTCAACTACTATATAATCATCCAACTATTCCCCAACACATCAAATTGTTGAAAAAATGTCATTTACCCTGGTTAATATGTCCCTAATAGTATTAGAATCTCCCAATATCAATTATTCATACTTCATCCTCCTGATTTTTAGTTTTTCCTTCTTCACTTTTGTATTTCCTTAAAATATTTTATTCAACTTATCCCATATTCCATTAGCTATGGGGAATCCTTTCACACTAAAAAACTCCCTCTCAGAAATAGATGTGAGTAATTAAATTTTTTCTATTGCATCATTTTCCATATTTTTTCATATTAACTAGTGTAAGAGGAACCATGTCATCAATTGCATAAAATTAATTTGTTGAAGCTTTAAGAACATCATACCCTAGACACCTAAGATAATCCATCATTTTATCATTCAAAATATTATAATTCATTACAATAGATATCAAATTATTTTTATTATTTATACTATTAAAATTTTACATCATTACTCCTAAAAAATTCACCAAATAACAATCAAAGGGAACCTATTACATTAATACCAACTGATGTTTTACATCTAGGATAAAAGTTTCACTAAGAGGTGGAGGGGTGAATAAGTTATATAGTTTTCTATTATGACGCGTTTTTTTTGAAACAACCATCACCTCTCGTTAAATTTTTCTTTCCCTAATGAACATTATAATAGCACACTGTAATGGGATCACAATTTTTACAAGGTTCATTACTAAACAAGAGTAGCTATGTTATTTTTATATAATGGAAACAATACAAAACATCACAAGTCATGAGAAAAAAATCTTCTTATGGGGAATACAGTTAGATGGATATACCCTTACAATCATGTAGAACTTGGAAAACAGTCTACAAATGTAGCCCCCCCCCATTAGCACAAATATGGTAGTTCAATGTTTCTGTGATCTTTAATGTATAATCACATATCTGATCTCTCTAACCAGTGATTCTTTATCCATCCCATAATCTGGTAAGAACCTCCAAGAAATTATAATGATACTTAGTATAATATCAAACATTACTTTTTATGTTCAATTAAAAACATGTTCAATTAAATTAGTTATCAAAATGTGTCTTTTTGAAAATCTCCTTCACAAATCACTATTGTAATGATCCTTCGCAAATATCCCTTCTAGGAGTCCCCTAAATTCCTAAGGAAAAAAGACTTCATGGAACCAAACTATATTCACAAAGAAAACTTCCTTTACAGAGCTCACATTTATGGCAATGTTAACTTCTTTCACAGAGCTCACTTACTTGATGGACCTACATTGCAATTATAGAGCTTTATGATTTTCATGAATTCACACTACACATATCTCGGGGGTGGAGGCCTATTTATAAGAACATCCCACTGACACCAGAACCTTCCGGGCCTCATCAGTTCCACTTAAGCCTATTTCACAGTTCTTTAACATTTCATCCTAAATTATATCGTTTTTTAAGTTCCATGGAAATTTAGCATATTAAAAAGAAAAACATCATCGCATAGTGTTCCATGATATCTCTTTTTATAGTTATAATGATAGTTTTATTGTAAATGAAGACCGTCCATCAAAAACCATTATACTTCTGCATTGCTCCCTCGCAAAGCTCCTAACCATTTACTTTCGCGAAGCTCATTGTAATTGCAAAGACCACCATAATTTTTATTTGATCCTTTGTGAACAATTCTTGAAGAATCAAATCATTATTATATTCAATACCATTTCATATTTTTATGATAAATTCATTGAAATCAACTTTTCCCAATGCTATCCAATTTCCAAATTATGGGCCCCAAAAAGATGGAAAACAATCGACATTGTGCCACTATAGACATTTGCTTGTACAAATCCATCCATGTTTATTGATAACATATTTTTCTTTAATTACATTGTAAAGAGTTCATCACAGGCTCTCTAAATAACTTATGATATTAGTGAACTAAAAATAATAAATGTATCATTTGGTCTCCCAAGGCTTTTAAAATTTCTCGATTATTATTTTTTTACCACAAGAGAAAGCACTCTAAAAAATAATACTCTTAAAGATATACTTCGCCATTAATATAGGTCCCAACAAGGAGGGATCAAAAACATGTACATAATTTCAAGGTCTACCCATCAACATATTCTAGGTGGTATCTTTTGAGACTATCTTGGATCATTAACTACATAAAATGAATCAAAATTTGGTAATCAATTAAATATCTAACCACAATTTCTTCTATGTACTATCATAATCCAAAAGATTCATATTAGAGGTTTTCAAATAACCTTTGGTCAGTCCCAACAATATAGTGTTAGGTTGTTGATGATATTTTTCACACATCATTTGTTCACCCATTTGTGGATGATTTACAATCCATTTAAATGGAATGTGATGTACATCTCATGAATGTTCCCCAATCTTAGAGATCTATCATACTCCTCATATAATTACATGATGGCCTAAAATTACTCTTTCTCATCCTAATCTATAAGATTGATCACTACACAATCATCCCCAATTTATAACTCTAGGTGAATTTTCAGGGCCATTATAAGGACCTAATGAATTTACATATATAGACAGAGTTCCTCAGTGATCAAGAATATTACAGGTCTTATGAAGACGTACATCAGCATGGTGTACATCTGTTTTAGGTTCATGTTTCACCCAATAGTGAGTCTCTCAATGAAATGAGGCTAAAAAAATTATAACTAGTTATACTGGTGGGTTCTTTCTGCGGATAGAGATATCCTTCTTCACATCAACTAATTAACTCAAAACCACTAACAAATGACTTTCAACAGGATGAATACAAGCATTATATATATATAGACAATCATTATGTCATCATGAATATTTTATAAATTTAGTTAATAAGGTCATATCTATATGGCCCACTCGATTAGTTATCACAGTTAAGAATAACAGCGCATCAGAAGGAGTGAGCTTAAATTATAGTGCTAACTGAGCTCTATATAGAACATTTTGCATGGTTTCATTGGTGAGAATAGAATAGTCAAATGCATTGTCATTATTTTTTTTCACCTCAAGCCTCTTTGAACTCTCCATAAATGTAGTCACTAAATTCATTAATTAAATTTTCCATGTATTCATCATCTTGAAGGAATATAATAGGATCTACCAACTCAATTATGTTCATATACCAATTCTTATACTAATTATTAGAGGGTTCGTCCAATTTTAGGCTAAAAATATTGGATATTACCAAACTAAGGAGCCATTAAATCAAAGATTGTATGAGAATGACTCTGTCACCATGGGTCTTTATTTTCATTTGTGTCATCAATAACTTCTCTTGAAAGATTTGTGGGACTTTAACGTGGATGTGGGAGTAGTGAATGGAGCAGTCTTAGTAGTAAAAGAAGGTTGTGGCCCACCTATTTGGGAATAAATGAAACCATGTTCAAAATAAACTTCTTTACGAGACAAATAGTCATTATACATCTGATTCCAATTATTTAAAACCTATTTCTATTCATATAAATTATCAGTTTCAATAATAGAAATGGTGTATATGGTGGAAACTTTTTTTGGGACATCACCCAACATGACCAAACCATTATCCACATTCATTTCTAAAAAATAAATGAAAACATATCATTTTGTGATGGTATGTCCAAAGATCCCATGGAAATTTAAATGGTCAGGGAGATTAGTTTGTCTTGCTTCCTATGTCCTCTTGCAGTCGGGAAGATTCAGAATCCCCTACCTCAGGGAAATGTGGAAATAATTGGGGAACAATTCAATCTTAAAATAATAGTTCTAATTTATCTCTTCATTGATGGGAACTCTATGATCCTATACATGATTTGGAGGGAAATACTTACATGGGGCTAGATTCATATTCTATGGTCTAGGTGGAAACACATGTCATGGAAATGCATATAGATTGTATACTAGTTGAGGATGTTCCTAGTAGGGTGGATGCACTCAATAATGATTCATAGGTCAAGGATCCACCAATTTTACTAACTCAATCTCCCCTACTTGTATTGGAGTCGATGTATCTACATCAACATCACATCTTGCAATAAATGGACGAGGTAAAAGACATGAATATTTGTATTTCTTCAAGGAATCCTCAAAACAATGGTCCGTATCAGAGAAATCCCAGAGCCTACCTAGGATGTTATATGTAATGATGGTAGGAACCAATAATTCTTAATATACCACATGAACATTATTAGTTGATATTATTGGTTTAGTGAAATTCCAAATGAATATGTTTGGCCTTTCCACCTTCAGATAAATTCATTGACTGTCCTGTGAGTCATTCTATAGAACAAAAATATGTATGTTATTCTTGTCTTTCATGTGATGGTGCTGAACATGTTGACAAACTACCTATTAATATATTTTCGACTAGTGATGGAGGATATGGGAAAATTCTCATAATAAATGAACATAGGTATTTCCCATGATTAAACGAAGCACCAGATCAATGGTAGATTCCTACTACGCAGGGATCCCCATCAGGGGAACACAACTTGAGATGAAGTGGACCTAATTTTATAGTGGGTCACCCATGACATTGATTTGTGTGATGATCCTCTTCCCAAATATCTATGTTTTCCCAAATTTATTCAACCCATTCTAGGTATGTCTTTATGTCAGGTATGATCTCAACATGTCGAGTCACCATGGAATTGAGCATAGTAGGGAGAGTGGATATTAATTCATACTATCGAAGGTCCCTATCTTAATAATGAATACTCACCTCAAAGGTGTTGGTAGTGTAATTATATTTGTAATAAATAATAGTGAATGATGTAGTTACATGACCTACATACCAAGAAGGCTTAGGAGGGATCAATGACTCATATATCTATCAGTTTACATGAATCCATTCCTTAGATCTGTCTAGACTTGTGGGGTCAAAAATATTTATTGGGGATATCGAACAAAGAGGACATATTTCTACCTAAGTGGGGGGGGGGAATGAAATTCCATTAGCTAGTTCCATGATTTCAATTCCACTCAGAAAGTACCTCATTGATTATAATATTCTATTAAATGAGCCGATGGATCAAGGTAGCCACCACATGTTTGGCATATTTCTTTTGCGAAACCTTAGGTGAAGCGAGGTGTCAAATTTTATTCGTACCAATTTCCTTATTCATAAAAGAATTAAATGTCTCAAAGAGGTCACCAATGAAAAGTATCAACCTTTTTAGTTGAGTATGGAAACTTGAATAAATTTATGCCTCATACTATGTTACACCTTGCTCGATTATTTCTTCATCAAACCCTAAATTGGAGCCCATATCCATGGAAATTTTGGGAAAATCCATGTTTCAATTAAATATTAGTAGACTATATTTTTCATCATTGATGGATTTGTTAGTATATCATATGATAGTTTTATAATTGTGGAAGATGTACTTTCCTCATTCTATGAATTAAAAATGTGAAGATGACTCTTACATGATTTGAAAGAGAACTGTGAGGTTCATAATGCTTCTCTGTTGGAGGGTCAGGCAGTAGTTGGGTGTTACAGGGTGCTAAACCAATACGATAAATTATTAATCAAATTTTTGTCACTCATGAATGATAACCTCAAGGATATACGAGCTTACATGGTCGATTAACTAATTATCCTGAATACAGTAAAGCCTCGTTCAAATGTTCTCGTAGAAAAACATGGCATAGTCCTTGTTTCGGGATTTTGGTGTATCGATGTTGGAGGTTCATTCGGAAAAAACACCACTAGAAACTAATCCAAAAAAGGGTGCCCTATAGGATTTAATTATAATAGGTAGGGATCCACACTTGTTCATACTAATAATATATTAGCACATGTTGAGAGATAGAAGTAGGCACTAATTTGGTCTCGTTCGATTTCCATTCAGATAGAATAGGATCCACTAACCAAATTACCTATTCAATTGAATCTAAATAATATCATATAGGTGTAACAAATCACATCATCTAATCCCTATAGCACAATGTGTTTTCAACTACATCATGTGGAAGAGAAAATACACTAATTGGTGACTACTAGGTAGCTCATTATCTAAATGAGACATCCTAGACTAGAAAATATATCCATTATCTAAGGTACTGGTTGATATAGAATGTATTGATGTGTTGATTGTTGAACCACGAGTTCTAGGAAATGGTATAGAACACCCCCACCATAATGTACATGGGGGGATCTTGGGAACTTCTGGATTTCACGGCCTATGATGTAAAATATATCCTTTTAGGATCCAACCCTAGATTCGGAAAATCAGGGTGGAGGTACCATTATTAAATATTAAATGTCCCTGGAATCTAATATATCAAATATGAAAATGATAAAATGAAGCATACCATGATTTCACCTTCAGCTATAATGGTTTTAACTTCTTACAAAAGTTGGTTCTTTAGGGTATTACATATATTGACCACATGGAAGACAATTTTTCTTGTATGTTGGTACTCGGGGGGTGTTTGTATCAACTACAATCAATGGTGGGATGGTTCCTATCATTACTGGTGGAGTGGGGAAGACCTCCACTTTGGCCTTTGATGATGCCCGACATACCACATCTATGGTTTTTGAGAATATTGGGATGGTGTCTATATTGGTTATTAAAGAAGTAGAGATAACCTTCTCATTGGAGGTTGGTAACAGCATGGGGAGGACATTTGTATTGGTTTGTTGGATGATGAGAAGGACATTCATTCTGGTTGATGTGAACATAGTGAGGTCCTCCATGACGAGGATCTTGAATTTAGAGAAGATTTTTGTACTGGATATTGAATGTTCAAGGATGAAATATTCTCTAATTGGTGGTGACATGAGGAGGGAATTCATGTTGTCTAGTGGTTAGTTCAGGGTAAGACCCTTTTTTATTATTTTCATTGATGTTTGGAGGAACTCCACATGGTTTGGTGATAGTTCTTGGTGGACCTTTACATTGAGACACGTAATCGTTGGTTATCTCGTAACAGATTTCAATAGTGCAAATAATTGAAAGTTTCATCCCAACCTACCCCAATAGAAGTTTAAGCCTCACTATAAATAACTGTCTTTTACGAATAGAAAAATTGTGAAAAATATTATATTTGTTGGTAAAAATTATTAATTCCAATAGATATTGAGTTTTTGGGGTATTAATTTTCACTATAAAAACTGTTTTACTAACAGGTATATCGATCTTTATAAACTATCCAATACCAACATATATTTTACAAGCAATTACATCTTCTAATTTTTCATATTAATATTGAAATTTATCTACCAACATGTTAATATGTTGTTAATAACTATTATTACCAACAAATATATTACGATTATAAGGTTTGTTCTAATATATGTTTTATAAAAAATGTTATAGAAATGATTGAATATATATATATATACTAAAAATCATATGATAATAAAAATATAATTTTATACATCAAATTATAATAATTTGTAAATAAGATACATTTTTTGAAATAAATATGTACATACAAATAATTACATTCATACATAAATGCATGTGTGCATGTGCACGTGCACACACACACACATTTTTTGTGTTTATCTATTATGTATTTTGAAACTTACACTTGATTACCATTCAACTCAATAATAATGGTGAAATTGATGTGTATTACTTTCAGTATGTAGGACATATATAATCATATTATTATTATTATTATTATTCATCTTATAAATAATAACAGTGGTGGTAATTTGATATTCATTCTAATTAAAAAAATTGAATTATTTACAAAAAAAAATTGAGACAAAAAAAATTAACATTCCATTTAAAAAAATTATCATTAAGAAATAATTTCAAATATATTGTCAATATTAATAAAAATTCTTAAAAAATATAATAGGGTCTTAACCATATTGAATTTACTAGACAATATTATATGCCTTCCTGCCATCGCTTCCCGGCGTTTTTCCTCCCCTACAACCACCTCCTTGTGTTCTGCCTCCAGACCACCACCTTCTTGCGTCCCCCCCACCACCTCCCTATGTCCCCCCCCCCCGACACAGGCTCCCAGCATTCCTCCTCCCCGCTATCTCTTCCCTACTTTTAGCCTCCCCGCAAGTGCCTCCCAACATTCTGCCGACCCGCGTTCTCACTCCCCTTCCATCGCCTCCCTGCGTTCTGCCTCTCCTTCCACCACCTCCATGTGTTCCGTCTCCCACCTCCTAGTCTCTGCCATCCTCAATCACCCCCTGCCACCATTACTGCATGCCCTTTTTCCTTTATGATCACTTCTTCCCCATATATCTTACCATCTTCCTTGGATTCAATTTTCTATCACTCATTAATATAAGAAGTAGAGTAAAAGATTGAGGAGTGTGAATTTGTTCTTTGAAGATGGTTAAAATAACCATCCCCAAAAATTGTTTTTATTTCATGGCATTTTGTTGTTTTAGGTATAGAAACGTATTTACTGATAGACATCATGTGATGTACCTTCCTCTGTTATCCATTTGATCTAATCTAGCCCTGGAAGATTATTAGATCAATAGCTTGATTAGAGGAATGGGTTCACTCATCCAGCTTCATTTTAGCAACATGGATCATCATTAACATGAGGAAAAAATACAAAGTTCACCTTTATTTACCTTTAATCGACACTCCAATGGCGTGGTTAAAAATTTTTTGATACTCAAACACTATATTTGATGACTTTAAATTATATTATTGATATTATTTATATGGTGGTTTGTCCAACAGAATGAAACTTCTTGGAATGGATTCAATCTTAGTGAATATGGGTTTTATTATCATCATTGAGACATAGTAGTGATTCTGGATTATGCTTCTTATTCATCCTTCCAATATAGGGGTTTCCTGAAGAATACAATGGATGACATTTCCAAGTCATCGATATTTTTTTGGATAATATATTCATGGTTTTAGCGTTATATATGTTGGAATCCTTGAATGTTTCAGAACATATTTGTCTCATAAATTCTAGTACAAGATAGAATAAGGTTAGCTTATTACCATAGCATCTTGAAATCATGATATTTGATCATCCTTGAATGGGTATTTCATGAAAATGACATGAGATTAGGAACACTTAAGGTGAATATGTGAACCTTCCATTAACGTCTATGCGCTGTCTGGAGTGTTCAAAATGATTAAATATGTTCATGATAGCTTAGTTGATAAGGAATGACTCATATTATATTCAAATGAGGGAATTGTTGGGTATTTCTATTAAAAATGTACTTCACTTATGAATTCCCCCATATAGAAACACATTATGCTTGCATTTCTGTCTAAAAATAGTTTTTTATTGTCTACCAAAAATTAGAAAAATGTGAGAAAACAATAGATCAATATTATAAAATATTAAAACCATAAAACCCAGTACCATACTTTTGGGGCTTCCCCACCCTAGCCACTGCATCGAGATGATATACCTTTGCCATTGCCCGAACACTTAGCATGAAGCCCAGTGCAAAAATTCCATGGCCCATAACTGATGTCATAACCATTACGTCTAAAAAAAATTCCTAATGGAAATCAATGGTGAAGGTTTAGTGCTTTGATCCCCATTTGGAGCACACCCGAATTGAATGATGGTCATGTATCAAAAAGCTACTCTTCAAACTCAAGAAAAAGCTACTCCAAAATCCTACACAACCTGATCCATCACAATCCCATCCTCTCAACATATTTCACTCCTTTAAGAAGAAAAATTGAAAAATAATTTATGATTATCAGAGACAAATTACTTATATAAATTCATATAGATAGAAGTTACCTGAAATTTTGGAAATGTCAACATTAGAATTTTAAATTCAGAAGCCAGCTGATCCCAGTTCTTTATGTATTATTTTAAGATGATCTTCCCTTAATTGAAACCCCCCACAAAAATTAGATAATTTTTATCTATCTAGTAGTATTTTACCTCATTAAGGGTTAAACATAAAGGCCTCCCAATCATCTTATTTTCCTCTTCTTCATACGCATTAATCAACAAAACCCGATCAACTGCTTCATCATCAAATATATCACTATTTCTAGGGTCTGATTTCCCACAACCTATAATTCTATTTTATAGTCATTCACTTATTTAGAAGATCGAGTATCTGGAGGAGCAGTTAGTGAGGAGTAATCCTTCCATATTTTCCTCCTTCTGTTACTCTTGGTACTCAAAAGTCTTGCATATTCACCAACCAAATGACTATGATCAGTTCCATTGGGTTCTATCACATGTTTCCAATTTGCATCAATCTAAATAATAAGATCATAACCCAAACCAGCCTCTGCAGGATCATCAAAAAATGTTTCCCAACTGGATTTTATTACAGGACAATGAATTAGAATTTGTATGTCACCCAACACTAGATTGGATATCTAATTCCTACCTCCCATTACCTAAATCATCTTTACCCAATTTCAACACCTCCTCACAAGAAGTTTCCACAACATCCACCTGCTACTTGCACTCTGTTACATAGCCAAAGAACCCCCATCAGTAGGACTTTCCTTAAGAGTAGCCTCATTATATAATATACCATTTCCCACCCCTAAACCCTCAAAATGGATCATATCAATGCCAATGGATGAATTGATATTATCCTCCTTCGGCATGTTTTTTTACCTCTAAGACCTTCAGAATAACCATTGATTTCATTACATTATTCTCCAAAGTCGCAGCTAGACTAGACTCCAATGACACATTTTGGATCCTCAGGATATAGTTGGACTACATCTCCTCTACATGTAGTAACGACTAAGGCACATCCCACACCTTCTACAAGCTGTTGGTGTTGACACCACACCCTCTAGCATACATACCCCAAGCCAACTTCATCGATGATATAGCCTCATCACGGATAATTTAGCCCTTGAAATTTAAACAAAACTATTTTTAATAGAAACAAGATCTACTCGATGACATTTATCCATATAATGGCACAACTGATTGCAGGTAGAATAGAAATCCACCCAAGACTCATAGACAACCGATTATTTTCACATGTACTCCTCACCAACTGTTACACAGAAATATTCTACATAAATCCTTGAAACAACTATTTCCAAATAATCCTATGAGATGAAGGGATGAAAAACAGAGTTAGTGAGACTATCAAAATATCGAAATCTACCAATGAGATTTCCAATCATCCTGATGACTGAAGGATTTAAAAACAAAAATGGTAAATTATGAATACTCAAATAAACCATAGTTTTAGGATAGCTGTGATTCCTATAGATGTCGAATGTCCAACGATAAAGGATGAACTGATATCCATTGAATCTATGGGAATCCATCTAAGATGCATTTATGAGATCCTACTTCGATGTGAATCGAAACATAATGTGGTTGCTATCCTGAAATCCCATCATCTCCCTCTCCTGCATGATCCAAGACCCGAAGACAAACTAATCAAATGAATCTTCTAGAGGTCTATTATTTTTAAACAGAGCCACTAAGGTGATATTAATGAGTGTTGATGTTTTTATGGAATTCAAATATGAAAAATGATGATTAGGGAAACCGTCAACCAAATCTAAGAATATAGGGCATAAGGGAGCGTTCAGAAAATGAGGGAAAAATTGGGGTTAGATATGGTACGGAATGACTTGGATATATTGAATGGCATAAGAGATGACTCCCCTCAGGGTGGGGTGGGAAAGGAACGATCACCACTTTCGTCACTACTAAGTGTGGAATTTTCCTTGAATAATGCATCAAGAATTACTGTAGTTCAATTTTTCATTAGTGTTGTCACTTGATTTCATTAATCTAAATGGAATTTCATATTTTATTCTTGGAGTTATTAATTGTTACAAACTCTAAAAATTTCCTAGGGTTTTATCCTTGTGCCTTCTAATATTTTAGGGTGGTTCCTATTCAAAAACACATAAAAACACTTGTATGTACGAACTTATAGTAATATGTTTTTTATAATCCTGTTATGCCACACGGCTGATTTTAGGCTTGTCCTTCTCTGATCCATCAGCCCAAATGCATGTATGATTGGTCAAAGATTTTTTTTGGTCTATTTATCACAAGGAAGCCACTGCAAATCATACTAGAGAGGCCATTTTTTTATTTAATCGAGATCGAAATTGGAACAGCTTCGGTAATCAAGTATGATTTATATCTGCTGCTGAACATATATATAAGAGGGCACTTTCGGCAGACTCTCGCATTAGCTGGGTGCTTTTTTTGACTCAGCTGAAAATACTATCGGCACATTTTTGATTTTTAGTATGCTCAATGTTTATTTCAAACCATTAAATGTATGTTTCTTGACATAATGTCAATTATAATTCCTCCCCTTCACTCTATTAACATCAGCCTCACCCCTACACTCTATGTTTGACCATATTCTAAGCCCTATCACACATCAAATTACACTAGACCCATGCCTCCATACCTACTTCTCAAACCACTTCCAGAAAACATTATCCAAAGCCTATCCCAAATCAAAAACCACCTCCACTACACCCATTCCATTCCAAAAATCTATAAGGTCAGCCCATATAAATATATCCCCTGGTAAGCCGGTACATCCCCTAATAACTCCAATAAAAATAAATCCTACCATTTATATTACAGAAGATACACTCCAACCTATATTCTTTCTATAATACCAACCAAGCATCTCATTCCCATCGAATCAAAATATCCAAGCCCACAACATTAGCTCCAATCTAGGATGACAAAAAACCAGCCCATCCCATCACTTTCAGTAGACCATGTTCCACTCCAACTCATCCCACCATTCCACTTAAACACACCCCCCTAAAAATCAAAATGTCGTCCCAATGATCTCATTAACTATTAGAAAGTGATGTTGCACACTTATAAATCACACGGATCACAACAATCAAAAAAGTGAAATTTGGAATGTAATTTGGTGGATTTATGCTAGTCCATTGCATGAATATCCTCAAGAGAGGTCCACATACAAAATATGGCCCCCAAATTATTATCTATTTATCTATATAAATCATATCAAGACTTTTTTGAAAACAATCCCTCTTTGTGGAACCGATTATGTGATCAACTACTCATACTAATGAATAAATTCCTTCTCAATGTTTTGTTTATTTTATTGTGTGCTGCTTCTATTTTTTCTCTCTCTTTATTTTAAAAATTTTTCTTATAAATTTATTCCTCTGTTTGTTTATCTATTGCAAATATTTTCTCAGTTAAATAAAATTTTGTGATGATAGCTTCAAGGTGGTGTTTATCAGTAATGAGGTTGGTATTTATTTCTCCAATACATTTCATTTTCTGGAATTTTGACACTTTATTTCTATACTTTTCACAAATCGTTGAGATGTCAATACGGTTTACTAAAATGGCTCACTATGAAAATATTTTATCACATCCTTGTATTTAAATATTTGTTTCTATTCAAGTATATATTTTTCACCGTTTGTAATATTTTTGGTTGTTTTTGATTAAGATGTTGGTGGTAAAGGGTTTGGAAAATAAACTGCGTTATGTTTCATGTTGGTATTAAAGTTGGATCGACTTGTTTATCGTTAGTACTAAATATGAATCATTTTAATGATCTTTAGCGTTGTGTTATTGAGATGTTAGAGATGAATATTGTGGTATAACAGGTACATGAGGTTTATTACTAGTAGGGGAGATGACTCATTGGTCCTGGGGTATGGATGGGACATTAGTGATGGTGCGTTGACAACTGTGATATAGCAGGACCATGCTCTCTATTCTTGGGGAATGGATGGGTCGTTGGTGTTGGATTTGGGACGCTGGTACTATGGCATGGATGGGTGGATGGTACTTGGTGGGGGGTGGATCCTGTTTATGGGGGGATGATGTGTTTTTGTATTTCATATTTTATTAAATTTAATTATTAATATATTTATTTTTTCCTTAGGTTTTTGAATTCTTGAAAATATGTATCGGTTTAATAGTTAAAATAAATTAATTATATATGATATATTAATAAATATAATATGAAATCTAACTCGCAAAAAAATTAATAATTTTTATTCAAATATAATTTATAAAAATATATATTATGTTGGTAATATCTTTACCAATTGATAATTATATCATAATAATGCGTTTTAAACACTTTAACCTACATATATTTTATCTATAGGTAATATTATATTTATTACAAAACTATTTTATCGGTCAAAAAAAAATTGAGATATAGTTTTTACCGACAATTTAGTTAGATGGACATATGTGTTGGTAAAACATTTTACAAACAACATATGTACTTTAAAAAATTGATATAAACTTCTTGGAAAAACTGAAATATTGATTAGTGTCTCAATCCCATTCTAGGAAGTATCAATCTATTCTTATTGGTGGTATTGATCTGGTGGAATGTGTTAGTTGTGGCAGGGGAAAGTGGAGATGTGGATGATGATGCCCCTTTTTGGGATCCTCTAGGTTTTGTATGTAAAGATGGTATGATGTGGTTCATAACCGATCCAGTTGAGAAGGGGTATATTAAACCTATTCATTTTAATGAGGGACTTGTAACTTTTTTCACTAATAAAAAACAGTGTGATCCATGTATGGATGATCAAATATAGCAGTCACAGCTGGGGTGACTCGGTTATCCCGCACCCCCTCAAAATAGGGGAGAGAGTCCTATTATATCTCTGGTGATAGACTCATATAGTGATTCATTTTCAAAACAAGGAGTGGTTTCTACATACATGGAGTTTAGTGGTAGCTGTATTGGAATGGTTTTGAATCCTCTATGTCCTACTGGGATATATACCTCATGGAAATAACCCCCACCCCTTGCATGTATTTGTGGAAGTGAGTTTCCATCAACCTAAAATTGATAAGTTTTTAGTGTGAGAAAGGGAATGGGACTCCAATACAGAAGGTCATGATGGATGTTGTGGGAGAAGAATTATCATGTGGAATTGAGACAAAAACATTTTTCCAGTCCCAATTCTTTTTGGCATTTTGTGGTGGGTTTTCTACATATAGGGACCTGGAATGTAGGAGGATTCATAGTTCAGTACAGATACGAGGAATTAAATTCCCAGTTTCCCAGCATTGTCTAATATTTAGTAGAAGATAAGGATTCATACTAACAATTTAATTGACCGGGAATTCTGAACATTTACTACTTCAATTCATAATGAGTCCCATACCAAACACAGTATTTTCATGGTGGGGCTTAGCTCAGGAAGACTATATCTAACAATCTTCTCATTTACTGATGTATCAAAAACTATTAGTCCCCACATTTAGGAGAATATAATAATTTTGGGTTCCCCATTTCTATTTCTATTTCTTTCCTTAATTCCCACATGCACATGAACATACTTTGTTTTGTGTTCATGCATCTATGTTTACATGCATTACCACATTCCAAATGATGGTGAATTTTATCTCATTGTATAATGACATATTCTCCGTGATTGAAATGGTTTGATGGGATGTTCATTTCCCATTCCATAGTCTCCAACAATGTACAAATTACCTTGTATAAGTCTCCCATCTAGAGTTAAGTCACGTCTGTGGATCTCAATCACAAACCCATTCATTTGTGGATGTCCTTTATTTACACTTCTTTTATCTGGAAATTCATATTCATACATGATATGACATTAACATTTGTCAGGATAGTAGTCACATTGGGCATCACTGGAATGTATGGATTCTAAGATCATTGTTCTCCTATATTTATTCTTTTGTAAGGGAATACCATTAAGTCAAAATATGCAAAAAGCTTATAGCCTACTCTATTGATCACAACATAGTGACGCTATGGGAGTATGAATTTTCAGGTTTTAACCTTAGGCATCCAGTTTTTTCCATAAGGTATTTGATTCCATAATCTCATATCTTCAATGTATTTCATCTTTGTAATCCCATGATTTTCATAGTTTATGTGGTTTGGGGTTATGTCACATGTTCGAAATCCATTGGATTGGGATCATTACTTCATGAATAAATAGATCGAGGTAAAAATTATCTCTTATATAGATAGGAAAATTTTTAATATATTATGGGTACACGATTGGTGATGGTTTAATGTCTTGAGTGGATATAGTTTGTGATCAGAATTCCCAATATAAATGATTCTAGGAAGTGTGTTCCTAGGAGGGATGATGTCACACCTAGATAGTATAATGATGGATGTTACACTATTGAGGAAGACTCAGAAGGTTGATCAAGACACCCCTTATGATGGATCAAATATGGTTGGATTTGAAAACCCCTTAAAAAAGATCATAGAGGACTATCACTAGGATGGAATGGTATGAGTTTACCATTATCACGATCCTCCTCAAGGTGGGACCAATGAGGAAAGCACTATGTGTTTACAATGTTCAAGATTCCACTAGATGTAGACATGATAATATGGATCAAAATTCCACTTAAATAGGATTCTGATGGTGTGTCCCTAGTAGGAAAACACCATGAGTTTACCACATTTGTGTTGCTCCTTCTGTATGAACTAAAGTAGTGTATCCCAATTCTCCATGAGGAGAATCGATGAGGTGTGTACATATGTGGGAAACAACATTGGATTACCATAGTCGAGATTCAGCTTATTGAAATCCTAGAGAAATTTATAAGACCTCACTAAATGAAAGATCAAGGACTTGTGTCCCTATGAGTTAATCACCATGAGTTTACCATGGTAAGGATTCTCATTGTAGTTTAAATGAAGTTGTGGATCAAAGAAACCCCTAAGGTTGACCTGGGAGGTGTGTCCCTAGGAGGGAAGCACAATGAGTTTACCATAGTTTGGATTTAATCACAACGAGGAGTCAACTATACACTATTTAAAGGGTATAGATAAAAACCCATGAAGTTCGATACTATAGATTATGGTCATGTGATAGGACTAGCCCATGAAGTTCAATATCATGTGGTTAGGATATGTGTGTCATGAAATGAGAATTGTTGAGGGATTGTGTGAGCATTACATATGGAATCTTACCATTATAAGAATGTTTCCCTTGGTTAGGGTTTGTATGGGGATTAGTCAATATGATAACTAAGAGACCTAAAAAAGAAAGTGTTTCCCTTGTATTGGAAATGGCGTTACAGAGGATGTGGCCTACATAACATGGGGTGAGTTTGGGTGGTGGGTTTATACATGAATGAGGTTTCCTACCTATCCACAATAACTGGTAATCAATGAAATTGTAATTAGGAAGGGGTTTTTGATTAAACTATATAGTAGGACCATTGTAAGGGACATGACTGGGGAATATTTGAAGTAGGAGGCCTCGGGTGTAGGAGGTTATGGCTTGTTCTTACGCAAGTAAGTTAATAAGAGGGTGGTATGAGACTATGTTGAAGTCCGAATCACCACAAATCAATAATCCCACATGACTAATGATCATTTTGAGAAATAAGATGAATTGGTAGATCTTATGATAACATGAACTCCTTCAACTACAGTTTAATGGATTTTGGGGTGCTAATAGGAGAAACAACAACGTGAGTGGGGATAAACTGTGGAAGATTCATGAGGGGGTATCATTAAACATAAAAAGTATAAAAGTGGGCATGTTTGATGTCATCCCTTTCCACAAATAAATATAAAATCTTGTAGTTGTGGAGTAGGGTAATATACTATAGTTTAACATCATGTTCATAGGAAATTTTCATGCGGATTAACATCATACGACAATGTTGTGTGGATGTGATGTTTTATACCATTAAACATGAATGTGGGTGGTATCACTCTATACCAATGGACGTACATGTCAAAAAATCATGTGCCCTTGGGAGGGGAATGCCTTTGGAAGATAAATGATTTAATAATGGTTGGAGTGGCCTGCCAAGATATTGTTGTAATATTTACCATGCTTTGATGAACTAGAGTTAGAGTGCCCATTCTTAGAAGATGGTTCAGTGAAGGCTAGGGAACATTAGGTTGGGGAATCATAAGTCATCTCACACCATATTGGATGGATATATAAAACAATTATGTGATCATGGGTCACAATTATGAGGGTGGTTCATTGATGAAAATGGAATATGTGTGTGTCTGCGTATGTGTTGTGCACAATGGTAGGGTCTCATGAAAGATGGACCTTTTCCAACACTTTACTAAGGGTTAGAAGAGTTTGGTTGGGATTACTCAACCATAGGCCATTTACCCACATGATATCTATTAGGCAAGAACATATACCTTAGTTAATCCATGTTTCAGGATGTCTTAGATGATCAGTTTCACTTATAGAAGAGTGACACATCATTTTGTAGAGGGACCCTGATTAAAGTGGTGTGCTTTTTTTGTGGCCGAATTTCTCGACGAAAACATAGAGGATTTTATGTGTAAAATATTCTTTATGAACCTATTTCAACATTATAGCTGGATTCTGGAAAGACAAGAAGGAAATTAGATATCATATTTGGTGTGGAAGTGCTTTGATTTTTTATTAACATCTTCTATGGAATGTTTATTCCTTGCATGCAAGCCTTCTACTTTGTGCATGATTTCCAAGGAATTGTTGCTTTCCTTCTGTGAACGGTAGTGAAATATAATCATATTTGACTCAAAATGATCTTTCATTAAAATTGATGTATTGGGTTACCTTTATAAAACATTTACAAACCATACATATTGAAACTAGAAGGATCCTTTAGGGTATATGGTTTCTTTGTTAATCTCATACCAAGCCATTTATGTCTTAAAATGTTATTTCATCTCCACAATTTACTAATTTTATTATATACAAAATATTTTTCTAGTAAATTAATAAAAATTATTAAAATTTATATGATCATAAAATATTTCAGGATATGGTTCCAATTTTAAACCATGATCTATTTGTGGGAACATTTTCCATTTATAGTTATTATCGTAACCAAAATAGTGAAAAAGAAACATTGTTATTAAGGTAATCATCAAAAGGGTTAACTAAGGGTTAAATCAAAATGATAAGGATGGAAACATTACCTAAAATCGTCCAATTTTTATTATATTATATTACTTCAATCCATACTAATCCTACCATATACTTATATTAATATTTTCATTTTTACCCATTAAAACTAATTTATAGGAATCATATATTTTATGTATTTCAAAGAGTACCACTCCCCTAACATATAAAAGGGTACCTAGCCTCCTATTTTTATCACACATCAGAATCCTTTTATTTTATAAAATGTAAACCTTGATCAAATATTAACATTCCTCCCAAAATTCATGAGGATTTATATTTGTAAAAACACAATCCTTATATTGTTTAAGTTAAAAAGAAAAGGATTTTTTTCAGAAAAATATGTATTGTATTCAACCAAATGTTTTTAATTTATGTATTCTTATATATCCATTAAATCAGAAACATTCCGGATTAAATAAAAAACAAATCTCTTATATTTTAATTTGTTATTAATTTAACTTGATAAAAATCATTTATCATGTATTTCATCAAATTTGAAATGGAGTCGTCATTTATATGTATGAGGTAATACCTCCTCGAAAAATATATAATTTTCCTTCAATCACTGCCTCACAAAAATAAGTTATAATGATTGATTTATTAAATATATAATTAATTTATTATAATATTATCATTTTTAAATGGTGAATTATTATTAACATTTCATTAAATATATGTACAGAAAAGAAATCAATATTCATTCATATATAAGACATATCATCTATATGAATGATGTATATCATTTATTTTTCTTCTAACTTTTATATATGACTTTATATACGTATAAATATATCAAAAATATATCAATTTATTACCATTATATCCATTTTGGATATAAATGAATGTTGATCAATTTATAAATAACATTATTAAAGAAATAAACATGAATGGAAAATAAAGTAGTTGTTATTCAGAATAGTTATTTTAATAATGAATTCTTAATAAATGGGTTGTAAGATATTACAATAAAGTATTATATGGTATGATATATATGACTATGGTTCTGGAATTTATTTATGTTGGATATGTATTAACTATAATATAGTTTCATTATTGTATAATAAATTTTCAGAGTTAATTTAATGTCCACCATAATATAAAAACATCATTTAAAATATTTTAAATACTTATTTCATAAGAATTTCAATTCCATGTCAATATTCATATAATATATATATTAATGTATTTATATATAAGTATATTATTTATTATGGAAATTTGAGGTCTATTTTTTGTTTATATAAATGGATTTCAAATTGAATCTTTATATAGAACCCCTTGAAAATATTTTTAAGATAAACAAAGAATATTATTTTTTATTTGATTCTACACCAATGTTTTTTTATAATATTGTCAAATCAATTTCTTTATGAATTGATAAATTTATAAGAATCAAATTATTATTAAATAAAAAATCCTATAAATATGTTTATTGAAATAATTTACATGAACTTTTTTAAATAGAGTAGATTTTTTAATGTCTAAATTTTTTTATTTCTGAAAGGGATCTCTCTCAAACACCCTTTTTAGTTGAGTTATGTATATTCAGGATCTAACAAAAAATATATATCTTATTGATTTTATTTAAATCTTTTATATTCATTATATATTTCTCTAACATATATATCTACCTCATTTTAGAATCCATGATGGGAAAAAACTTTTCATATCTACATTTATTAAATACATTCACAATGAAATTTCCTTAGATTGTGATATGAGGTATTATTATATATCCCATTTATTTTCATTCATAATTCCTATCATTATAATTTATGAATAATTTTTATTTATGCCTCACATTATAATTAACATATTGTGAATACTACACCAAGATCTTGATTTGATGCATTGGTAATTTTTTTTTCAGATGAAATTTTGGATGGGATTAGGGATTATACCTTATACATGAAGAAACTAGGTCATTCAATTGATGGTGTCTTGAAATTTACAATTGACATATGAATAATTATTATTTTATGTTGTTGAAAAATTGAAATAATTTCCATGATCTTATTATAACATATTCAATATGTTATGGTACCATATTATTATACATTATCTTTATATTTTATGATATAATGTAAACCAATCACTTTCTGGTTATTATTCCTTGTCATTTTTATTACTTTAGTACCATTTTTAGTTTTTAATTTTTTCTTTATATTTCATATGTATACCAGATAATATTAGATGAAAATTGGATTTAGAGGCTAATTATGTATATTAAAAGAGAAGATGAATTATTTTCATGTTTTATGTCACTTTTCTTCCAATGATAATGTGACATCAATCATTGTTTTTTATATAAACTATATTTATATTAAAATTTATTTAATAATTTATGAGAGATGTCTTGGGTAAGGATGAAAAAGGAATAAAATATGTATATATATACCAAAATAATTTTTAAAACCTCAATAATAACACCAAATGCTCAAATTAAACCATCCCCTTCGTAGATAAACATATGACTCTGCCAAAATATATCTAACTATATCGAATAAAGAAAATTCATAATTATCTACTCAAAAATTTTATTATTTATTGAATATAACATTTATCCACATATAAAATTATTCATCTCATAATTTTTAACACCAAACATATAAATACCTTTGTCGTATGTTTTCATAATGCATTTACCTCAACTCCAGAATTAACTTGAATAATCATAAAATTTTAATGAATACATAAATTCCTTAAAATGATAACATAATATTTATTACTAAAATTATATTTATCTTGATCATTTAATGTTACAAACATAGTTTAATTGTTTTAAAATTATTTTTATCACTTATTCATCATGTCAAGTGTAAATCATATAGTAATATATAAGATAAATTTTATCCCAAAATATATTATCTATTTTTCAAAATTAACTATAATTACTTAAACATATTAGATCATATTAACACTAAAGGATACCAATAACCTTATTATGATGTACACTATATACGAAATAAATATTCCTCAAATATCATTTTATTAAAAATCCAGACTAATCCAAAAGATATTAATCTTATATAAGGATTCGAATATATCTTAAATAAATTTAAACACACAATACATAAAATCCATATAGGGTATCTAGGTCATTAATGTTATGATAAAACCACATAATTATCAACCCAGTAAACTTTAGTTTTTACATTTAAAACTATATATGTCATAGGCTTCCATTGTTATTTTCCCCTCATTCAACAAAATGGTTTCTATAAAAAATGATAAATATTCTTTGAATATACCATTGGAGTTTCTAGAAAAGTATGTACACTTATGAACACTCACCCTACACCTGTGTTGATCTAGTTAATACCTAATAACTATTCATTAGAGTTGTTACACCTAGGTGCATCTTTGCCACATCCACATCCTCTTATGAGTATCTATACAAGGATTAAGTTTTAGTAAAACCAAAAAATCATTACCTTTACCAAAATTTTTTATGTTATATTATACATAGTATTATCCCCAGATATTTAGATATACTTTTATAATTGCAACACATAGAAAAAAACAAAGAACTACTTTGATAATAATATTGTGACTTATTCATTTCATGAATTTATATTACAGCTTAGTTTATGAAAATACTTTACATAACGTAATAATGAATTCTAGGACCATAAAGTTCTAGTGTCCAATTAAACATGGAAAAAAAATATATCATACAAAAGTGATCCATGACACCTCCCAATTTCATCTTCACAGCTACAACCATTATTGGAAAAATCATGCGTAAAATAATTCTTTATTTATTAGGGAATATGAATCATAATTTAGTGTTAGACTAGTTGATTGGTACGGGAAAAATGGATATATCAATGATATTATAATAATAACCTGATTATATGTCTTTGAGAACATGATTTGGACAACTAAAATACATACCGAATAAATTAGATATCATAAAAATGATCCAGGATATAAAATATGGATTTTAATAAGACATTTATCATAAATAAATCAAACATCACAAGCCATGATTGATTAACATTTGATTAGTAAATAAGTTTTTGGAATCAACATAATAATAAAATGTTTTTTCCTTATTTGAGGTTTACTATGAATAGTATCATTGTATATTGGATTCACACCCTAAAACCTCATATCCTTTGGACAAAAATCACTCCCACAACTATCATAATTGATATAGTTTCATACTTAATTGTCTTCACTGACCATTCTATTTCTTATTGTTTCTTGAGATATCCATCATTTACCAATTCATTGTATTGATATATAATATTATACCCTTGCATCTCATAACTATAATCTATTCATAATTCTTCCATAAAATCATAAAACATAAAAAATATCATTATATCATATCTCGTGGAATGAAATTAGGTTCATAATAATTTAAAAATGGAAAATCCCAGGGAAAATAAACAGTATTCATAAACATGATATTATCAAACTCATAAATATAAAATAGAATAAATAAAGATGACAATTGTATCATCTCATAAGTAAATTGTTATTTTAACAAAAGGATGTTATCAAAGATGAAAATTTCATTAAAATACGATTATAATATTTCAATAAAAATTATCCTTTTCCTTTTTAGATGTCTTATTTAGAAGAATAATTTTTAGAAAATATTATTTTAAAAATTTTCATTTTAAGGACATAATGAAAATTTTAATAGTACCCTCAAATAATTTAGTGGTTATAATGGTGGTAATTTATGTTCTTGTTGAGATAGTAAAAACTAATATTCTGTTCAGATATGTTGTACTATTAAACTACCACTTTAGAAAATTACAAGAATAATAAATTGAAATATTTTTTAATAACGTCAAATATGGGTAAAATTAAATTTAAAAAATAATTTTTCAATTATAAATACATTAATAAAAATATTGTAATGATATCATGGACATGGAAAAAAATATTACAAAAATATCATGGAAATCATTTTTATTTTTATTAAATAAATGTATCCCTAAAAAATTAATTAAAAAAGATAGAAAAATTGTTATATAAATGTGAAATTACATGAATAATATGATAGTAATAATATTTAATGGGTTTATTAGATAATGATCATATAACTTCCTTAATATGAATTCCACCCCAAACAAACCCTATTAGAATGAAAGTGAATAATAAACCACTTAACATTTTGGTAATATTTTATCATAAAACCCATAATATATTAAAATTACATTAATAATTATATTTCATTTAAATAACTATATTAGTCATAGTAAATTTCATTTGTGATGTATATATAAAATATAAATTACTATAGGTTCATAAATTATCAAATTTTATAAAGAAGAAATGTTGAGATGAAATTGTTTTTCCACATTTATAGCATCAGAATCTAAATATAATCTAAGAGAATACCATATATGGATTTTAAAATCCAAATAAATTATTTTAAAATAATAGTAAAATAAAAAATGGTTTTATATGAACCAATCCTAATAAATAAGTTGTGAATATATTATATGTCTCCCATAAATAACAGTTAGATGGGAAAACTCATACATGGAGTCTTTACATGATTCTTATGTATTAAAATTTATTTTAAAATAAATTTTGTTTTTCATGAATATAATAAATAACCGTATTCCCAAACATGATATCATATATGATATAATTATAATAACTTATCACCCGTATATTTTTAATTCATTATTAATATCACTGTTTCTAGAGATAACTGCATCATTTTTCATCTTTGTTTCCATAAGACAGTTTTAATATACACACCATTTTCATGGATTAATATTTTACATACTGTTTTTAATGAAATAAGTATCATATTGTTTCATCTTATACAGATTTTTAATTATTTATATATTGCGGTGAAGAAAAAATAAGTTTATCAATTTTCGGAGATGGATCAAAATATAGTTCAAAAATAATTCACATAATAGAATAATTTTAATGTAGTATATATGACATATAATACATAAATATATTCTTATTACAATTCATTTAATGTGAAAGGTGGAAACAAATAACATTACATTGTGCTGGATTTTTTCTACGTATATGCACGTGCAACTTAATAATTTTAAAATGGATGTTATGTTAAGAAGGAAGATAAAGTATTAAAATTAATGAATTATAATAAATTATTAAATTTATATTATATTATTTAATTAACTCATCATAACTAGCTATGTTATTTGTTAAGGGAAAACAAATTACATCGGTTGGAGAAGTGGTAGTCCATCATAGAATGATAAGTGGTTTAATATCCCATTATATAAAAAAGGATATATATTACCATTAACAAATTAACATAATAAAATTAAAAAATATGGGATAATTTGTTGTTAATATATAAAAATGTTTATGATATTTGTTATAGAGGTATAAGAATATACACAACTAAACCATCTAGTTAAATGATTAAACTTCTATTCAGAAAACCTAGTTTTCTTAACACCTTAAGCAATCTATGTTTGGTATTTTTCAAAAAAAAAATAAATATATGATGTGGGTGGTGGTTTTAGTAAAGGAATTTTATTATTTCTTGTATGATTTTTTATTTTTCATAATTTTAAGGATTTCGTAAAAATTTAACAAAATATTATTAACATAAAATATATTCAATGTAATAATATTGAAATATTAATTTATTTTCAATTCAATTTTAGAAAAATATAAATTGATTTTATATATAGAACCCTTAACAATCAATTATATATAATAATTACGCATAAAAGTTGGGGTACCCCATAATACATTCAAATATTATTTATTTTATGTTTCATAATAATTTAGTAAATTTTTCTACTAATTTCACATGGACCATGTAAAAACAACATAATATTTTTAGGAAATTATATAATCTATAAAAATAAAAAATAAGTTATAATAGTTAATATAATTTTATTATTTTCAAGTTTATCTTTATTATTCATTCCTAAACATTTTAAACATTATTTGAACTTATAGTGGAAAATTAATAGTAAGAGAGTGTAATTTTGTATTTTCATAACATACTATAACATATAAGTCATAATGAATTAAATGTGTAAAATAAATTCAATAAAATTAATATATGATGTGGTTGGTAAAACCCAAATCCTCCAATATATTATAATAATTTTATATAATTATTTTCAAATCTGTCCACATACTATAAACCATTTTGTAATAATTATAACTTTATAGAGGTGATATATATTTACCACCGCCACTTTTCAAAAAGAAAAATAATAAAAAGATAAAAATTAGCATTTTTTCCTCTAGATTCTCAAATATTTATTCAAATTTTCTATACTCAATTTATAAATGTAGACGAAATTAATTTATGAAAAAATGAAAAACACAATGAAATAAATACCCCAGTCAATAAAAAATGTATACTTTCATAAAAAAGTCATATCATTCTGGTTTTGATTTGATGATATAAAAAATGACATCATTATTGTGAAATAAAATATCAAAATGTTTCTATAATTAATTTTAATATTAACCAACAAAAACCATTTAAATCATTTTTGATGAAAACATACTTTTTGGATTAAATTGAATTTTATAAAATTGAGTGACTACATCCTATGAATTAAACAACAATTTTTTTTCTAAAAAAACATTATAAAAATTTACTATAATATGATTATTTCTCTTCAGAACAAAAAATATAAATAAATGGTTATAATGGTATAATTTATATATAAATAATTTTATATTATATCACATTTCATTTAAACCTGTGTATTTGGTGTTAAGAACATTATTAATCCTTTTATAATTTCAACAAAAATATTGATGTTATAGGTAATTCCTTGAATAAATATTATGAAAACCATTTATTTCTCATAGATATTATCATGATTATGATTTATATAATGATTATTTTCATAATGTGTCCCATATATATATGATTATTATTTATGTGAAGGGTTAGACATGAAATATATACCCTTTAAGTACATTTGGTAAATCATTATATCTAATGTGATGTTATTTAAGGAATTAGGTAGTGATCTTATTCCATTAATGTACTTTTTACAATATTTCATGACTTCATTGGGAATGACCGATAACATATGTTTATAATGTAATGTTTTAGTTTATTTACACATATAAATAATGTTATGATTTTAATACCATATATAATAACTCTATGAAAACGATTATCCTCTATATTTGTAATCATTGAATGAAATTATACCTCTAGATCCCCTACAATTATTTGGTATAAAAAATTGTTGATTTATTAAATAATTAATTTTTATGTATTGGGTTTATATACTAACAATCATTCCTAGTCTTTTAAAAATTATGTTTTTCATAATTATATAGGTTTTATTAGTTTTTTATATTCTTGTAAATTGAGATATTTCATTGATATTGATTTATTTTTTGAGAGGACTTTAACTATTAATTTTGTTTCACTTTTGATAACACCTTATACAAACATGATTTATTCATTTTGAATAAATTATATCAAAAAAGTCTATATTTAATAATATAATGATTCATACCACATTTTATGTCATAAGAAATGAAATAATTAATATATTCTTATCATTAAATATATTAATGATAAAACATTATATGCCACTATAATAACATAAGGGATAATTTCATTTATTAAAATTTTTCTTACATTTTATGTTTCGTTAAATGTTCTATTATATTAATGGGGAGAAATTAAATTTACATTCTACATATAAATTCTATTTTAGGGATCAATAATAATGTGATTTAGTGACCTATTGACCTTTAAAATGTATTACTTACTATCGAATAAATAGTTATATGCATCCCATAACATTATAAAATTAACTCTAATGTTCTATTTGAGTATGATGTCAATTATATACATGATAGTAATAATCATAAAGGGGGACTCAATATCAATTTGAAATAATTTTAAATAAATTTAACACAATTGTTATAGATATTTTCTCATTTATTTTATTGGGAAAAAAATTATTACCATGTTTTCTAATGTTTAATTCACTCTAATATACAAACAGAAAAATCAGAAAAAATAAATTCTATGGAATGTCACAATAATAATTTTAAGAAGTGTGAATTCAATGTTCTAAACACCATTAATTTTAATTATTGTATTGAATAAAATAATTTTACGATATAATATTATTTGGGTATTTAATACTAGATTTTTTCAGCCTAATAAAATTTTTAATTCTATGATATTTCATTTTCAAGAGTGTCACATAGGATATAGAGTGTTTGTGTTCGATAAAAGTATTATTAAATTTTATTTCTGCTTTTCTAAAAGATCCTTTTTTATTAACTGTCTTACACCTGGGGTTTCTAAAACATGTAATGTAAATGATAAGAATGTAACTGTTTACATGAAATTGTTGAATTCCCTAGAATAGAAAATAATAATGGAATGATTACAATTATTAATAAATTATATATATATATATATAAATCATGAGTACTATTTTAGGTAAGTGAAAATAACTAAATTAGCTAAAAAATTATAGAAAAATATTTATAGATTCAATATTATAGTTATTATTAAAGACATTAAAAATACTATATCCTAATATAAAAATATTTATAGACTACATATTTTGAATATAATCTATACAATAATTATATAAAAATAAAGTAGAAATTTTTTTAATGATATTAATATGGATGTTGGCGTTTTATTATTTTAAATTACGTGGTTCTTTTAATATAACATCATGATTTGATTTTTTTCATTTTATTTTTATTTTTTGGAACATGACTATGGATTATTCTTAATATACGATCCTTTTTTACCTTCCATTTTATTTTAAAAATTTATTTTTATTTTTTATCTTCCACTTAAAACATACCGGTAATTATTTTTTCCCTAAACATGTTGAAGAAAATTAATAAATCATATCCTAATTAGAAACTATGAATGAGATGCTAATTTATTTTTTATTCACTTTCCCAGATTAAATATTATCCACAAAATAATTCTATATATCAAGTAATATGTAATATATATAAAATAATATAATTCTCTATCAAATGATTGGTTTGAATTCCACTATTTAACATTCTAATAAATTTAATAGAAGATTTAATATTATTATGATTAATTACAAATGGATTTTTTGTAGTCCTAAATTCATGGTCATAATTTCTTGGAAATTCCTCATATTTTTTTGTATTATCCTTTTCTCTATTTTTTTCTCTAGACGAATCCATAAAGTCTTTCATACCATGATGATTTTGAGTATTTCAATAACTAGATTCTAAGATCACCCAACCTTATAATAAATATATAATGGTGGAATGAATTGAAGATCAATTTTACCTTCATTCTTTGATATAGATGTTTTTTTATTCCAAATATTATGATAATTTTCATGTTTATGTGAAGATAAAATTAATTCCTAATAATAAACATTTAACTCAAATATGTTTTCATATAACATGAATATATTTGTAAACATAATTTAATGTGGCTACGAATCTGTGGGTTCCAAAAAACCCGACACAATAAATATAAAATGGTTCTTATAAGGAAATTAGAATCCTTATATGTAAATTTATTAAAATTAATATCCCACTATGATAACGTAAAAATTATTTTTGAAAATATTTTTATTTGGCTTTCCCAAAGACATGATACTTCATAAGATGGATTAAAATGATATGATAATGACCATTAAATATTAGAATTAATTCCCAATATTTAAATTCATTAAGTGATAATAATTTAATTTTTATGTCTCTAAGAGATTAAAATTTATATACATTTGGAAAAATAATTATGTAGACTTGTGAAAAAATATATTTATTAACTCTACATGATTTCTTCAAGATTGAATTTCCCCAATAATTTACCATCACATTTCCTCGTGATATATTTTTTACTTGATCATAAAATAAATATACATATAGAACAATAATCTTCATAATTCAAAACCACTATAATGGTGACACCATTGCTGGGACTTGATTATTCGTAGTTCATTGGTTACCCAAATAATCTTTATTTGAATATAATTTTATATAATACACAATTAATATAAGAAAAAATAAAGATAGGTTGAAAATAATAATAACACATAAACCTAAAAATATTTAATTTCCATAAGATATCCATATTTCATAGTCAATAATCCATATTAAAAACAACAAGAATAATAAATAATCAAAATTCCAATGGTTGTAATTATCTTTATCATTATAATAAATATAATAATCATCATCATTGAGTGTATGGTTAATTAACCAATGGACCCTAATCATGAATTTATTTATAAAAAATATTGTTGAGACTAGAAAACTATTCTATATGGAGTTAAAATATTATATCATACATGAAAATCATACCAAAATTGAAAATTGTATTCTAAAGTAAATGACTATGTTGAAACAGATTTCATCTATTATTTTCTTGAAAGAACATAAAAAACCATGTATACCTCTCACTAATATGAGAGACCATATCTTTTTTTTTAAATTGTATGAGATTAATTCCATTAAATGATTATAGTGTATTAAAGTAACAAAATTATTTTTTCAATTAAGGATGTTGGCCACAATATTATATTCATTAGTAATCCAAAGTTTCCCTAACATAACTATATAACATATCTAATAACATGAATGAAAACTTTGTGTCTAATATTAACATAATTATTATTAGAGTGATCTATTATAGAATTAAACATAAATAAATTTCACTGGATGGTATGAGAGAAACCAATGTAGTACCATCAATATTGAAATTAATCTATGAGTTTTAATGTGGAATCAATCTAATATAGATAATATAAATTGGTTTCATTATGGTAACATGGATTTTATAAAGAATAGTGTTGATATGAACCACAAAAAAAATATTTTCTTTTCCAATTTATCTCCTAACGCCAAATAAATATCCCTTTTGAAACAAGTTATTAATTTTTTTTTCTTTTTCCATTACATAGGAAAAATTTCCAAACCATCCATATATATGAATGATAAGATGTAATAAAAATCTATAGGAAATTTATTAATTGGTTAATAAGATCAAATCTAATGATTCATTCAAAAATGGAATTAAAAAATTAATTGTAACACTATATTAGGATAGTGACGGGAGGTTCTTCAAAATATATTTGAAAATATTAAAATGAATGAAAATGTTATTTATAACATTAAAAAAATATAAAACATGGAGCTCAAGTATTTTTAATCGGAAAGAAAATATTTATTAAATTATTATTTTTGGGCTATTGTAATTGAAATTTTTCTAGACATGTTACTACCTTCAAAATGACATGAAATTACTGTTGATGTATACCAATCATATATGATTAATTTTTGAGTCCCCAAGGCATAATCTATAAATGAAAATTGGTTTTCTAGTTAAATAATCTTCCTAAACACGAGAAATGACTATATCAACCTCATAGGGGTAATATTATATTTATAAAAGACTATTATTTCAAATTTTCCATTCAATTTTCTGAAATCAATAATGAAAATATTGAATCTATAAGGTCTTCTATGGATAAGGGGCCAAAAAATCAAAAAAAAATCTAATTAATGAAAACGTATTTTCAAATATTTGTAATATATTATTAGACGGTATCTTATCACGTTAAAAAAACAAACACACAATTATATTTTATAAGACCAAATTGGTGAAATAATGAAGAAATTACTTCTACTATGAAATCTGTCATTAATAATTATCTTAAATAAAAATATAGACTCAGTTATTGGGCTTATAAAATTCCAATTGATTTTATAGTTTGGAATATTGATAAAATTAAATGTTTATTCAGTACACCTACCTCCTAGTGAACAAGACTACAACATTTATCCTAAAAGTATGTAATAACCAAACTCATGTACAAAACTAGTTCAAATGAATTTCAGGATTGGATTTTTGAAAATTTTATTTTTTCAATAATCCATATATTTATATGAAATGATTAAAAAGCATAGAATTGATAACTGATGTGATGTGAAATATTATATGAGAATCTGAACAAGGTTTTCTGTTATAGTTATATAAATGGGGAAAAGTTATTTATGAAAATCCATTCAAGAAGCAAGCCATTGAACTCTTATAGAATTTTTGAATACCAATGTATATTTACTATAGAGAACTTTTTAAGAAAAAAATTTAATTTGTAATGTGACATTTACTACACTCTAATAACCCTTTACAAAAATTAACCATGATTTTATGTAAATTAATATCCAATAAATATACCTAATCATTTTGTTTAAACTATTTCTGGATATAATCCATTGTCCTACAATCATAGACAAAGAATATAAGTAGGTCCTATATATATTTTAATTGTGTAAGATTCATGGAACTCAAAATAGATTTCTTGGGAGTGACCACACCAAGATTCACATCATCTAAGAGGCATCAACATAGGTTGTCCTAAATTATTCCAAATAGATGAACATATAGTTGATCACCCAACCTAAATAACATAGTGAAACACTGGTATCATATATAGCATCAAAATAAAAATATAGTAAACTTTGATATATAGGTTGGAATATTTTAAATCCTATATAAATTTAAAAATCAATATATATATATAAACTAAAAAATTATGTTCTTGAAATATTTGTAATATGATTTGTTAATATAATTCTTTTGATAAATGATCTCAATGTTAGATTTCATATAAATAAATTGGATACTAATTTTACAAGTATAAATACAATCCCAATTTTTTCTTTATATGTGTTTTTAAAAAATTGTTTGGTAGGGATAGTAATGTTAGTAATTCTTTAAAGAGTCATAGAAATAACATTTCTAATGACTTTTAGGGATTTTATTCCCCTCATAATATAAATATAAAAATTTTCATCTGTTACCTAATGAACCTGATGAAGATTATTTATGAACTGTAGGTTATCTATAATAAGAATATATTCCCCTGTGATGTAGTGTTTTATATCTTGAGAAGATCTCCAATAATAATTTCCCATAACTAGGAGACAAATTTTTTTATATAATCCATATAGTAAAAAAATTTGTCCCATATTTAATAAAATATGATCGGACTTTATTTACTCATCCAATGGAGAAAACTTTTGTCATAATTGTGAATCTATATGATGTATATTTTGACCACAATAGTGATAGTAATTACCTATAGCGTACTAGTATCCATGATAAATAAATGTATGATATATTTGACTAAGGGAATTTAAATACATTCAGTAGAATGAATTATTTTGTTATTGAGTGAAATAGATGAGGTATTTAACTTTAGGACTCATTCAATATGCATGAGGAGGAAACATAAGAGTTTAGTTCACCATCATTATTGTATTTCATTATTAGTATTTCCATTATAAAACCATAAATGGAATTATAGTGTTTATTAGGACTACTCCTCCTTTTTATTTCATTACGATGAGTCATATTTTGTGTGATATTAATATTCTTATATTTATGAAATGACTCTTAATCATGTTTAATATCATATTCCAAATTTAAAAACCATTCCATACTCAACTTTATAAGTGGAATGTTATCCCTTTAGAGCGTATTATAAAATATAGAAATGGAGAAACCATCATCCCCAAATAAATGGTATTTTTCAATATTATACTCTAAATATTTATCCAAGGGAAAAGAATAATTAATACATTATGTAATGGGGTAGTTATTCTAAAATTATTATCTTTTACAATAATTTGAAACCAATCCTTGTATAATATTTTAGGTGATTTAAATTAGAGGCCACAAAGTTATGCACCACGGACCAAAGATATTAATTCCTAGTCGATCAAACTATGTCTTCATCCATTAATAATTAAACACCTTCATATAAATTAGAGACATTAAATTTTAATCATTGATTGTTATAATATATAAAATAATATTTGAATTTTATAGCAGACCACAAAAAATTGATGATTTTGAATATTTTCATATGAATTCATGTATAATTTATAGTCTCCCAGTAATATCAAAACATATATATAATTGAATAATGTATCATAATGTTTGCACCAAATGTATCTCCATGTAATGATGAACATACACACACCAATACATGAGAAAGGAATATTTAGTCACCCAAAATATTATTAAGGGTAACTTGATATTTGAATAATTTAAAATATTTTATTTAACCTATTTTTTTTATAATAACATATATTATTTCTACCATAGCAGTTCTCATGTTTTATTAAAAAATATCATTCCTATTATGCGATAAATTAGTCCTTACAACAACTAAATTGTGCCATTAGCTTGATAATTCCATCATGGGTAGTATTAAACTATTTAACAAAATGTAAAAGGTATATGAAATGTTAATTATTATTTTTTAACATTGAAATGTAAAAAATAAAGACTCATTTATAAATATTATTTCTTATATTATACATAATATTATTTTCAACTACCTTGAAACAGACCTAATTCAACTGTCTCCAAATTTTATGATGGTTTTATAAATTCTTCTACCATTCTATTCATCAATATTGTATGTAATGTTATTTTGATTCATGAAATAAATTCCCAAATGAGATGAAATTGATTGATATACTAGAGAAAATGGAATCATTATTAGGACACCTACACATTAGAAAATTTTTATTTTAAACATTATTGATAAAAGAAACATGTTTATTCAATATAGTTACCCTACATCATGGATGGTATTGCCCTCCTTATCCATGCTTGATCAGCCATCATTCCCAAAAATCTAACCTAATACATAATAGACTATATACACCATATCACTATAACATAAAGGTGATACTTTTAGACTCTCATATCTCTAGAAATAACGCATTCGTGTATTCACCATATTGATTCCAAATCTACCTCACCATTCTCCTAAAACAACTATTATGGGGTCAAGTTATTTTACAGATTTGAATAGTTCATAGAGAATTTATCTATTGTTAGTAGATCATGATTAATGTAATTAGTACCAACATAAATTGGTATTTCCATTGAACTACATTCACTAAAAAAATCTCATGAGATAAAGATGGATCTCGTAATATAATAGTATCTTGTTATTTAGGTAAATACAGAGAATCTATAAAAATAATATTTAAAAATTTTATTCATGTGGTAGAGTTTTCCAATATCATGTGTCATCACAAACACCCTTTCATTCATCTTATAAAGTATTATCAGTTTGGATATTTAGGGGAAGATTATATTCAAGACTGTTTTCATCAATGTGATTCTGTGATGGGATTATCGAAGGATGATCATCATTTGATGGCCTATTTTTAGAGGATGTTTATTTTTTTGATGGTTTTAGAATATATCATTTTTAGATTTCCATATATGGATACTGTTAGTGAATATTGATATATTCAAACTATTTCATTTAATGAGGAATCAAATTTTGTGGATCCATATGATTCTTTTATTGGTTTTTTTCTAATCGTGATGTTTTTTATATTAGTATATGAAGGTAATGTATTATTTTTCATGTACTTTTACAAATATATTAGGTGATTTGAATGTAAAATAGTATATCTATATGTTTAAATCACTTCCATTCTAACATGAGACTGAGAATTATATGATATTATTTTTATAATAGTCAGTCAATTAGATATTTCATCCCACGTATAATTGAATAGGTACTTAGTATATTCTCATGTTCGAGAAACATGGAATGTAGATGAGGATATTCATATTTATGGGTTATCAAGGGAAATAATTTCAAATTTGGATAACCATCTTACCCTATGAGTTGGGAAATCATTATAGTACAATTTTAGCTCCTATTTTAAATTATTTCTTACTATCTACACTCAGACTAATGAAGAGTGTAACATCTTATTTCCATTTTTAGGTATTTTTATACCATTTTTTATATGGTTTTGTTTTGTATAGGGGTTTTAGGTGATTTTATTGAGAATAGATTTTAATTTTTATGGTATGTGACTATTGTATAATGGATTTCCCAAACTATGCCCCTCTTAGTGGAAACCGTGAAAACCCTAATAATGGGGTTTTTTATTGATAATTCATTCTTTTAAAAAATGTTTTACCTTTGGAAGAAACCATCCAACTTGGATAAATTGGGTGAATTATTAGGATGCATTGTTTTTCTAATTGCATGTCCTTACCCATATTACCTTTTGTAACCGATTTTATTTAATCATGAAATTTTTATAAAACCCTGAATGTGTTAGTTTATTTTCATTATGGGAATTTACACACCTATTGTACATGTTTCTCCATTATAGGCTCCTAAGTGGGGATTTTTTCTCCTCTACACCCCTCCTAATGAAGAATAAAATTGAAATAATGATGCTCATTCTCTTCCAGAAATGTTTCCACTTACCATTACCATTCTCCAATTATTTCATTTTCTATCCGTATGGGTTTTTTAGTAATCATTTTTATTGGTGGATTTAATATGTAATGTTTATGATATTGGGTATATGTATGATTCTCGTATCATCATTGTTGATGTTCCTCATTGCTATTTCTAATTTTATGAAATTTTTTATCCTCTCGTAATCTCAAGGTAGGTGGTGGCGTTTTTTATTGATATTTAATTTAACCTTAAATTACATAATTGAATCAAATTTCATTCAATTAGAGGTATATTATTTTATTCTTATGAAATTAATTTTTTTGAAATCTCAATGTCCTTTTTATTTGGATTTTTTATTGAATTCTTATAAAAGTGTTAAAACCCCCCAATTCCATTTAACTTGAGTGTTGTTGTGCAATTTTACAGATTTTTTGGAAAAATAATTGTTGAATATACTTTTGGAATTTTAACTGTGAAATAGATTTCAAATTTATATTATATATAATGGAATTAAAATTTCAATTGATGGATTCCAGTGGTTTTATCTTAGAAACATTCATGTTTTTATTAAAAACAGTTTTATTGGTTCTTAAATAAAAATTTGAACTATGGAATGGAAATGGGTTGAAATATATTTTGAATAGTTTTGAAATAAAAATACAAGTATTGAATTGTTGTTAGATAACATCCAGTCCTAGGTATTTAATTCATTATTCGGATAGAACTAATTTGACACATTATTACTATAACCAAAACAAGTGATATAGGTCACATCCCCAATGGGATGATGATGATTCTTCTATTACTAGTTTATGAGGGACATCTTTATAAACATATCTTCGGGATTCACATTTGAGAGTGTGATGTTCTTATTTAATGTAAACAATATTCCTCAGAGATGATGACTATGTTGCTCAATGATTTTATTTGATATAAATTACATTATTTTTAAAATATTTTACACATTCAATATGATTTTTAAAAACTATTTTCATTAAAATGTTTATTATCACATTTTTTAAAACAATTTATATCATTTTAGATTTGAAGCATTATTATTCTAAATATTCATCCAATGAACCAAGAATGTTTATTTAAAATTGAAAATATATTTTGTTATGTACTTGTGTAATAATTCTATGGGATAATTGGTGAGAAAATAATGGTTTTTTAATATCGCTTCCTTCATTTTTTAAGGTTTTTGTAGATTATCCCCTTCCAGGGTTGAGTTAAGGTAAACAACCACATGGAGGTGGTTTTAGTTGTTGGTCCTTATTTTTAGAGAGTAGTTTCCATCAGGGCATTGATTTTTATCTTATTTTAAAGTAATTTTGAGTTTTTACTCATGTTTCCATACCAAATTGACTTATATTATTCTCCCCCCAGGGTGTTCTCCATCTATACATTATGATTTTCTTATTTCCTCCATCGTGTTTAAGAAAATTATTTCCCACATTCTACATGTGTGATTAGAGATGCTAGTATCTAATCCATGGGGATATAGAACACCCTTTTAGAAATATTAGGATCAACTTGTTTATTAGGATACCTGGGTACCTAGTATTTTTGTGACAATGTGGTATCAAATTGAGGTCATGAATCCTTGTTATCTGTATGAGGTTATGTAATCTTGTCGAGACATAAGAGGTAGTTACCATTGATTACCCAGATAACTCTCACCATATTAAGTCATAGGCTATTAGGGGTGGTTAAGTAAATACTTCTTGATTGTTATTTCTAATCATTTCTATAATTTTTATTTTCTTAGTTTGAATAAAAATCATGTTTTTTCTATCTGATTGGTTTGATTTTCACTTATTTCTATGTTTTGTGTTAATATGATGTTTTCAATTTTGAATACCAATGTTGTGTTGGATAATGCTTCCTTGTAGATTTGTGAATATAATATATGAGTAATTTTTTGATGAATGAAATTTATTACAACCTCAAGTGTGCCCGATTATGATTGAGGTGATCATTTTAACATTTTATCTTCTAGGATAGGCAATTACCCCCAGTTATTGTTCTGGATCTAGATGTGTAACCTCAGAGGGATGATATCCAAAATCATTTTCATGAAAACATTCACTATAAAGAACAATAGTTCAAGGGATAAAATAATCCTCTAGTTTATGTGTAATGGTTTTGTAGGATTTTACATTTTTTTGAATTATCTGAGAAACATGATGAAATAAAGATGATGTGCGACACCTTCTTCCTAGAGGGTCCATGAATGAGATAGTTGGGCTTGATGGTGGTGAAAATGAAGAATGAGAGATTAGTGGGAAGAAACAACATAGATATTTCCACCAACTAATTCATTACATATTCAATTTTGTTGGTCGATCCTGTGTATTTTCTAAAACATAAGAAGGCTAACAAGACGATGATAGAATATAAAAATCATTTTGATGTGCGAGTGTAGTTTTCACCTAAGATAGTATCCAGTGAAAATATAATGACTCTGTGGTTCTATATGGGACTTGATATTCTTAATTATTCAATGGTTTTATTGTGGATGATGCATTTGTTTTCTGATGTGATGGATACAAATTGTATGTTTTCAATGTACCAAGATAGCATGTGAGGGCAGATTGGGGTACCTTTTTCTCCGAGTGGAAGTTTGAATTACTATAAAAGAAAGATGTAGTTTTATGGTTATCCTTGTGGTTCTTGACATTACATTTTTGTCAAGACATTGTGTAGGAGGCCAATTTATTTTATAACGATATGGAAATTCTGGGAATTCTAAATAGGTTTTCACTTAGGCAACCAATATTTATAGATTTTGTGGAAAATCATGTCACTTACTGATGTTATTCTATTTCTTTTCTACTCTTCATATTATAACACTATCATCAGCAACTTCTAATATTATTTTGAAATCATATAAATCATAAACATAAGGGTTCTAGCTATAGGAATCTGAAATTAATCTCTTTAGGCATGATGATGACATAATTTCATCCTGTGACATTAAAGGAATTAGACTAACACATGATAGAAAAACATAGGAAAATTAATCCCGACAGATGGAAAAATATGATTTGGATTCAACCTATAAAAATACAAATTTGTAAAAATAATATAACTAATCCTCAAGGAAACTTTCCCTAACCACATTTGGTGAAATAAGGCTCATTATGGTGAGAGTTGTCTAGACAGTCAATCATAACTACATTATATGTCACAGATAGAACCAAAAAATACTAACATTAAGGATATATGATTATCTTTCTTATATGATACCTTTTTTTTCATAAACTAGCTTAGATACCCCAATAACAGGATGACAAATATGGCCCTAAAATATCCCGGAGGGCATTACCAATTCTCATTGGTTTTCCACTAGCACGATGAATCATAAAATATTAAAGTGGAATGAATGATCCACAATCTTAATGGAAGAAAGTAAAACATTATATGAGTAATGTAGATACCCTAAATGTATGATATACTAGATGTCAAGAATGTTTGAAAAAAAATGCACAACCACAACCTACCAAAAAACCAGGAGACATCCCATTTCCTAGTGGAAAAAACATTCAATGCCCAAGGATCAATAACCATAACCACATATAAATTGTGATTTACCTTTGAAAACCCCTATAATGAGATAATATACAAACACATGATGACCGAGATGAGTTGTGAGCTAAAAGCACAATAATGTCCTTCAAAGGATTCTCTAAAAATATTCCACAATTAAATAACAAAATAATTCATTCAATGTTAATTAAAAATACATGGATGATAAGAATAATATTAAAAACAAATAAAGAATAACATATAAAATGATGGAAATACATTAAAAAATATTACCAAAAAATTTATAGGGCTATTATCATATATTTGAAGTAGTGTCCTCAATTTGGGATTCTACGATGAATTCTCTAACTTGAAAAGGATATTGATTTTATTGAGATGAATAATGTTATAATTCTTTTGTTGACATGAAGATCCTTTGGACTACATCATAGTTGTTGACACTTACTGTGTTCGGGTAGGGATATGGTGTCTTATATGATGTATCACGTTTAGGTTTTAGTTACATATAATCTAGTTTGATCAATTCTTTTCTTATTAATCTCATCATATTTTTTCACAAGAGAAGAATTATCTGACCCATGACCATGAAATCAATGTTTGGATTCATAAAATTATGATTTGGTGGCATTATATATTTGGATAATTATTTACCAATCATCGCAACTAAAATATCTTTAGTTATTTGTTTTATCAGCTAGATTTAAATCACCTCTATATAAATTGGTTGAAATAACATCAAAATTTTTATTTTGAGATTGCTCATACCTAATTGAAGGGTACTATCATTTTAGATGAGTTGGGTAGGAAATATCCAACTAAAGACATTAAGGAATCATCAGAAGAGTGGAACATGAATGATCATTTTTCAGAGTCGGAAAATCGAGTCTATGAATCAGAGGTGGATGATTAATTGTCTATTATTCAGTTGAATTATACTCTTCTCGTGATGATTCTTCTTGAATAGAATCTTTATGGTGAGTTCTATTGTGTTAAACATTCTCTGTGTAGTGGGGAGAACATCCATAATAGTTCATTCTATAGTGATGGAATTCTATGACATCAGAATCATTTATTTCTATTAGGCGTATCTATATATGTGTTTTAAGATTTACATAGTTACTAGTGGGTTGTACAATGAGTAACCATTAAGATGATTTATGACATGTGGAGACAATTATAATATCATGGAATTATATGATATTTTCTATGTTTTTCCCTTATTATTATATGCTCTGTCTATCAAGATGGTCCATGAGAAACCATTGAATTTTCATTAGAAACCTCATGTTCTATCTTGGAAGTGGAATAGAATCAAAATTAACTATTTGGATTAGCTTCCAGGCACCCATAGAAAGAGGAATGTGATATGGGGTGTGATCAATATGCTGACCAACTCAACTCACATCTTACCTATTCATGAATTGACCAATGTTATGGACTTAGGAAATATAATTATGAAATAGAATATTAATTTTAACATAGTTCCAAATCCAATAGTCTCTGATGGAGATCCCTGGTTCACATATAATTTTATTGATAGGCTATTTGGATGCATTAGGATCTCAGGTTCATTTGTTTATTGCACACCCTCCCTAGTCAGATGGCTAGATAGAAACATCAGTACAGATTCATGAAGATATTCATTATTATGATATTATTGACATTAGTTGATCTTGGGATATAAATTTGGGTTAGGTTGAGTTTTCTTCTAACAATAGATAAACATTTGTGATTAAAATGGTTCTTTTAGGGGACTTGTATAGTTTGCTGGGAAAATCTCCTTTTTTTTTCTCAGATCGGTGAATATACTTTATTTTTCCATACGTAGTCTAAGAGATGATAATAAATATTCAATTTATTTTTTATATATGGCCGACAGAACAATGATGATAAAATTATTATAATAAACATCCACATAGACCATTGAAATTTTTAGTTGTCTAATGGGGTTTTATTAAAGTTTCAACCCATACGTGTCATCAACGGCATGATATGAAAGGGAAACTTGGTCATAATTTCCTGGGACCTTTTGATGTTATTGATGAGGTGAGGAAATTTTCTTACCATCTCACACTTCCACAATTGCTGATGTTTATACAAAAAAATTTCAACATATCGCATCTACTAATTTATTTCTCTGACCCATCTAATTTTCTAAGATGGATTATTCATTGTGTCAAACCATATTTATTCATGAATGAATTTATATTCATGATATTTGATTTTTAAATCAAGGTGATTCATGGGAGGATGATACATTAGTTCATGTGTTATGTCATAACGTTTCATATTATTATGACATGTGGTAGAGTAAGAAACTAATGAGAGAGTTATGGGAATTATTTTTTGACATAGACGTTTCTTAACAGGATTTCTAGGGGAAAACAGTTTCTATTGTGGGGATATTGTGACATAATCATCCTATTTATATGTATTCATTACCGAATTATTTTATTCATTCATTGGTTGGGTATCATTTATTGATATTTCTAGTATAATTTTGGAATAATTTTAATTTTTTTCATGGGGATTAGTTGGTGCATAATTTTCCCAAAACTTATTCCAACCCAATTGAGGTTGTTGTCCTTGAAAAAATTTGCCACATGGTCATGGTGCACTATTTTTTTAAATATTTAGACCTACACAATTAACCATTCATACATTAATTATTTAATCAGAATAGTATTTGTAAACTCTAAATACCCATGGTTTAAGTACTGGACGGTATAGAATGACCCTATTAAGTTTTCTTCATCCATGAAAGCTCTGAAGAGATGAATTTGGCCTTTCTACTCACATCTCTAATCATATTAAAGCAAGAAGAATTATTCTTGATGTCTTCCCATAACGTTTCTTCTTCATTTTTCTATTTCTCTCACTCTCTCTTATTTTCCCCTATGGGTTTTTAGATATCTATTTTGATGGTGGATTTAATGTTTTCTTTTTTAAATAATTAATCATGGATTAATTCATAGATATTCATTACATACACTCCTCATTGAATATTTCCATTTATCGATTTCTGTTTTATGATCCCATTATTCGTTTGTAGGTGGTTCTATTAGCTATTTCCAATTAATTTAACCCTGAATTTATATATTATAAAAATTACATGCAATTGGATGTGCGAAATTTTATTTTTATGGAATTTATTTTGTTGAAACCCCAATTTCATTGAATGAAAACTTGTTCATGATTTGAAATAATATAGGGAAAATCCCAATTCCATTGAATTTGTGATTTATTGAGAAATTGGATGGAAATTTGTGAAATTTATATCAGGTTTTAAATTATGAAATTTGAATTGTGAAATTGAATTGTAAAATTGGTTTCAAATTCATATCTACAGAAATGGAATAAAATTGGTTTTCATAGAAATAAATTGTATTTATGTTGAATAAAGGCATGTTTTCATTAAAAACCTGTCTTTTGGTTATTAAATGGAAGTAGGAATATTGGAATGAAAAAATGGGTGGAATTTTATTTTGAATAGTTCTGAGATAACTTTCCTATTGTTAAATTATTTCTTGATCACATGAAAGTCTATATAGTTAGTGAGTTATTGGGATAACACACTTTTTGAAACATTCAAACTGAAATAAAACCAAGTGTAGCTGGTGACATCCCTAAAGGGGTGGTTCTGTGTACTACCCAACTTGTGTCCATGGGATGTGTGTATACTCATATTTAGGTGATTCACCTTCGAGTGTGTGAGGATCATGTATCCTAGAACTATCATATCTCTTGGTGATGTAAATGTTCCTCAATATTTATTTTTGATATACATTCCATTTTTTGTAAACTGTTTTACAAATTAATTTTGAGTTTATATAAATAAATATAATTATTTTTAATTTAGTTATTTAAATTAATTTATTCATTTCAAATATGAATAAGTATCTGTTTTGTATATGATTTTCATCTGTCATGTTGGTTAATTTATACATGATATCTTTATTTAGGGAATTAATTGAGTCATGTTTTTAATGAATCATTAGTGAAACCCTATTGGTATTTTACATCACACTATACATGTGACTTAACATGTATTAGATTATATCCTTCTATAACATAGCATGGTTAAAGAACCACTTTGAGGAGGTTCTCAATGATGATCCTTGGGCTTGGAGAGTTCTTTCATCGAGGACATAGATTGTTATCTTATTTTCTATTATATTGTAGTTGTAAATTAGGTTGTCATACCTACATGAAATCTATTATAGTCCTCCCTCTAGAGTTTTTTTGTATTCATATTGACTTGTTTCTCTTTATTCCATTTATTGTGGGAAATTTGTTCCCACTTTTATATAGATTGATTATGGGTGCTAGTCTCCATCCCATGGGGGTTGATAATGCCATTTTTTCTATGTTAGGACTTGATCAGTAATATATTAACAAGGTTATCAGTGTTGGTTCATAAAGTATATGACCATTAATATTCTATAGGATATGATGTCATTTTTCATTCTAGAATCATGAGGATAGTGGGTGAAGCACATTTCTAGTTTTTATTTTTCCTATAAAACAAATTTTCACCCATCCATTGGAATTTCCCCCTTGGAATTATTGTAATGGAGAACTTAGAAATGTCCATTTTACAAGGGTGAGTTTAAGGAGACATCAATACTTCGACCAAATGTGTTACACAGTACGATAAAGAGGATTTTGATGTTGTATGATAGAAGAAAATTATTAGAATAATTCATACACTTTTCAATCATGGAGGATGATGGTGTTTGAGGTTGGAAACATGTTTTTTAGGGGTTCCCGTAATTCTAAAAAACATGGTTTTACAAATTGGGTTATAATTAACACACAAAATCCAACCATTCATGGTTGTATAAAATATATGTGAGGTAGAATATTTTTTTTCACTTCCTTTATAGATGAATCATATTAAAAAATTATTCCACATGTCATCGTTGTTCCAATATCATCACTGTGATACTAATATAATTAATTAGGGATAATTTTGTGTCAATAAGGATATGAGATTATTATAATTCCGATTGTAGTTAATGGATCACCTATGAGAGGTGATATATTGACATGTTAATAAATTAGTGTTCATTGTATATAGTTTTGTTGTCTTGTAATAGATTACGACAAAATAGGTGTTATAATAGTGAAATTAATATCTTGACATATTTGAATCATTATTTTACAATTTTATTGACTATGTCAATATGTATTAATTATTTTTAATTATAGGTTTTTATACTAATATATTTTGTTGATATAATCTCCTCATTAGAGAGGAATATCCTATGAGTGATTGGTTAGTAATGTTAGTTGGGTTTCCCTTAGAATGATGTTTTGATTTTTCATGAAGAGAGTCATACAAGATGTATAAATTTTAATGTCTCAAATATTCCCTATCTGCTAATTTGTAAGATTTTTATGTTCAAAGTGACATGACTTGGTTTTATGATATAATAATGGCTCTGACATGAAAATGTTATTTAGAGACAGGATTTTGTTTTGGGAATTTATGTTTCACTATGACATAGTTGGATTGGTGTCTAAATTAGAAAGTTGGTATTCAATTATTATTTTCATATATCTATGTCAACATTTGGGGTTTCATATATTTGAGGGACGCTTTTTATGATGAATCATGGATATTCCCTAATCTTGGTCAGTGATTGATTATAAGGGAGTAAATTTAGTGACGTTACAACATGGGAATTGATCATGTCGCATGGATATTTTGGGTTTTAATATTGGTGGATTAGTTTTTTTGGTTAAATATGTTTCATGGATGTTATAGAATATCATTGTTGGGTTTAAAAATATACAGGTTGTGATATGGATGTGATCAACACATAATGGTCCTTACCTATATTTTTTGAATTTCATCCTTCACTATGGATATATTTCCGAGATCTACATATCATAATCCCATTGTTCTATTCCAAACCACTATTCCTTCAATGATTTTTCGTTCCATAATATTTGTAAATCCAATTTTAACCCTTAAATGTAATCAACCTTCTATATATTTTCTCGACCCTTTGGAATTTCATGTTTTATATTAAGAGTTGTTATAGTCCATAATTTCATTGATGTGAACCATTGATTAAGAGATTTATTATAAGTGATCCCTAGATATTTCCATCTATTTATATATTACTTCCATCTAGTTGTCCCCATAATAATATTCATTGGATGTGCTCATTAGAATTTTGTGATGATAAGACTATAGTTTTATATGAATGAATTTATAGTTATTTTATTAAAGGATCTGTTGTGTTTTTATGATCATATTTCACTCTTATTTTCTTGTATTTAAATGGATAATGAACTTATCTAAATGATAATTATTGGTAAAACGGTGTTTCAAATGTGTTTAACAATCCTTATTACTTTTCACTCATATTTTCTAGTTATTTTAATTATAAGTGAATATCATTGATGTTTTTAGTAGTTGATAATTAATTCTAGGATATTTTTATTTGTACAACCTTTTAAAAATTCATAATTCTTGATGATGGTAATGAACCTGTTTCTAGGAATAATATAACTAACATTAATTATTTGAATAATGAATAATGGAATTTATTTCATTATTGAAATATATAAACTATGACCTCCTACCTGAGGTCATTCCTCTAGTGATCAGTGATGATGATAACTACTTCCTTTTCAACACTCCTCTGGATCATGAAATCTGGAACATCGTCTTTAAACTGAATCCTGACATTTCTCTCAGTCCTGATTTCTTAAACAATGGTTTCATCCAACAATTTTGGGATGTGAATCAGATTAAAATTTGTAAACATGTCAAATCCTTCTTCACCAATGGGGTTCTCCCTCAGGCACTTAATGCTATTTTTTCACATTGATACCGAATTTGGATAATTCCTATGAGATTCATATTTTTAGACCCATTTCTCTTATCAACAATCTTTTTAAAATCATCATTAAATTCATTTCCAACAGACTTCCAACTCTCAGATAAAAAATTTTCTATGGGATCCAATTTAGTTTTATAAAGGGTAGATCCATTTAAGAATGTATTTGTCTTGCCTCTGAGTGTGTCAATAATTGGAATAAAAATAACATAGGAGGAATCATATTTATAAAACATGACATCACAAAATATTTCTAAACCATGTACTAGAGTTTTATCTTCAAAATTCTTCAAGGTTTTTGTTTTAACAACTTAGTTAACACTGAAATCAGAACACTCTTCAACTCGGCATATATCTCCGTTTTGATCGATGTCTCTACCATAAGATATTTTAAATGCACCAAAGTTGTCAGGAAATGTGACCCCCTATCTGTAATTTTATTCTCAATAGTATAATCCTACCTCAGTAATCTGATCAACTGTCTAGTGGACAAGAACAAACTAAAGACCATACAAGTCACTAGGAACGTGAATGATCATAATCATCTCATTTATGATGACAACAAAACCCTTTTCCTTCAATGGTTAAAAGGAATCATTCTTAATCTCCAAAATGTGATTTCTTTCTATTATGAGGTTTCTGGTCAAACAATTTGTAGGAAATAATACTTCATCATCATTAGGATGAACTACCCTCCTAGTTGAAAATGTAACATTATATGTGACCTAGGTCTGAAAGAAGGTATTCTCCTCTTCACTTATATTGGTGTTCCCATTTTATGGCGCAGACCCAAATATAGTCACATTGCAACTATTGTTGACCATGTTCTAAATCATCTATCTTTTTTGAAAGGTAAATATCTCTATATGGAAGGTAGGGAATACCTTGTTAAATCCACTATTTTCTCCAAGATGGTTTACTCCATGATGGTCTACAAATGGCCATCTGGTATCATTAAAAAAATTAACACCTCCATAATGAACTTCATCAGGACAAAGAGTATTTGGGGAAGAAAACATGTGAATGTTATTTGGTCAACTAGTTCAATGCCCATTGAAAATGGTGGTATTTGTATTAAATATATCAAATAATTTAATGAAGTACTTCATGAAAGACTCACTTGGAACCTTTTTCACAAAACTTCTTAAGCTATTACCATTCTTGAAATTAGGATTCATGAAAAAAATAAAATGGGAAATTTAAACATCATTAAATAATCAATCTAACCTTCCATCAAATACTACATTACCAATATTATGAATAACTCTAGTTGAATTGTATTCAGAGACCCCTCCATGAATTTTCGGTTAGATAACTGGAATTACATACCTTTAATTTACCTGATATCTCCTAATCAAACCATATATAATACCGATATCTCTATAAAAGAAATTTTAAACCCTAAACAAGATCACCTCCATGATACTATTTTTAACGTTATTGAAAACTGCTCTTTCTCTCACACCAATGATTTCTTATCATTGGAACATGCTCACAATGGTAAGATTAACTAAAATAAATTCTACAATCATTATTTATGTTACCTTGAGATAGATTACATTGGGTTAAAACATTTCAAAAAACCATGTATAAAACCATCGAGATTCATTCTTATCTAGAATCTTTCTCACAATAGAGTTCCCAATGAATTTTGCCTCCAATATTTTTCCATCCATCTCTGCTCTAATTAAAAAATATGTAATCAACATAAAGAAATTTATAAGAATCTATTTCTCTCATATACTACTACTTCTTCTCTTTGGAACTATATTCTTGTAATTTTTGGATGCATATGGTTGGATATGGATTCAGTAAAAGACTAACAATAGAATGTATAAAAATATAAGTATCTTAGTAAATCATGAACCTCCTCCTTATTGTGGTAGTTGAGCTCCCCCATGTGATATGGTATGATATGAATTCTATTATTCATAACAATTTGTCATTTAAACAAAATGAACGTTGGATGAAGATCCTCATTTCTATACATGAAGCTTCATTAATTTAAAAGGAAAACTAGCACATCCCCAAGTTTGAATTTGGTATCCAAAAGCTTCTAATGATTAAGGAATATTTTTGTCATCTGGATATCACTCTAGGGGTGTTCTGAAGGGCCCCCTACCAGGATGGATCAAAATCAATTTTTATGGTACCTCAAAGGGAAACCAGGGACCTTCATGGTGCGTTGATATTTTCAAGAATCACCTCTGTAAGATACATGGATGCTTCATGGGTTAATGTGGCATTTCTAACTCCCATGAAGGTGATATGGTGGGTCTAATTCATGCAATTTCTTCTTTCTATGCTCTTTGGATGGAACAACCAATGTATTGAATGTGAATTGATGATTATCGTTCAAGCGGTTTGTAATGGCATAATACATATTTCTTGTGCAATTCCTATCTGTTGGATGGAATCTAGTCATTCACTTATCAATCTTTACTATATCATGGACCAAATATATCAAGAAGAACACATAGTTTGAGATGGTCTTGCCAACATGGGTGAAAATCAATACACTACCTAGTTTGAACACCTTCTCATAACTCTAAATTCATTTCATGAAAAAATATTGTAATATGATCCCATATATTAGACTCTTGTAATCATTCAATAAATAATATTTTTTCTTTTATCGTTTTTGGCCAATGCATAACCTTTTTTTAAAAAACAATAGTGTTTTGATTGGTTAGAAGGTGATTTTTTGTGGTCTAGTATTGTAGTTTTCACCTCATATTGATTTACCAAAATGTGTGGGTTATAAAATTTTGTTATACATAACATTCAATGGTTTCTATGGGAGAATGAATTTATTAAAGTGGGATTAAAACATGAATGGTTTTGTGGTTATTATTATTGCTTAAATGTATTAGTTGAATTTGAATGGTAAATATATTTTATAAAATAATTAATGTATGAAAATAATTGAATTAAATTTTTGAATGAAATAATAATAATTTAAATTCTAACTCGTAATTGATTTCATTAACATAGATTATGGCTATTAAAAATTTCCATTAAATATGCATTTATACTGATTAATGAATTTAATAACCATTGGGAAATAATAATGTACGAATTGAGTGATCAAACCTTCATATTATGAAATATAGATTCCAATTAATGATTTATTTTTTTAATGTCGACTACTTTATTGTGACATAGTTGGGAACAATAGAGGAGACTGGAAATAGTTGTGCGGTGATGTTGGTGGGTGGTGATGAAGTGGTTTTTATCAATACTATGTATGATGGAATTTTTCAAGGATGTCTTCATATATATGATTTGTTTCTAGCGATTGTTTTCTCAACAAACACAATTTAGACAAAATTATTTACACCTAAATGTAATGTGTTCTATGTATATTTCCCAAAATTTATGTTATTTAGGATGTGTGGTTGGCTAACATATCATAACTTCTATCCAATTATGAATAATGCAAGGTATTATTTGAAAATAGAGGTAGTCATTTTTGGTTGTTGGTGGATTCATGGATGATGTCCTTCATGTCATAATACAAAAAATGTTCTGGATTTTAATTTTCATATTGATACATCAAGAGGGTCATTTGTTGTATGATTATTCCATGAGGATATTATCCATTTTTTTATTATATCGCACAGTGTTGGATATTGGATATGTGGTTTAATATATGCTATATATAATAGTTGTGATGGATTCAATTATTATAATTTGGTACATGTGGGTGGTTGGTTTAGTAGGGTTGTGACCCAACAAATAATAATATAGAATGTTTTAGATTATGGAAAGTTTGATCTTTGGGAATGATATTAGCAAAAATATATTGGTGTTTATATAGGGAGTACTTGATTATATTATTCATTAATAATATTTTATTATAATCAATGTGATATTTGGTGATTGGGTCCAATTTAGTTTGGATGGTAGTTCACATGTTAGCTTTTTTTTTGTTTTTCTAATTGTTCAGTGAAGCCTCATTATACTTTTTCCACATTTCCATGAGTTAATTATTGTAATATACTAACATATATATATTTAATTTGAACATAATATATATAATATATCTCATAGTATGGATCTATGATTTTTCAAGTCATTATAAACATAAATATCTCATATGATGGATATAGGGTTGAAGCCATTGCATATGACTATATATGGAATTTTATTAATTGATATGTTCTTCCTAAAATATTAATACATTGTTAGAATATAATAAATGTTTATTTTTTATATCGTTGGGTTGATTGGTAATTTTATTTATGTGTTCCTTGAATATTTTAGGTTCATTCCCACGATTATATTATTTTATACCCTCAGATATAGTCATCAAAATAGTGCTTATTGGAGGCTAGTTTTGGATTTCTCTATGATAAAATACTGATATTTTATAATATATAATCCAAACATAACAGTATGACTTATAGATTTATCAATGTGCAGCAAAAAAATAAAACAATCTAGTACATATTATATAGGATAATTATATCAATAAAATTACCTATGGTAGATACAGTTTTGAATAAATCATGTTTAAAATGTTAATTTTTTAAAATATTTTTTTTATTTTATATTGAATTTTAACATAAAATATAAATATATATTCATTAAAATAATATTTTAATATAATGAAATTATCTTTTTAATTCATTATGTACAATTATTTTTTAATTTAATATATTTTACAAAAAAAATTTATGTGATTTAAATGAAAACTAATTTCTCTACAAAACTACCACATTTCTGAAATTATATTGATAAAATATTTTATAAAATGTTTGTCAACACTTTTATAAATAAATTATATTTATTTCATATTTAATATATATCATTAATAATTATTAATTTTTATTTATTAAAATCTTTTTATCATTTTGTAATGTCATGTAATATTTCTCCCTGAAAATGTTTTTTTGTGTTAATGTTAAAAATTATATTTTATCACAACTAGAAATTTAACACAATTAAATGGATTTTATATTTTTTATTAAAATTATAATTTCTAATTTATAAATTCAATTATATTTTAGAGCATATAAATTATATTACCTTGATTAAATTTTATTTCCACGATAATCGTTAAAGGGTTATTTTTTATGACCTTTTTTTATTAATAATGATTAATTTTTATTTAATAAAATATAATTTTCAATTTCAAATAATGAAATTAATATTATATTCAAATAAGTAATAAAATTATATTAACACATATTTAATTGGTAATCCGTACAAAATATGATTATGAACACACAATTTATGAAAACATTTTTCTAAAGATAGGTTTCCTATATTATTATTTTATTATTTTTTAAAAATTATAATATTTTTAATTTGATTTTTATTTTATAGGGCTTATGTTCTGGATCATCACATACTAATTTTGAATAAGGGGTTACCTTTTATTTAAAATAAATCTTAAATTACTACATAAAAAATAATATACCAAGGTAAAAATAAAAATAATAAAATGTAAAAGCAAAATGGTAAATGTTTCATAATTTTTTTTAAAAATTTATATAAATGTATGTTTTTGGCATTTTCAACAATATATCAACCCATAATCCATTATTTATTAATTTTTTAACCAATTACCCTAGAAAAGTGTCATTCCATAATTTTTAAAGAATTAGTGTTCCCAAAAGTCTAGGTTTCATTTCATATAAAAGGAATCACTTCCACCCCTTCATAATATACCCATCCTATATAATATTTTCTTGAGAAATGTATATTTTTTCATACTAAAAACACATATCTTATTTAATATATATTATTCAAATTAAAAATATCCAAATTCATTAATTTTTAGAGATACAATCAAGAGAATGATGATGTTCTCAATGTGAGTATTACTTAATCCTTATATTTTTCTACTTATTCATTCCCTTCAAAACATATCCATACTATAGTTATATAATAATGATATATAAAAATCATACTAAATTATTATTATATTTATGGAATTATAATTATTTCATCATTTCTGTATTATTAGAAAATTAATCAATGTTGATTGTGTGTTGTGAAGACAATCACCTCCATGAAATAATCTTTTTCATATTTAATTTGGGATTTATTTTTTTATGAGAGTGAATAAAAATATATTTCCTTAAACTAAACACTATATAGAGTTTTATAATCATTTTTTAATAATTATAAGGAATTTCTTCACCATACTCACAAATCGAACTATAAAATATTCATACATTGGTTATTTTAAGCTACTACGTCAAGGAAGTTATAATGTTATATCATGGTTGAATATGAAAAATGTAATGCCTTAAGTTTTTTCAATATTTTTATTACCAAAGGAATTTAATATTCTATATATTATAAATACACACAACACTGAGTTTATATTGTGTTACATACATCACCATGTATATCTTATATCACATGCAATATTCAATTTTTATGAAACATGTCACACCATTAAAATATTATTATATAATGTTATAGTGATAAAATATCCATTGGAATTGAGTGTATGAATAAGGTTAATTAAATTATAGAAAAATATATATATATTAAATATGAATTATTTGGTGAAACGTTAATTGGTAATGAAAATAATAACCATTTTAAAATTAAGATATTTTCTTCTGAAGAATTATTTCATTAGAAATAAATACAACTTACCTCAATAACATAAAAAAATATGGTGATTAATTTAAATGAAATGAAAATGTTATATATCAAAAAATATATTTATTTCTATCATATGCATTTTTTAGAAATTTTTTAATAGTAAATCAAATTTTAGGCCTAAGAAATAATTTTTCTAAAAAGCTATTTTATCTCTTTTTTATAGAGAACGTATTCATAAAATAATTATTTAATTTTTTATAAAATTAATTTTTAAATCCTTATATAAATATTATATTAGGGAGAATATTATTTATTTTTATGAACAGATTCATTTGTTTATTAATATTGGAAAATAATGAGTTTTAATTAAAAATTAGGTATTATTTTAAATAATTTATAAAGGTGAATTATAATTATAATAGGTTTTAATTTAAAAATAGTATGAAATTTTATAAATTATTCAATTTTATATAATTTAATATTTTTATATTGAATTATGATATAAAAACATTACGACCATTAGATCAATTTTAACCCCAATTTTCGCTACATTTGTCAGATTATTTTTTAATTAAAATTTCCCAAAATTTTTAGCTTAATTTGAAAAATTGGATTCCATATTTTAAATCAGATTAATAAATATTATCTAATTATTAAAACATAATTTTTTATCAAGACAAATAGTGAATGTAACTAAAATTAATTAAAGTGGATAAGGTAAAAACGGGTTTAAAAGGGGTTAATATAAAATCATAATAGATATAATTATATATTATTATCAATAAAACCAATTCTATGGAAATAATTTGACCATTAATCATATATGTTTTGAGAATTTATAATTCCAGACACTTTTGACTTATGAAATAATGAGGGAGAACTCAATTCTTATTAAAAATTTCATGTGTGTCATCTCCCCAACTTATTAATAGCCTCCACATATCCTCTACCCATCAGACCCTGAAGAACATGTTTCTATAATTTAAATTCCCAAATAACTTCCCAAAAACCATATAACAATACAATATTCTTTATTATGGACAAAAACTCATCATAATAATCCTTTTATTGTAATCTTATGTTTGATAACCGATAAAGAGGAAATTCTAATCAATGATTTTTTTTATTTTTTCTTCATCCACCTCCTTTAATTATTTTACAATTATTATGTAATAAACATAAACAATTTCTTATACTTTGATGTTGTTATTTGATTTTCATGACCTAAAACAATCTCTACAACCATCTAATTGGTTATGAAATCATCGTTTCTATTTGTGGTGGACTACCGTTTCGTGAACTGATGTCATTATTTTTTATATTCCCACCTATTAAGGATATACATATTGATGGATAATTTGAATTTATATGATATTAACAATATTTATGATATTTATTATTTTGAATCTTTTATAGGAAAAATAAATTTATATCCTTGATTTTTTAGGAATACGATAAATTTCATCATGTGTACGGCAGGCTACCATCTCGCAAAACCATGTTATTCATTCATGATTTAAAATGAAGGAATTAAGTATTTGTTTAATTAAAAAACAAACACACACACACACATATATATATATTATATAAAAATGATTCTTTAATGTAAATATTAATCACTTACTTTTATTTCATACAATCGAATAAAAAAATGAAATATCATTCATTCGTATGTATGACCTATCGTCAAAATGAAATGTGTATTTCATTTCATATCACGAAATATTATAGATTAGTATCTATAAATTCATAATATATATATATTTATTTATGATTTTTATATCATGTTTAAAATTATATATCTGATGATACCATGTTCTATATAAGAGGACTAGGAAATAGAATGCCTATATATATTGGAAAGACAATGCGGTTATTTCTCCAAACATGATTTTATCCAGAAGGTTTTAATATATGAGTAATATAAGGTCGTGGGGAAATCATATATATTATTATATATTTGATTATAGTTATTAATATATTTATAATAAACATATATTTATTAAATAAGAGGTTCGATCATGTATGAATGAATTCAAGACATTAAAAAAGGGATTTATGTCATAGTTTTTAATTCAATGACACACATGTCATATTTACCTTCTATTTCATTTCTGTTTTATATATTTATCGCATGTATATATATTGGGATGATTCTTTAAAAAAATTTATGGGTTTGAATAACAATTTTATATTTCTCTTTCATAAGTTATGATGTAAATTTTTTTGAAATCAGTGAAGGATTTTTGTATTAGTTTTCCTTCATTAAGACATATGTTATGTTATGAAAATATATTTTTATGAGGTTTAAATATTACTCCTTATTTTTGTAATATCATGAATTTAATTATCCTTATGATATTTTAAATTTAATTTAATGTTATTCATTTGTGGGTTTTACATTTCAATATTGACTACGTGGTATAGGTTTTATAATAAAATATCATCTTTTATTAGTAATTTTTTTAATTACGATTCCAATGATGAAATACTAAAGTATACCTCAAATTTAAATCAATAAATTTACTCTCATATGGTTATGTTATCATAATACATGATTTCCAATCATTTTACTTGTTATTTACGCATTATTTTAAAAATAATGTTGTTTTGAAATATAATCTGTACTGTTGAAAAAAACATTATCTTCCAAAACCATGATTTCTAAAATGGTTTTAAAAAAATTTCTTATATTTACATAAAATTATTATCGAAATACATTTTAACCATTTCTTAATTTTTTCCAAATTTATTCAAAGGATTATTAATTTCATTTTCAATAATAATTTTGGATTTTATTTTTAAAAAAATGTGGATTGAATATTGGTTTTTAAATGATTAGAATGATAAAATCTTCCTTATCTCATAAAGATTGTTTTATTTGAAGCTATTTTTTATAATATTAAAAGGATATTTTAAAATATATGTATTTTCAAAATGAATTATGTTTTAAAAATTATTTTGTTTCATGTTGAAAAAGATATTTACATAAATAAATTTTTAAAATTAATTTTTAATTATTTATTTATATATTTTCAATGTTATTTTCATATAAAAGAATTTCAAAAAAAATATCATTTTCAAAGAATTATTTTCACATTAAATGTTCAATGTGGTCGTTCAAAATCATTATTCTTAAAATATGAAATCCTTTGATATTTTATTATTCATTACTAAGGATATTTCCAACAGTTACCATTCTTATTATTTCTCTAAATTATTTATGTTTATTATGAAAATGAATTTATCAAACTCATTTATATTTTATTGGTTATACCATGATAGAACTCTTTTGAATCATGTTTCCTTTAGTAGGTTATACTACAATTATATTATGAAAAGATTATGAAACATTTCTCTTCTTCAAAGGTGATAATATTATGAAAAATGATATGATACCATTTTAATTTCATTAATTCTGATATGTTGACTATTTTTTGATCTTTTTGAACACATATATATGATTTTAATTATTGGTAGTGGTTAAGTTACAACCAATAAAATTATATATGTTATATCAAATGATGTCTCAGACCATTATATATCTCCACTCACTTGAGTAAATAATTATATATCATGAGTTATATGAGAATGGAATGGGTATTTATCTATATTTAATAATGGAATTTGTATTCTATGATTATATTTTGAGTGATCCTTGGAAACTATGATGGTTTAGGAAGTTATCACATTCCTCTATGAGAAAATATTTTCAAATGGGGAGAGTGGTGTGTTCCACCAGGGAGATATAACCCTGAATAGATTTCAATTGTATTTTTTCGGCATTGAACCATGACTAAGAAGGAAATTAATTTCTATATTTATCTATATTTCAATCTATAATGTCGTATTCAAATTTTATTCCCTTATGGATTATATTCTTGGATTATCTATTGAATCCTATCTTCGGAACTCAAAATATATATTCCATGAATCATGTTTCCCATCTTTCATAACAAATGTATGGTCTTAAAAATTTATGACCATTTTATCAAACAATTATGTTCATGTTATGCTTACAAATTTCCATTCATTACCCTTTCTGATCAACTACGGACACCAATATTTATGTCTACCATACCCATGTTCTGAAGAATTACGTCCGGTTCTATATGTTTGGAAAGATTAAAAAGGGGGATGCATTTTTGGGATATATTTATGATTATTCATGATGTTAGAATATATTTTACCATGTCTCCAAACACACTAAACTCTTAAGATCAAGAGATTGTGATGTTGTAATGTTATGAAAATTAATATAAAAAATGAAATATCATTATATGTTAAACCTGGCTTGATATATTTTGTATCAAAGTAAATTATTATGAAAACATTATAATCCTGTATGGTAAAATTTAGTGAAATACATTTGGAAATTTCATAGGATATTTCTATGGATGTTTGTAATGATAATTATAAGGATGAGTCTATGTATTTTAAAATTTCATAGAATTTTGTAAAAGGATAGAGAGAGTGGTTTCAATGAAATTATATCAATATATAGATATAAAAAGTTTATTTTTATATGTAAAATAGTTGCCTAGGGTTAATAGCACTGAAAAAAATGATTGAGATGGACTAAATAGTCACATGGTACATGAAAATGGCCCTTGATTCACACCAAGTTTAAAAATTTATACGGAAATGAATTTGGAATTTATAAACACATTATAAACAATCATGAATAAATGAAAAATATGATGACTATGAATGGCCTATGATAATCCTAGGCTTCAATAGATTAAATAGTATTTTTCATAATATAGACGTTATATAATTTATTTTTATGATTAATTGGAGTCCCACTATGTTTTTTATTATTGAGACAATTACTATTCGTTTTAGATAATAGTAGGAACCAGATAGATCTGGGATAACATTGAATATGATATAAAATTTTATATGGTGAATTTAAATGGGGAGATAAATGGATTTAAGGGTATTTTTATTATTTATATATAGTTATCATAGAAATTGATGCACAATACTCCCATTATAAAACTTTTGGAATCAACATGTAAGTGAATGATAAATTGTTTTTTGAGATTTTATGAAATGGACACCATGAATTAATGAAGATTAATTTTATTTTATGTCATAAATGTGGGAAGAATAATTCTAATGAATGAATTATTTTGGAGATTATATGTTCAATGTGTGGGTAAGATGGGAATAGAGTATGAAATTCGAAAGGGAAAATAAAATGATCAGCTTACACAAATGTGTGTAATATTTTCCATCATATGGAATTATAAATGGATGAATGCATTAAATGTGCAATGTATGGAAATTATTAAAATCAATGTTCAAGGGGAAAATCACATGATGATAATAGGAATGTTGATTTGAAAAGTGTTTTATTGCAAGGTTATATTTTTATTAAGGGAATATATCTGTTAATATGTTCGATATTTTGATAGAATGTTATTGGATTAAACAGATGTAATATATTAATAATAACATTGAATAGAACCAATTATTCAATAACTAATTAATGATTTGATGAAAAATAGGCATATTCAAATATTTATTGAGTTAATAACCTTTTTGGATTTAAGGAATATATCTAATAATATATTTTTAAGGAATAATGAAACATGTATGATTTAAATACGGTTTTATAGAATTTCAGGTTATTACCATGGTTCAAGTTAACACATGAGGAATATACATACTTTTTTGGAATGTGAAAATCAAATACCACGTTATTGTATATGGTGATTAATGATAATATTATTAGACATATTTAGTTACCCTTTATTTAATGTTTTTGAATTTAATATTTTGGAAGGGTCATAATGTTAACCATTTAAGTAATGATTTACTTTAAACATTGGATTAGTCTTAGATATTCATATATTAATCAGCCATAAAATGATTTAACCATATTTCATAACATATGATAACCATTTTATTGTGATGAAAATAAAGATGAAATGAATAAATTATCAGTCTCTTGTTGATCTTAAAACTCAGAAGAGACTCAGGAACAAAAAAATCACCCACATTTCATTGAGTATGAGATAAAGTGGAAAATGACCTATACAAAACCAATAGATGATATTGTGCCTATAAAAAGGAATAAAATCATGAGTACAACTTCTAATGAAATTTTTTCATATTAATTGAAATTATAATCAGTTAAAATGAATTATTACTATCAATATTTTTATTGATATCAATTAACATTTTCACGCCTCTTTGGTTTAAGCATTTCTTGTTGATAACATTCTACAGTTCAGCCACTTTCCATTGATTAATGTTTTTTATCAGTATCCATCGGTATTAGGGGGCTAGTTTTCCTTATCATTCCCATGATCTCACTCCAACTTATTTTCTTTTATTTGAAGACCTAACATGTTTTATTACAGAGGACTTTATAAAGTCTATTAATCTTTTTCTAGTAGATTTTTTATTAACCATTTTCACTAAGTGGGTTTCAATGATTAAATTTTCAAATAACTATCATTCATAAGAAAGATGAGTTTCTAGGGGAAAATTCATTTTTATGAGTGTATAAGGATAAATATAGAGATTCAGTAAAATATATTTTTTCGAATTAATTAAATATTTTAGATATTTTTCAATATGCACAACATCAATATTACATGAAACACTATTTTGATCTTGTGTTTTGTACAACACTAAGTTCAAATAAAATTTGACATACTGTTATAATAATAATATATAATTTTATAGTTATCACCATACCATGGGAACACAAATATGGATAATAATAATTTAATTAAGGAAATATGGTTTATGAATTTATATTAAATTTATTATTTATAGAAGAGTTAATTATACATAAAAATAAAAACAATATGAATACGACGAAATATTTTTCCTAAATAAACTAATTTTCTATGAACAAATATGTTTTTCCACAATAAATTCACAAAACCGAATGGGATAAATTTTTTCAATGAAATATAAATTGTATATCTTAAATAAACTATTTATAATTCATCATATTTTTTCTATTTAATATTTAATAATAATTCAAATTTTAGGATTAAAATAGTTTTTCTTCTAAATATTTGTTATATCTTGTTTTTTAGTGCACATATTTAAAAAAAATGCCAACATTATATAATTTATTTTAAAAAATAAATTTTAAATTTTAATATATAACATATCTTCTGTTGAATTTGTGATAATTTAATGAAATTTTTCATTTTTGATAAATACTGAAAAATATTGACTTTTAATTGAAAACTACATTTTCGTTCAAAAAATTTATAAACATAAATTTTATATTGAGGTTTTTTTGAAAGTAATATTAGTTCAATTTTATGTCAATTAATCTAATATTGTTCATTGTATTCATTTTAATATAATATATATATATATATAAACTCTCTAATATTTTTAATAATTTCGCATTAAAAACTCATTTTCTTACCGTGTCTGCGGGACTTATTTTAAATTAGATTATTCATATTATTTCAAAAATAAAAAATAAAAAATGATTCCTTATTTTTAATAAATATTATTTATATTATATAATAATTTAAATATTCAGTTTAAATAAAAATGAATTGGTAATAAAGTTAAGATTTATTAGCATGGTTAAGGTAAAATGGGTTTACATGGGGTTAACCTAAACAGATCTGGATAAAACAACCTGTACACAAGGAAAAAAATGGTTTATGCTGTTATATCGACCATTAAACCACTAATTTTCTACAGTTTCCCTTTTTTAATCTTTTTTACATATGAAAATTTATTTAGAACTCAATTCATTGAAAAATACCATGTGTGTCCTTTCCGCATTTATAAGTAGCCCCACCCTATCAGCTATTACTCAGAACTTCAAACCTATTTGGTACATCTAATCCCAACCCAAAAAACTTACCCACCTTCCTAAAATCATTTTGGAATCCTAATTTGGTACCAAAAATCCACTCTAGTGAACATAAGGACAATACCCATAGCCTAGGTATCATTCATCCAAGTGAATTTCGGTTTTATTTTATCAACCACCACCAGTAATTATTGTTATACCAAACATATTTAATTACATTAGTATAAAACATATTCATAGATTATTCTAATTATAATTAATTGACCAACAAAAGAATCAAATTCAACCACATTGGAAACAAAATTATCATCCATGTGTATGTCAGACAATTACCAAACTAACTAATGTCTTTCATTTCTCCATTATCACCTCTTAAGAATTGATATAATGAATGATCAATTTATTATAGTATATATATATTATATTTGTTTTGTTATTATTATTTTTTAATTAAATTTAACATATAACTTAATATATTCAATTTTTGGGAATATGATAACAATGTTCATGTCTATGAAAATCTACTACCTCATAAAGCGATGTGACTCATTAACACATTGAAGGGAAGGTATTAATTATTTATTTAATGAATGTTATATATAAATATATATTAAATTAAGGTTATTATTTAATGAAAATATATATAACACAATTTTATATCATTATATCATACAAGAAAATGGTAATAGAATTCAGGCATATGAACGACCTACTGTTTCCATGATGTTTTTATTTAATTACATGTCACTAAATTTTATAAAATAAAATGAATTATATATACCAAATGTATTTTATATCCATATCAGGTTTTACATTACATATTTTATTATACAAGTAATAAAAGGTCATATGAAAATATTATATGCTATAATATATATAAATATGATTATTTAATTGATTTATAATTAACATATATTAATTATATATGTTTTTTGAATGTGTGTGAAGTAATTAAAGAGTTATTGAAATAGATTTTCATCTCATATTTTACATCCTTGAGACGCATGCCATATTCAGTAGCCATTAGTTGTATATGGTTTAAATTGTGAACATGAATGTATATATTTATTTCTATAATATATTATATTGGTGTTAACATATAAATTTAATTATCTCCCATTGATGGGTTTTACGATTCAAAATTTTACAAATCGATAAAATATTTTTATCTCAATTTACCATTATTGAGACATAAATTATATTATAGACCTATATTATTTTACGAGGTATATGTAAATTTTCTTTTACATATAAAATCATTGAATTATTTAACATCAATATTTTATAAGATTCATATAATTTTTTTCATTCGTGTTTCATATGATTCAATGTTCTCTAAATGGTTTTGTTTTTAGCTACAATCTAATAATTTATTGGAATTATTTAGGAATATTCACAAAATGATGAAATTATTTAATATGTCTCTAAAAAAACTCATTAATTTTCATCACCTATTGTTTTTTCATTTGAATAAACAGTTTCCCACCATCATCATCTCTTTATGTACTCAATAGTTAATAAATAAACATTTCATGCAAAATCATATTTTCGGTGAAAAAAATATTTTACATAAAAAACATTTCAAAAGTTGATTTAATATATTAAAAATTTATATAAAATTATATATTAAATAACTTTTTTACTTAGGATTTCATTTTTAAATATTATTTTGAAATAAATCTTCTTGCCACATTGAAAACAAAGCCCATTTTTCTTTTATTGAAAATTTGAAAGGATTATTTTTTTAACGTGTACGCCATTAATGAAACTTTCTCCAATCAGGAGTATTATTTTTGAATTTTTTACCTTATATGTAATCAATGTTATTTTAATTTAAATTTATTTTAAATAAATTATGTTTTAAAAAACTGTTTTCCATAGAGAAAATAATTTTTTATTTATGAAATATATTAAATGATTTGTGAAAACATTCATAAATTAATTTCAATGTTATTTTCAAATTAGAGGAATTTGAAAATATTTTTTGTTTTAAAAATCTATTTTCAATGAATGATCTTTTTCCATAAGAAATATTATATGTTACCTTTCAAAACTATTATTTATACAAAATTTAATCCATTGATATAAATTTTTATTTACTATGTATATGATCTAAGGATGACACTCTAATTTATTAACGGAATATTTAATTATTATTTTGACATGATATTTATGAAACTTCTTTCTCTTCCATGGGATCTACTTTGATATAACTATTATTAAACTAACATCTTTCCATAGATTATTAAATGATTAAATGATTAATGATTATTAAAATAATCTCTTCTCTAAAAAATAAGATATGAGGAAATTTTTATGAAACCATTTTATTGTCATGGTTTATGACATGCAAAATATATAATGATCTTGTGGAAAACATATAAATGCTTTTCATTTTGTGGGGGTTGTTATGATAAAACAAATAATTGTGCTTATGTTATAAACAAATATGTATAGAAAATATATATAGCTTTAATTCATTGGGTAAAGACCTATATTTCTTGTGATAGGAATGACTATATTGCGGGGTTAAATCATATTAGTTAGGTGATTTTTTCACTCTGATGGTCGTGGGAGTTAACCATGACATCTATGGTTGTTTTTGTAGTGATCCCCTTCTACTGTGAGGAAGGGGATACCAATGGAGATAGTGGTTTGTCCCTCCTAATATGTGTATCTTCAAATAGATGTCATTTATATCTTTTGGAAAAAATAATTCAATGTTAAGGAACTGAGTTTTAATGCTTATTTGTATGACCAAATTCTATGTCTTATGAAAAAGGTATTATATCACGGTTCATGTTATTTAGTTATCTTTGGATTCAGGTAGTAATAATTTACAATTACATCATGATTTAAGGTTACAATCATTGATATCCAAGGTATGGTATTAATATTTTATAATCATATTATCACATTGTTATAGTTACATTATGCTTTCATATATCCTTTGTTTACCCTAATAGAGCTTCTGGGATAACCATTTTTATTTTTCCATTACCAATGTTATAAATAAAGATTTTGAGTTGCATGTATTTATGAAAATTAGTAATGGGGGAGATATTTATGGGTGATTTTTATGATCATTCACCATTTTATAATATAATGTACCAAGTCTATAATGAAAAAAACTATTTTGGTCCTCATGCATGTGTATTGTAATGTATTAAATATTTACCAACAAAGATGGAATATCCATGTGTGATAATCTTGTGTCTCTATTCCAAAATATTATTAAAATGTTAATAATTTAATAATATATAAATTATTTTTTTTATTGTTATATTAATAATATATTAATTAGTTTACACATTATTAAACAAACATCTTCAATTTCTAAAATTATCAATATAAGAGGAAAATTGTTCCATTTTCAAACACATGTAAATAAAAACTATGTAATAAATAAATTGATTATGATAAGAAGTATTTTTTAAAATTCAATATAGTTTTTATAGTTTCTAATAAGGTATATAATAATATCAACACAAATATATAGGATTTTAGTCGCATTCCTATAATGAATCATTTTAATGGTAAGGGTTTATTATCTCAAATTTGTACCCCATTATAAATATTTCTTATTATAACAAATTTCTTTTTTCGGAATATTGAATATACCACCCCTATAGTATTTTTTATCATTATTCTCGTATATTTCATAGTATTTAATTGTTTATTCCATGTTATTTGAGTCATATGGCTTGAATAAAAAATTACTATTGTTGTAAGGGTTCCATCAGCTCTATTTCTGATTAATAGGGTCTTCATAACTCTTATATGAATATAGATTGAATTCTTTATATCATTTTGAAATTCCATTATTTTATTTTATATGTCCTAATGCTCTCAACATATGGTTCTTATCATTCTGTATAATAAAATATATGATAAAATTTATTCCATAAAAAGCATATCAACTGCAAGAATAACTTCAATTCATATCATTGAAATTGTTTTTTTGTGTCCATGTTTCCTCTATTAAATTAAAAATAATAATTTCCATTTTAATAATTATCGTGCTTTATTTTAAATATATTATAAAATAAAAATCATTGAACATATCTCTAATGTGTATTATTTTAATTTTAAAATAGAATTAAATGAATAATAAAATATTTGTTTCCATTTTTATCACAATATATTTATTACCATGATTTTTTATTCATTTAAATGATATTTTTCTAGAACTGGATATTATAAAAATTTAAAAGGTTTTCCCATTGAAAACTAATTAAAATATGTTGTATGTAATTATTACTTCACCTTATATAGAATTATTTAATGGTTTTTTTGTACTATTTGTCTTCTTTTAAACATTTTTTCTATAATATTTTATCACTAATGAAGTTGTGTTTTGATTGAAATATAAATTTTATTATGTTAATATTTATTATTTGAAAATGATATTTTTGACATACAATGATTTAAAAAATTCATGTTATGTATAAATTTTAAGGAACAAATCTATTATCCTTAGATTCATTAAGATATAATGATGAAAACATTAATATCTAACACATATGTATAGATGTTGAATGGTGGGGACATATAAAACCCTACAATGAATTGATTTCTTTTTATATCTTTCATGATATTCAATATTTTACAAAATTTTTATGGTCACACTAGTATGGGAATATGTTTTTCTCAAATTTTAAGGCATGGCCATAGCTGGTATATTCACATGGGCTTGGAAATAAATAATTTTCTCCTATTTTGTTTCTTATATATCTAGATGTTTTTTTACTATCTATTTTAAATGTTATAAAATATTTCAATGATGATCAATAAATTTAAGAAATCAAATCTTTTCATGTTGTGCCTTATTATAATAATATTTAATGGTTTTTGTCCTATAATCATGTTGTGTAAATATTGATATGTATTTGGGGACATGTCATACATTTTTTACATACATTATAAAAATGGTATATTCATAGGTTTATCTATATTTTTTTCTTATTTCATTTTATGATCTTAGGATCTTTTAATATGATATTAATCATATTCTCCATGTTATAATTAAATTATATAATCTAATACATTATATTATGCCTTTTAAAAATTGATAATATAATCTAACACCTTTATTATTTTTCATACCATAGTTTGTTAATATGATTTTATTATGTGTAATTTATATATAATGGTATAGAGGAACATGCTTATGGAATACTGTTTTCATGTGTTTTCAAATAATACATTTATAAATATAATATTAAATATTATAAACAATTATTCATTGATGTGTATGACTATTTATTATATATATTGTAAAAATCATGAAAATAATGATTCCATTTAGCAATTATTTGTTTTAGATGAATTTTCTGATATAAACAATTGTTTTGTTATTTTTGGAAGTTTTTTTCTTTTATTATGGGGATTATTTTATATAAACATAGTTAAAATCATATGGGTATGACTAAAATATAATACTACATATATGATCTCATAGTTGAATATTTGAAATACAAATATTATGCGTTCTTTAATTAAATATCGACCTTTTCTTAGAAATAAAAGTGGATACCTGATTTGGAATAGATGTACTAGTAATTTGTAATATTGAATGTTTTATATTGGATATTTACTCAAACATCTCTATGTTCTTGATAAAGAGTCATAATTGCACACCTATATTGACACTTCCATGTATATTATTTGGTCATTTAAATTTTATTTTAATTAAATAGTAATGAATCAATTATGTTCTGTAAATAAGTGATGATGTATATGTGAAACCAACCAAATGAATATTTTATTGAATTCAGAGAGATTTTGGTTTAGATGAGTGAATGTTTTATTGGTTTCAAGAGTAAGACATTTTATTTATGTTATTTATTAATTAATATTATTATAATTCTATTAAGATATTAATAAATCATCACTCACATTCACCACTTTTGGATTCAGAAATAAATGATATTTGACTAAACCATATAATCAATTGATTTTTGAAAAAATAAATACATTCAAAATAAGAAAAACCCATGTGATTATTCCATATAGCCTATCATTAATCATGATAATCAATTTTAAATAAATGTAATATAAAAAATAACTATAGTATATTAGGGTAGACCTTCAAGAATGTTAGAGGGGGGAATTTTATGATTGAATGAAAGTCAACATTCATTTATATAAAAAATATTGTTTCTATAAAAAATGGTAATATAATAAATGAAATGGAAGATGTAATATGTTTCTAAAATCGGGTCATAGGTGAAAAATTACTTAGTAAATATAAAGAGCTCAATGGAAATACTGAAAGTAATAAACGGTTTTTCCTAGTATACAACATATTGTGTATTATCTAAAAATCAAGAAATATAGACAATATATAACTTAATTATTTAATAAAATGAATAAAAATTATGAAAGGAACTAGAAAAACAACAAAAATGGAATTTCTATGTGACCTTATCCTTGGAAGTGTGTTCTCAAGATAAAATCGAGTGTGTATCACTAACCATCAACTCATGAAATAAGTGTTTTCTATTTTTATCTTATTAATCCATCATCTCAATATATATAATAATTTTAAAGGTCATAGAATCTTCAATCAGAACACTATATATTGAATTATTAATGTAAACATTTTGTTTCAATATTATTCTGACCCGTCTATATAAATTATCTCTTATATAGGTTCATAGGAATGTGTTTCGAATAAAATCACATTATCCATCTGATAGTCCAATAAAATATGATATTAGGAATGGATTTCCTAAATAGATAATGATAAATTACATAAAAGTAATGTCTCATAAAAAATTCCACCCATTATTGTATATTAATAGATTGATGACTTCAACCTACGTAAGAAAGATATCCTCATTGTATTGGTGTATTTAGTAATCATAGATTACAAAAAACTGAAAATTTATTAAACTCCTATAATGAACTAAAAAATGAATTCAATAGTCAATCATAATATATTGAGGATGAAACCTAATTATAAATAAAATATTTTTTCATCTAATTCCATTTATTTTATAGAAATTAATAATTAATATTTTAAGGAGACAATTTATTTATTGTTGGAAATAATTAAACATTGAGATTTTGGAATATATTTTTCAAAAGTAATATAATATTCACTATCTTTCAACAGATTAAACACTAAAATAAATCCAAAATAAAATATATATTAATTTTAAATAATGATATATATCTAGTGGTAGATAAAATTGTTCTTATGAAGTCATAATCCATACTAATTTGGATTAAAAACACAAAATGTTTCATAACGGTGTTTCCCAAAAAAACTATTTAAAAATATGATTTTCACAAAAATGAAAATATTTTAAATTGATAAATTTTAAATTTTTTAAAAACACCATTTCTAAATTCATCAATTATACATTATATTATGTGGATTTTGTTTTTATTTTTTTAGAAAATTAAAGATTTTTTGAATAGTTAGATTATAACTTTTGAGATTCAAATTGTAACTATTATGTAAATATCATTATTGAATAAGGTATTAGTAATTTATGTGGTATTTTTTTATATAAAAATTATAATTTTAATCAGTAATTTAATTTTTATAAAATTATTTTTTTGAATTTCTGAAACATGTGATTATTTTTGGGGGAACCCCAATAATATTTCACATATAAGACTTTTCACTTGAAATTAAATTAATAAAAATTATTTATATCTGTTTGAAATTAAATTTATTAGGAATTATTTTATATATTATTTAAAATGATATATATGAATTGAAAATTAAATTTTAATTGTTTCATAAAATTGAGAATACTATGATTAAATTTACTAATAAGCGAGATTGTGAGTGGGTATTTTTCAAAGAATAATTTTATTAATGTTTCAAAAATTTTATGTAACAAGTAAAATTAATATATATAAAATGTTGAATAAAATAATTTTTTTAAATATACATAATTATATAATGATAAATTTAATTTTAAAAATTAATGACTGTTTTTAAGAACATATAACCTTACAAACATTTTTATTCTATATTAATTTTTTCTCTATATATTAATTTATTTAATTAAGACAATTTTTTCTCATTTTTTTAAATTTAATTAGATTAAATAAATAATATATTAACATTTATCAATCCAATATATTTTTTAATTTGGATTACCATATAAATTTCATAAAATAAAATTACAAGGCCTTAAACTACTTTCCAATGTAAAAAATGAAAATGTTTAAATGTAAAAACCTATGGTAAATTGACATGAATTTTTTTAAACATTTTTGTATTTTTGTGGTAAAAATATAATTTATGTTTTATTACCTTCATGAAATTATTTTTTAGATTTATATCCATTGAACATTGACTAGTGTTATTCCATTATTAGAAAAACATGGGTTTGATAAAAAGTTCCCATTTTTAGTTATAAAAGTAAAAAATATACACATCTTCATGCTACTACAATATTATATGTTTAAATCTAGAAACTAGTAAATTGTTTTTCCTAGGTAATCCTATATCATTCTCCTTGTCCGCATTTGAAAATATTTTATAATTTTCCCTTCATTTTCAAGGATACTATCACAAGAATTTTAAATCCCCAAAGTGATTATTAATTAATTGATATATTTTTTATCTTTTTCTATCCCTTTTAATCAAATAATAACCATATTTATATAATTAAATTTGTGTAAATTATATTATTAATTGATATTATATTAATGGAACAACATTTAATTTTTCATTCCCATAGACTTAAAATAAAATAATGTTGATCATTTATTGCGCATACTGCAGCCTCCAAAATGTAATGTTATTTGTATATCTTATTGATTATAATTTTTTTTATAAACCACATAAAATATGGATCATAAAATTAATGAAATTTAAATAATTAACTAATAATTATTTTTATTGTGATAATAAATTTCATAACCCTAGTAACCAATCAAAATATGCTTTTTCATGTGAGGTTCGGTCTAAACTCTTAATTGAACAATCAAATAAACATATACCATATATGAATATTTGATCATATGTACTAAGAATATTGTTTTATAAAAATAAATTTATTATTTCTTTTTTTAGAGTGGTTTTTTTCAGTATTTCACGTATTATTTTTCTATCATCATTATTTGATAAAATTTCCGAAATAAGCCGAATGAGATTCCATTATAATGAAAACAATATAAAAAAATTAACTAAATAGTATATTATAATTTTTTCACCCTCTGTTTCAAGAACATGTCCCATTATTCAAGTATTTTGAGAATAAGAAATGGTTATTCTTTGTTTTTTGTGGTTCCAAGGTGATTTGGATACATTTGTGGCCTTTGAGAGGTTCATCGTTTCAGCACGTTTAATAGAAATCGTGTCGCATTTATATAAAATAGTGAAATGGATGAGAGTGAGAACTAGTCCAGATCATTATTGGGACATGGTATAGCTAATCCATGTAGATGCAAATGTAAAAATCTTATTCATTATATATAGGTAAATTCATAGTTGTTTCATTATTTTTCTAACTATGTGACCCATCTATGGGAGGTATAGGCTTGAGATATTTTCACCATATTGTTTGGACATTGTATTACAAACTATGTAGCCAAACTAGGAAGCATAGAGTAGTCCCAAAATAAAATTTGGATCAAATCTGAAATACTCCATTATTCCGTCATTATTCCCCTACAATCTCCATAAATATGATTCATTTTTATTCAAAAGAATGATTGATGATACCATTCAATCATGGGGACATCCGTAGGTTCATCAATGTGTCATAGATGAATAAATTCGTCTATAATTGTTCATTATTTATCACTCATATTAGATCCATGGTTCCTCGCTCTTCCTACGAAAATAATACTTATCCCAAAATGAATATAACATTTTATTATGATTAATTTTATGATGATATAATAAGGGTTCTATTTAATTGAATGAATGTAGTGATTAGATCATGATGTTTCATTTGTTCATTCTCTATTTTCTCTAACTATAGTTTGTTAGGTGGCTTCTCTGTTGACTCCAAATTATTTTGAAATTGAATAATAATTTTTTTTAAATGTTTTTTAAACTTTTATTTAATCTTTTGTGTCATTCTTGGTGGAAATCATGACTATATTTTTCATGGAAATGATGGAAAAAATGGTTTAATTTTTAAAATTTAAATTAGTTCATTATTATAAAATATTTATTTTAAAATTATTGTTCATATAGATAAATATAAATGGATTATGGAAATTCATGGAAAAAATAATGTTTTTTTATTGTTTTTTAAGGATTTTGGTATACATGGTTTCAGTGATTTCATATGAATTATGTATTACCCAATTGAATGTGTTTGTTAAATTATGTAATGTTCTGTTTTTTAGAATGTGATGACTTAGTATATTAATGCGATATTGATCATGAGTATGGGACTATCACATGGGTATGCATGGTGTAATTTTATATACATGGTCGTGGTTATTCCAAATGATTGTTGGAATGTTTGATTCTTCAACTATTTCATTCCATGGAATATTATATTCTTCTTATATACTATTTTACTACATGAAACTATTTCAAAAATTGTGATAACATGTTTTTTCCTAGGGGAAGGTGTTGGGTTATCATTGGTAAAATCCTACAAAATTTAGACACAGACAATTCTTAGTCTCTAATTTATATTTTTATATGTCATCTATCAAGAAAAATGTAAAGGGAATGTATATATGTTCTTTTGTGATACTTCTTGATACCATAGTATTTTTATATGGAGTTAGATCTTGTATGGTGTTAGTTGTTTCTAGTTTATGTCTATTAGGGAAATTGTGTTTTTCACCATTTGATTAACATTTAGTACATATTTTGGTTCTTCTGGTACTCTAGTATATTTTTTGTTTTGTTTATTATTTTTCACATTTTTTACTCATGTGTCATGAATACGATTGGTTAGTTATAGTTTTTTTAGTTTTGATGTTTTATCATTAAAATTGAAAATCATCCACTGAATCATCTTAAGGCCCTATGAATTTATTACTAGCCTTTACTGTTATAGGTATGTCATTTATGTCCTAGTTTCTACCCCATTTCTCATAAGTACAATGATGATTGGTGGAATGATATAAATTTTATCATATCATTCATTCCTTGAAATAGTAAACTTATCAATCTATGTCAGCCTGGAAATCCTTTTAAGAAAAATGCTCTAAACATTTTTTGATACTTAATATATGAATTGGTAGCAGTTTTGTTTGATCCTAGAGATAAAAGTTGTATTATTCTATTTATTATGATTTTATTATGGAGTATGATTTTTGGAACATGAAACAATGAGAAAAAAGTTGAATCTAACCCCTTTAATCCGAAATTTTATACTATGGGGATTGGTTATGTGGGTGTTTTAATAAACATCGATGTGAGTTGTCACCTCATCGTCATTGGTTTACTAGATAATTTTTTCCTTAAATTATATGATTTTAGGACATTCCCATATGACATTAGTGTTAGTTGTTAGTAAAATGAGTTATAAAAATGGAAGAAAATTTGAATAAAAATCGTGAAAATAATAAATTCTAAAAATTAGGGATATAATATATTAAAAAATGGTTAAATTGTTGATTGTAGTTATGTTTTGGAAAGCTATGATATATTTTTTAATTTGATTGATTGAAATTTCTAATACATCAGTTGCAAATGAGTGAGACTAAACGAATCGTGGTTATCGTTATAGTGAATAAGACATGGAATGTGTCATAGATTAAAATCAAAAGATGATAATAAAAATGTGGTCATACCTAAACAAAATTTGATTTAAGAGCTGGTTCAATGAATTGTATAGGATTTCCAATCCATTGTTAAGGCTCATAAAATGGATGAACTGTGGTGAGTGGACTATCCAATTATATTCAAAATGTAGAATTGACCCATCTTTTGATGGTATTCTAAGCAGAAAAAATATAAATGTTGGTTGAATTGAATTAATAAAATCATTGATTTCTAGGGGACACTTTAAGAGATATTAGTGATGTTGGAGACATATATTCTGGTGGATTTATCCTGACAATAGTGGGAATTACTATTCAGGCTAAATTGAAAAAATACATGACATGGGAGAATATTAATAAACTTTTTATTTACGAATTCTATCATTTGACACTCAATATTTCTATAATGAAATAATTTTATAGTTCTAATAAAGTCTGTCTCTTAGTGATAGATTATTGGGAAAAATATATTGATTTATTTTGTTTTCCCAAAAAATTATTGTTGGGACCACTTTCTGTATGAGGTTGTATTTTTTGTCAACAATTGAAAATGAAAAACAATATGAATAATTAAATGTAAAGAACTCTGATGTAATTGAGGGTGATGAATTCAGATGATTAATGACCTAATCTTAAGTTCAATGTACTTGTATCAAAAGAGATTCATTATCAACAACAATGAACCCATCTCAGAAAGTGTATAAGGGATTGATGTTTTAAAGTGATCATGCAACATATCACTATTCAAAGAGACCCTAAAAGATCCTACATAAAGTGGAATAAATTATTCCATACGGGTTCATGTGTATATTTGAGATTTAACAATGATCATACAAAGTTAAGAACATGATTCTAGTAATATTCAGTGTTGACTAGAAAGATTGTTGTTTCTCGAAGTCAGAAAAGTTGGAAAGCTTTAGTAATTTATCTAGAGGATCTGACAATGATTACACTAGTTTTCTCTGATGAAAAAATATCATAGTGGATGTAGTTGGTGATTAAATTCGTTGACTATTAAAGAATCCATATGAAAGTAAAAAAGCATGTTTGTTCTTACCGAAGCATATTTTTATGGTGGTGTCGCTTCCTTGCATTTGATAAATTTTTTGACCATCAAATTTGGTTTTTGTTTTTTGTTAATTGAAGGAAATATTCATAAGAGTGAATGAGATATATAATGGTGATAGAAATACTCAAAGGAAGGGAACCACGTACCTCATAATATGAATTGTGTACCATGTTTTGGGAATGGTTTGTAGTCACATACCAGGCCACGGGAATGGAATACAGAGCGGTGCACAAAAACAAAAAAATGGTTCGTAGTGATGGTACACATTCAAGGCGTGTGATACATGGAATGAAGATGGTTTTTTGTGGAGTTAGATGCAGTATGTGGGAAAACTCATCATTAATGGAAGAGATGTAATACATATAATGACAATATCATGGTAAGTGTATGGTTAACAGTACATTGTAAAGGATTATGGTATGTGGATGGTGTTTAGGATATAGTGTTGTTTGTCCCACATTAAAAGATTGGATAAAAAGGATTAGCGAATGTTGTTGATTTATTTTTCTATATAATGATTTTTTATCTCATAATTAGAGTACGGAGAATTCGATAAGAAAATATAATCGCTTTGAGAAAACTCTTCTATGTCCAAAAGTGGTTCACTAGAGAGATTCTGCATAGGATGAAGTGAATTGTGAAATACGAAATGGTTCGTGAAATTGGAAGGTTCAATCAGGGGAAGATATTTTACATATGAAAAAGGGGTATGTGGGAGAAGAAATAATTATTAAAATTTGAAGAACAAATATGTAGAAGGAATTTGTGGTAAGAAAATACAGTACAGAGAGTCGTTACACATAGGTTGTACTCAAAGGAGGTTCACCAAGGCGGTATGAATAGGTGTTATGCATATGCTGTATAGGAAGGTGGTATGTAGAAGAGGTTCATGGACCAGGCTTCGTATACGGAGCAGGAACAGTGCACGTAGTAGTCACAACACAAGGATTAGTCACAGTATTTGGACCATGCACATTATCTGGAGCAAGAACAATATGTGGATGAGGAGCCAAAAACTGATCAGAGGAAATCCGTAGAATCAGAGGAAGTTTAGAGAAACAAAATGATCATAAAAGTTTTCTGTGATTCAAGAGAAAAAAATAATTTTTAATGAATCAAGTATTTTAACTAAAGGAGAAACCATAATATAAAATAGAACCAATTCTAGACTTTGATGCATATAGTGTCTCATTCTGAATAGAGACAAAGAATTTCATGCCAATATGTGGAAGAGACCATCAAGTCGATTAACTGAGAGAAGTCATCTTCAGAGAAGTTAGCTAGAGGGATTCTATGGAAGGTATCCATGGGAAGTAGTGAGCAATCCTTAAACTTTTAGGTAGTTTTCCTAGGATAGATTGATTGTTCCTAAATCATTGTAATCCACATGTAGTGATGATTAGTGTGATTATGTATGACCAAAATTATGTCGACGTATGCTCCATGGTCATAGACCTTAGTGGTGATGTAAATACCCATAAATTTCATGGAAATTTTTTTTTCTTAAATTTTTTGAATTTTACGAGTATGCAGTTTCTTGACGGCACCTGATTCTGAGGATCAGTGTTCCCGGAATAATTTTCTAAAGTTTTTTAAGCTTATATTAACACGCTTAAGCAGTTTTCCTGAAAATGTAGAATAACTCATAAAAGGTTTCTCGGATCAGAAATCGGAGGACATCATTGTGCTCAGAATGGCAGTTTTACCCTATGGGTGAAATAAGTTTAGTCGGTGCATGCCTCGTGTGAGAAAACCCGAAAATGGAATAATCCTAAATTAAATAATTAAATAATGTTATTTTATTTTTAAAATGCTTATAACTCACAAACTGTGACTGTGATTAAAAATCCAAGACCACTGCTGAACTCGTGAGGGTATGCTTCATTTATGTAGATACTAACTTTGGCCGGCGCGATTCACTTGAGAAAGTTACTTTTTAGACATAAATAAAATAATTAAGTGACAATTATTTTATTGTAAAATTCATAACTACTAAACGGTAACTCAAATTGAAAATCTGAGTGTACCGTTGAGTTTTTTGGGGCGTGTTTCTCCTAGGCAGAGGTTAACCATCACGGAATTGGGTCGAGGGTGACTGATAATATTTTTACGAACTTTATTTCGGTACGTTCAGTAAACGTATGAACATCATTTTATAAATTTTGAACCAGTTCTCGGAATCAAATTCTAAGGGAACCATTGAACTCACAATGCCAATATTCGCTTAAGAAGACTTTCACCACAATAGTGGATGATCGGGTATGGAAGTTAGTTTTTGGGGTTTTATGTGGGTTAAGAAAATAAAATAAGTGAATAATTTATTTTATTTTTTAAAACACATGCAGTGCGGATAAAGTGGTTTGAAGCTCCACTTTGGATTTGGTGGTAGAACCGCCACACCCTATCCTCCCATTTAAGGGAGAGGGAGTGAAATCCTCTCAAACACCCCATCAATTAATTTTATATGTCGACATAAAATTAAGTGCACTCAATTAATTTTATGGGTCGTTGTAAAATTAATTGGTGTCAGTTAATTTTATGTGTCGATGTAAAATTAATTGAACTCACTTAATTTTATGAGTTGATGTAAAATTAATTGTTGTCAGTTAATTTTATGGGTCAACATAAAAAATAATTTGTGTGAGTTAATTTTATGTGTCGACATGAAATTAATTGATGTCAATTAATTTTATGTGTCAACAAAAAATTATTTTGTGTCATCTGTTTTGATGCAGGCTATGTGGGGGAAAATTATTTGCATCCTCCACTCTTAAGTTGTTCCAACACACCTCTTATATTGCACTAACGCAATTTAATTCACCCGACCACCTTTTTAAATTAAGTAATTTCATCGTGGGAAATTAAGAAGGCTCCAAATAAATGAACCATCATAAATTCAAGGATGGTTACATACCTCTCCCCCTATCCTATATATAGGGAACTTGGGAAATGGTTTTGGGATGGATTCACCAAGCGACGAAGTTCTGGTAAAGTATTAAGACGCCCAACACTTGGAGAAATCCTATCCTCTACAACGAAGAATGTGAAGAATGCCAATGACGATCTTCCACGCAATTCATCTTCGACCTTCCTTCCCGAGAAACCTATCCTCTACAACATCGTCAACGAACCGACATAGCTCAAAATTGGGGATGTGTGGAAGACACGACGAATGACGGTCTTCTTCGTCTTCCCACCGCGACTCCGCCAACGAGCGATGAGCAAGAGGTAGGGGTATTATTTTTATTTAATGTATGAACCTTTCCCATGTTATTCTTTTCTCTCAAAATGAATAACGGTTGTTGTTGTGCTTCATACTTGTGAGAACCTATTGCTACCACCCTAAATGAGGAGGGTCCAGGCCAAAGGAACATGGCCTGGCCCCTTCATTGTTCTTTTTGTAATTACTCCACGACGACATGGCAATGAGGCAACGACGAAGAAGGTGGAGAACAAAGGTCGTGCTACCCGCAACCTCCGTGAACTACGCCGCCCCTACGGAACCCTAGGGTGCACCCAGTGCCGCACGCCCCTTCCGGCGCGCTTCCGGTGCACCCACGGCGCCCTGCCGGTGTGGACGGTCGCCCCCCGGCATGCTGCACTGCCGGCCTGGCTTCCTGCGCCCTTACCGGCGTCCTTCCTGGAGCCCCTGTGAGCGGCCTGCCCAACGACCACGCACCGCCCCGTGGGCCCCTTTTGCGCTACCCGGTGTGCCCCCACACGCTGCCCGGTATTTGACACCCTTCCTCGTGCACCCGCGCCCTACACGGTGTGCCCGCGGCCAGCCGAAGCCCAGTCGGCCCGCCTACGCCCCGCGCGGTCTGCCCGCTGGCCTCCCGTTCAGCGGCATGTTGAGCCGGCCCACGACGCCCTCGCGATGTCACTGGTCAAACCAGCCCAGTCTCCCGGGCCGAGTTACCGAGCCGCCTACGTGGAGACTATCGGGTCGAACCGCCCACGCGGGCCGCTGGGCCGGGCCCAGTGGACCGGTTCAAAACATAGTGGGCTGACTCGCCCAATGGGTCGGGTCAGACCCATCGAGTCTGACCATGTCGACCTAGACCAGGTCAGCCCAATTTGGGTTAGGCTGAGTTGGTCTGGCCGGGTTGGACCAGACCTGGGCTTATTACAGGCCCATTAACTTATTGGGCCTTATCTTTGGCAACGGATGTTCGTTTGACAAACCGACAACTGCGCCGGTACTCTTAGACCATAGCCATCCCTTTGAGTATACACCATGGGAGTTCGGGGTATAGTTGAGATACGGCTGGGTTGGTTCATATACAAAACCAACCGGGCCCCCGGAACAAAGAGGCTAATAACGCACGAACTGGGCATCCGATTGATGCACCGTCTGTTGCTTTAAAACCACTGTGACGAGGCAGTCCTTTGTGATACTTATTCATGGTTCTTTGTGATAGTTGGATTATCGACCAGTGCCTCATGGAGAAGATCCTCCCGGAGGCGAGCATATGGAGTTTGATGACCATGTAGCTGGCTGAGACCTGATGACTGCTTGTCCGATTTGAATCGGAGTGACTTGTATAGCCCAGTGGGGAGAACTACTTTGTGAGGTGGCAGACCCATGGAAGAGGATCACTACTTTGTGAGGTTGCAGACCTGCGGTACTCGACAGGAGGAGTACCTCAGTAGGCTATGATGGGGAGCACTACTATGTGTGGTGGAAGACCCATGGTGGAGGAGCACTACTTTGCGATGTGGCAGACCCGCGGTACTCTATAGGAGAAGTACCTCAGCAGTCTAAGGATAGTGAGTGACACCTTGGAGTCATGACAGGACTACTTCCCTCGATAGATGAGGAGTTGTCCAACAGCCGTGTTTTTCATCATCGTGAATAAAAATCTTGGTTTTAACTGATTCCTTGACCTTTGTGATTTTTTCATGATTGAGATGGGTTACTTGATAAATTAGGTATATGTATTGGAATATACTTATGTAAAGGTTATCTGTTGAGATATTTTTATCCTTTTTGTATTTAGTGAGACCATGAGAGTCTCGAGGTCCCTAGTGAGTATCGTTATACTCAACCCTGCACGGGCTATGGCCATACCTTGTTGTGTTGGATGCATACGACGGACATCACTGATCGTGGTTGAGGCTTGTAGAATTGGACGGTACCCGGATGTGGACATGATGACAAGACGGTACCTGGAGGCGGACTTCATTAGGAGACGGTACTTGGAGGTGGACTTCATGACCAGACGATACCTGGAGGTGACAGACGGACGTGGATAGCTGAGGTGTCCATTTGTACCTACCCATCAGGTAGGAACTCAGGAGGACGATCCAAGAGAATCTTGACACCTTACTGCTATTTTGTATTTTCCTTGTACTTTACTGTGGGGCATGTATTTCCGGCCCCCTTTTTACTTTCAGCACACTTTTCATATTTCTTTACTTAGTTTTTACTTCCGCTTGTACTCTGGTTGTGTGTTTGTTTGTGTTTCATAAAGGCAATGACTTCCCTTTTTATCGGGATTTACGCCTTTGGTGCTAGTCTCCAGCCCCTGGCCTATGGAAGGTAGGGTTGGGGTAGTCACGACATGGGCCCCGAGGACGGTTCGTGAAAAATTGGTATAAGAGGACGTCAGTTCTACCTTGGAACTTATGACTCTGATATTTTCTTTCTATGAAGCAATAGTATTAAGTGTACCGAGTGTGGTTTTCAGTTCAAGGAGTCCAGTGTTGGTGTGGCGGCCTACGTATCCATACACCAGGACCCTGAATTCTGATTTCCTACTCAGTGCACGAAAACATTGATTACGTGTGTGTTTTAAAAAGTTTTCCTTTAAATCAGCTCAAATCAGGTTAGCTCACCAGGTATAGTCTTTTGACCATGTCACATCTCTTTATTTCAAGATGCCTCCCCAAGGACGACCAGTTGTAGCCCCGAGAGTTGTACGTACTGACAACCCAGCAAGAGACGAGGCCTCAGTACAAGTCCATCTTTAAGTTGGGGCACTAGCAGAGGCACCAGTGGTACTACCACCCGTTGGGCCACCGATTCCACCAGCCCCAGTAGCAGGCGATGCACGCTGCTTGAGCGCGCTGCACAAGTTCCAGCGCCAGAGGCCACCCATGTTCTGGAGAGAGATAGACCCACAGGAGGCTGAGGAATGACTGGAGGCAGTGGTGAGAGTCTTCAGGCTAGTAGGGACGCCAGCAGAATTTATGGTGATCCTTGCTGCCAACCTCCTTCAGGCAGCAGCAGGTAGATGGTGGAGCCTGATGCTCCAGATGCATGACGAGGCGACACTTCTTTGGGCAGACTTCTAGAGCTTGTTCCATGTTGAGTTTGTACCATCCAACCTTAGAGCGGTGCATATACAAGATATACCACATCTTTAGCAGGGTAGCATGACAGTGGCGCAGTATTCAGCGAGGTTCACCGACCTCTTGCGCTACTCCAATGATATGGTAAGAGACCTGTTCTTCAGGGCCCAGACCTTCGAGCAGTGGATCAGGCGAGAGATTAAAGCTTCAGTTGTTTCTCACAGCATCCCGACGCAGACGGGGGTGTTATAGTGTGTCCTCTTAGATGAGAGTTTCTTTGCTAAGCAGTCTCCAGCAGCAGGATCCACTACTAGACGGTATGTAGCAGAGCCTTCTACATCTAGCAGTAGACAGATGTCGCAGAGGTCTAAGAGGGCCAGACCTACTGGTGGTCGGCCGCACAACTCATGGTCGGTAGTGCGAGGCACCAAGGGGAGTGACAGAGCCATACCTGCCATGTTGTGTTACACTTGTGGCGGACAGGGTCACATGGATCGTGACTATCCGACCCACCACTCGGATGATCGTCAAATAGATGAAGGACCTCCCAGGTAGAGGTAGAGGTTCGATTGAGGCGTACCGCAAGGAGCCGGAGACCGAGGTAGGGGAGCTGGCCATGCAGCTAGAGGTGGACGACGCTTAGAGGGGTTTCCACCACCACCTCTAGGAGGACCACCATAACCACAAGGAATTGGTGGACATGGAAGAGCACAACTTCAGGCAGCTGAAGCATAAGACTATGGAACTCCGGAAACAGGGGGACGATAGTGGGACTAGTTCCAGGCATGGAAGGCTTTGTTCCTGGTGCTTCTAGTTTCCATGATGTTGTTGTTTGTTGTTGTTGTGTGTCATTGTAAATGAGCATCAGTAATAAAATACACTTGTCCTTGTGACATTTTCATCCTTCCCTTCTGTATGGTAGATACTGAGAGGTTCCGGTTAAAACTGTTGACTTGACCCTCACATTAGAGTTTCCTACTGTAGTAGACCCAGTGACCACACACTGATGCCGACAGTGTGACTCAACCCTTGGAGGCGAGAGTGGCAGTTGGATCTCTTGGAAGTAGCGTCAAGGCCTTACAACGTCATCCAAAACATGAAATGTACTGTTCATGTCAGGATTTACTATATTAGGTAAAGAACATGGTTCATCCAGAGGATGAGACAAGATTTATCTTTTTCAACAAAGGGGAAATCTAAGAAGCTCTTGTAAGACCAGAAATGGTGTAGGCTACGATGGATAAGTTTCAGATCATCCATGAGAGGATGAAGACTGCACAGTACAGACAAAAGTCCTATAATGATATGAGACGGAGACCACTGGAGTTCGAGGATGGCGACCACATTTTCTTACGGGTCTCACCTCGACGTGGACTACAGAGATTTGTCTGTGGCGGAAAGTTATATTCGCGCTTCATCTGGCCCTTCCACCTCAGTTGCACCGGGTGCATGACATATTTACACGTATCTCAGCTGAAGAGGTATGTGCACGACCCGACCCACGTCATCAATCACGAGGAGCTGGACATCGACGACGGGACGACCTTCCCGGAGGTTCTGGTGGAGATCAAGGATCGATAAGAGCGGGTCCTTCGTGGATGGTCAGTTCCTCTAGTGCACGTTCATTGGTAGCATGAGAACCTCTAGGAAAGAACTTGGGAGGAGGAGGCTCTGATGAGTGCTCGATACCTCCTTTAGTTTCCCTATTTTTTGTTGTAGCTTTACGGGGACGTAAAGCCCTGAGGTGAGAGTAATGTAAAGACCCGTAAATTCCAAGGAATTTTTTTTTCTTAAATTCTTTGTAATTTTACGAGTTCACAGTTTCTTCACAGCACCTGATTCTGAGGATCGGTGTGCCCAGAATAATTTTCTGGTGTTTTGTTAAGCTTAAATTAACGCGCATAAGCAGTTTTCCTGAAAAAGTGGAATAACTCTTAAACGGTTACACGGATCCGAAATATGAGGAAATTGTTGTGCTTATAATGACAGGTTTTCCCTAGGCGTGACTTAATTTTAGTTGGTGCATGCCTCTTGTGTGAAAACCCGAAAATGGAATAACCGTAAATAAAATAATAAAATAAAGTTATTTTATTTTTCAAATTCTTATAACTCACAAACGGTAACTCGGATTAAAAATACGATACCACCACTGAACTCGTGAGGGTATGATTCCTTTAAGTAGATACTAACTTTGGGAGGCAAGAGCCACCTGAGAAAGTTAGTTTTTGGCCGTAAATAAAATAATTAAGTGACAATTATTTTATTGTAAAATTCATAACATCTAAACGGTAACTCATATTGAAAATCCGAGAGTACCGTTGAGTTCATTGGGTCGTGTTTTTTCTAGGAAGATCCTAACCTTGACCGTAGTGGGTTGAGGGGGACTAATAATAATTTTCTGAACATTTTTTCAGGTACGTTTAGTAAACATACGAGCTATGTTTTATAAATTTTGAACAGGTTCTTGGAATTGATTTCCAAGGGCACCGTTGAAATCGTAGTGCCGATATTCACTTAAGAAGATTCTCATCTCAACGGTGTATGATCGGGTATGAAAGTTAGTTTTTGGTGTTTTATGTGGGTTAATAAAATAAAATAAGTGAATAATTTATTTCGTTTTTTTAAACACATGCAGTGCGGATAAAGTGGTTAGAAGATCCACTTGGGAGTTGGTGGTGGAACCGCCACACCCTAACCTCCCATTTAATGGGGAGGGAGAGGAATCCACTCAAACCCCCCATTAATGAATTTTATATGTCAATGTAAAATTAATTGCACTCAATTAATTTTATGGGTCGACGTAAACTAAATGTTGTCAGTTAATTTTATGTGTCGACATAAAATTAATTGCTTTCACTTAATTTTATGAGTTGACGTAAAATTAATTGTTGTTAGTTAATTTTATCGGTCGACGTAAAAATTAATTGATGTGAGTTAATTTTATGTGTTGAAGTGAAATTAATTGCTATCAATTAATTTTATGTGTCAACATAAAATTAATTCATGTCATATGTTTTGATGCAGGCTATGTGGGGGAAACTTCATGGCATCCTCCACTCTTAAGTTGTGCCAATGCACCTCTTAAATTGCGCCAACGCAATTTAATTCGCCTGACCCCCTTTTTAAATTATGTAACTGCATCGTTGAAATTTAAGAAGCTTCAAAATAAATGAACTGTCATAAATTCCATGATGGTTACTTACATCTACCCCTCTATTATATATTGGGAGCTTGGGAGGAGGTTTTGGGATGGCTTCACCAAGCGACGAAGCACTGCTAAAGTATTACAACACCCAACACTTGGGGAAATCATATCCTCTCCAACGAAGAATGTGAAGAACGCCAACGACGATCTTCCACTCGATTCTTCTTTGACCTTTATTCCCCAAAAACCTATCCTTCGAAACATTGTCAACGAACCTACCTAGATCATAATTGGGGACGTGTGGCAGACACGAAGAACGACGGTCTTCATCGTCTTCCTTCTGCGACTCCGCAAACGAGTGACGAGCAAGAGGTAGGGGTTTTATTTTTATTTAAAGTATGAAAATTTCCCATGTTCTTCCTTTATCTCAAAACGACGAACAATGGTTTTTGTGCTTCATACTTGCGAGAACCTATTGCTACCACCCTAAACGCAGAGGGTCCAGGAAAAACCAACATGGCCCGACCCCTTCGTTGTTCTTTTTGCAATGACTCCACAACGGCATGTCAATGAGGCGACGATGATGAAGGCAGCGAACAAAGGCCGCGCTACCCACGAAATCGATGAACTACGCTACCCCCGCGGCCCCCAGGTGTGCACCTGGTGCACCGCGCCCCAGCCGGCGCGCTGCAGGCACACCCGCGGTGCCCGGTCGGCGCACCCCTGGCGCCCTGCCGGCGCACCCGGCGCCCTGCCGGTGCAGACCGACGCCCCCCGGCATGCTGCACTGCCAGCCCGTCGTCCCGTGCCCTTGCTGGCGTCCTGCCCGGCGCCCCTGCTGGAGGCCTACCCAGCGCACCCCCACCGCCCCCACGGTGCCCTGTCACGCTCCCCGGCGCTCCCCTGCGAGCTGCCCGGCGTTCGGCACCCTGCCTGGCACACACGCGCCCTTCACGGTGCACCTGCGGGAAGCCAGAGCCCAGCCATCCCGCCTGCGCCCCGCGTGGTCTGCCCGCTGGCCTCCCAGTCACTGGCCTGCTGAACCGGCCCGCGACGCCCCCGTGGTGTCACTGGTCGAACCAGCCTAGTTTCTCGGGCCGAGTTACCGAGCTGCCTACGTGGTGACTATCGGGTCGAACCGCCCTCGCGGCCCGCTGTGTCGAGCACAGTGGACCGGTTCAAAACATAGTGGGTGGCGTTCCCAATGGGTTGGGTCAGACCCATCGAGTATGATCGGGTCGACCCAGACCAGGTCGTCCTAGTTTGGGTTAGGCTGAGTTTGTCTGATCGGGTTGGACCGGACCCGGGCTCATTACTGGCCGATTACCTTCTTGGGCCATATCTTTGGTACGGGACGTCCGTTTGACAAACCGTCAGTGGCCCCGCTAATCTTGGAGTAAATTCTTCCCTTTGAGTATACACCATCGGAGTTCGGGGTATAGTTTAGATATGGCCGGGTTGGTTTATATATGAAACCAACCGGACCCCCGGAACAAAGAGGCTAATAACGCACGAACCGGGCATCCGATTGACGGGCAGTCTGCTGTATTAAGACCCCTCTGATGAGGTGGTCCTTTGTGATACTTCTTCGTGGGAATTTGTGATACTTGTATTATCAACCAGTGGATCATGATTCGAATCCTCCTGGAGGAGAGCATACGGAGTATGGTGACCTTGTCGATGGATGAGACCACATGACTACTTGTCCCATTTGATTCGTAGTGACTTTCATAGCCTAGTGGGGAGCACTAATTTGTGTGGTGGCAGACCCATGGAGGAGGAGCACTACATTGTGAGGTGGCAGACCTGCGGTACTCGACATGAGGAGTTCCTCTATAGGCTATGCGGGGAGCACTATTGTGTGAGGTGGCAGACCCATGGCAGAGGAGAACTACTTTGTGAGGTGGAAGACCGACGATACTCGATAGGAGAAGTAACTCAGTAGTCTAAGGTTAGTGAGTGACACCTCGAAGTCATGAAGGGACTACTGCACTCGATAGAGGAGGATTTCTCCAACAGCAGTGTTTTTCGTCATCATGAATAAAAATCACGGTTTGAGCTGAGTCAATGTCCTTTGTGTTTTCCTCATGATTGAGATGGGTTACTTGATAACATAGTTGTATGTGTGGGAATATACCTAAGTAAAGGTTATCTATTGAGATCTTTTCTTTGTGGTTTATCCTTGTTGTATTTAGTGAGACCTTTAGGGTCTCTAGGTCCCTACTGAGTATCGTTATACTCACCCATGCATGGGCTATGCCCGCAACTTGTTGTGTTGGATGCAGACGACGGACATCACTGATCGTGGTTGAGGCTTGTATAATTGGACGGTACCTGGAGCTGGACTTCACGACGAGACGGTACACGGAGGTGGACTTCACAATGAGATGGTACCTGGAGGTGGAATTCATCACGAGACGATACTTGGAGGTGACAGACGGACGTGGAGAGCTGAGGTGGCCATATATACCTACCCTTTAGGTAGGAACTCCAGAGGACAATATAGAAGAATCTTGACACCTTACTACTATTTTGTATTTTACTTGTAATTTACTCTAGGGATTGTATTTCCGGCCCCATTTGTACTTTCAGAACTCTTTTCTTATTGCTTTACTTTGTGTTTGCTTCTTCTTGTACTCTGGTTGTGTGTTTGTTTACGTTTCATAAAGGCAATGCCTTCCCTTTTTATTGAGATTTACGCCTTTGGTGCTAGTCGCCAGCCCCGGGCCTATGGAAGGTGGGCTTGGGGAAGTCACGGCACGGGACCTGAGGATGGGTCGTCACACGTGAACCAAGTAAATGTGTTGTGTTTTCCTTCTTCATGAGAATGTTTTAATTATTGGACATATCCATCATAAAGTATTGAGCAAATTTCTACCAACATTGGAACATTATCCAGCAAAGAAGTGAAAAATTTGACACCATGATTCACCTCCCATCTTGGGGTTGTCAAGACGCTTTTAATTATTATCAGAGGAACATGTATTATATGTTGTTTGATACATTAGTAATTCTATAAATATTGGGATTTTATTTCTCTTTCTTGATTCAAAAATGTGGATCAGTCTTGAGTAATGTCATGTTATCTAGGTGCTGAGGTCTATACCCAGCATGAACCTGAAAATTTTGAAAATTAATGGGAAGAGACAGTTGAAGAAGCCTTCTTATCTAAATAAGAGGTATTATCTTATTCTACATTCCATTTGTAGAATTATTTTGCTTCATTCCTGGAAATAAATATGCAAAGAGATAATGTGTTATGTGTTTTCACCCTTAATCAATCTTTAGCTTCAGCTGAAACTGATCGACTATGAAAATACCATTCTGATATTTCCAAAATTAGTGTTGTCAGTATATGAGGAATATTTCAATGTATGTAAGTGGAAGTCACCCAACTATGAAAATAATTTGATTCTATGGATTAAGGATTGGTAATAAAAATTTCAAATTTTTGTATGATTTTCACACATATTGAATCCTTTTATGAAACATGTAGGAAAAATGAAATACATACATAGAAATGTAACTATAAAGTTGAAGAGACGAAGAGTGTTAAAAAAGATGTTAAATAAATGATAAATGTTCTTGAAGGTAAACTAAAAAATTGCATTGATGTTAATGGAATACAATTGTAAGAGATGTCCAATAAGATCGAGGAACGTGACTATTTGATTCAGAATAAAATGATTCTGCATGAAGAAGAAAGTGTTAGAATTAAGAAGGATTATGAAGAGAATATGAAAATTATTGATAATCAGAATGACATTTTCAATAGGAAATGAATAGAATTGGATGCTCAATTTAATAATCACGAGAAGACATATATTGAGACCTTAAAGTTGAATGAAACTGTTGTTACTAGGACCCAATTTTCACTAGAATATTCTAAAGCTAAAATACATATAACATGTGATAAGTAGATTATAAAAACTATTGATTATCTAACATAGGATATTTTGTATGTTTCTACTCAATGCTCAGCGGATAATTATAATATCAAAAGTCCTCTAATTTGTGATAAAAAGATCATATTTTCACTCAATGATCTATCACAAGTAGTTGGGAAGAACAAGGTACCATCCAAACCATTGTGTAATCATGTTTCAAAATATGATTCCATAATGATTGCAGGCTAAAAGTGATATTCAAAACATGAATGGATGAGGAATTTATTGGAGTTACCTATCACCATGTCTGAGTGAAGAGGAAGAACAATGTGGAAGGATTATCTCAACAAAGAGAACTACATGTCAACAAGATGCACCATCAACATAATACAATGAAATCATTATTTTGCAATCAATGTTGGTACCACAACATGTTTGGGAACTATAGAATAAATTGTTGGAATAATCTTCAAAATGTAAAAGCACTATGGAATCCTACATCATACGGAATAAATCCATAGATGAATAATCCACAAATGTAGGTGGGGAACCACATATTTACTGAAAACATATTTGGAGTAATTTATAACATCTATGATGTATTCAATGGTAGTTGTCAAAAGGTAGGTATAATCATATATCAACATGCATTAATCATTTATAATTAAAGAAGACCTATGATTCCAGCTATGATTGAAAAATATTCCTTAGGAAGAGCACATTAGAATATTTTGAATAAAAATTTTCTCAAGATGATATCATCTAGGGATGCTAGGAAGACCCTATATTTTAGATCTATTAAATCCATGCGAAATTCATCCAAAAGAGAAAATAATAGGGATGACACTCAGATGAAACCATGTCAAAGATCCAAACATTCTGTAATAAATCTAAATGACATGTTTTCCATTTGCCCAAATGAATTTGAATGAATGAGTAAACATGATGATGAAAAATCCATGGATTGTGGCATAGGAAAGGGGAACCCTTCACGTGATGGGGATAATGTACATGAGGTAGTGAAATCCAAAGTAAACACACGTGTTAATGAAGTTATGTTTGAGAGACGTATGAAATCTTTTCAAATTAAAAAAGGATGTCTAACGTTAATACAAGAGTAATAAGAAGTCGTTAAAATGTGTAATAATGTATCATTCATGATGGATGTTAAGAACAAAAACAATACACAAAATGTAGAATAAAATGTCATGAGATCCATGTAACATCACCATAGATCAGAAAAGATGTTTAGATGTGCGGGAATGTAGATTGTAGAATATAGAGAATCATCATTGAGAAAACCATATCATCCTTTCTAGTCAAATTGAAGAAGCAAGGGGGAACCACATTATTCCGAAAATCATTTTTGTATTGTATTTGTGTTGATAATACATGGAATTTAAGGTGAATCAATATCTCAGGGGCAGAAACTATGGTGTAGAGAATGTTGTCAACTCTTGATAGTTAAGATGAATTTGTTACCATCCTATTAAGATTATTCAATTGATAAACAATGATTAAAATGGTGATGGATATCTATTGATGAAGATGATGAGGATTGTTTCCCATGAGGGGGAGACAAATAAATAAGTTTCCAGAGTTATTATTTCAATCAGTATCAACTTTAGTTGGTATTAAATTTAATTACACTGGAAAATGATTGAAGAACATTTCATTGGTAATGGAATGTCATTTATCAATATCTCATACTTGGGTACAAATAATTAATATCATTTTTAAAGGGGGGTATCTGAATTAATCAGTTACATAAAAATAATGAATGTACCATAAGTCCACATATGAAGCCAATTTCCCCGGAATGATTTTGATCTATTTGTAGAAGCTAGTGAATAGGTTTTAGGTTGATTATTCCCTATCGCATTCAATTTCATTGGCCTGAAATTAAAGTAGAAAACCATTGAATACAAAGTACATGAGTTCTCATCTCATGAGGTACCTTGATCAGGGGCTAATTGATAACTCTGTTTACTTAATCAAATCCTCTTTTTTTATTCATCGAGCATTGCTCTAGTTGAATTAAGGTTAAATGATTGATGGAACAGTTCTCATGAATGGATTCATTCCCTTTTCCCATGAACATTGTATTTCATATTAATAACGCAGAGTGAAGTAAAAGAAATTTCTGGGGGAGAGAAATATGTAATGGGAGAGAGAAAATTTTCATTTGAATATTTACTCATTAATATAAAGAGAACATTATGATATTGACAAATAAATAAAAATTGGGTGATTTTTTGGACCACTTTGTTTATAAGGTTGTATTTGATTTCAATAGTTATCAATAATGATAAAAATGAAGAAGGAGATGAATAAGAACTCTCAACATATTTAGAGTGATTAGTTTAGAAGATTGAGGAGCTGATCTTATGTTCAATGTATATTTATCAATGTTGAAACATTGTCTACAATAATTAAACCATATAAGACAGTGTCTAAGGTCTTGGAGTGTTAAATTGATTGGGCAATATATCACTGTTCGAAGAGACCATGCAATATTTCAGATGATGATAAATGAATTATTTTAGGAGGGATAACGTGGATATTTAAATATTTATGAATGATAATGGAATTATGAGAAGACTATGCAAGTTATGTTCAGTGTCGACATGAATGACTGATGTTTCTGGATGATAGGGAAGTTTGGAAGTTGTAGTACATTTCCTGGACAATCTGATGGGGCTGAAACTGATAATTCAAAGAGTATATATCACAGTGGAAAGAGTTTGTGATGAAAGTTGATGACTGTTGAATAATCCAGATGACATTGGAGAAGCATGTGTATTCTTTCCAATGTAAATATTTATGGTGGTGCTGATTCCTATTGTTTTCCAAATTTTTGGACTTCTATATTTAGTTTTTTTTTGAAATGAAAGTATTTCTTCATAGTAGGGAATGAGAAGCAGAATAGAGATGGAAATCAGAAATGGAACAGAACTACATACTTCAGAACACGGACCTCGTACCATGTTCTGGGAATGGTACGTGGCCACGTACATGGAAGCATGAACAATAAACAAGGTGGTGCAAAGAATCAAAAATAACAGTTTGCAGTGATGATACATGGTGAAGGAATGCAATATGTAAAATGATGATGGATCACGGTGCAGGGAGTTGCATTACGTGGGACAACTCATTGTTGGTGGAAGATATGCATTATGCAGACCAGAAGGCTTAAGATACACATGAGGTTAACAATACAGGGTATAGTGTTATAGTACATGGATTCAGTTTAGTATATAATGAATTTTTTTCCAACATTGATATTTTGGTTAAATAAGATTCGAAAAAATTGAGGAGTTATTTTCTTATATAGGGAGAGCTAATAAAATATTTAGAGTATAGAAAATTCGATAAAAAATATTATCACTATGGAAAAAATCAGCTATGTATGAAAGTGGTATGCACGAGAGATTCCACGTAGGATGATGTATTATGCTAAAGGCTAAATGGTTCTTGAAAATGCAAGGAGTAGTCTGAAGAAGTGATTTTTCATTGTAAAAAATGCTATACGAGAGAAGTAATAATTCACCAAAATTGAAGATGTATTATGTAGAAGTAACATGTGGTACATGAAGGTGGTGCATAAATGTTGTACATAAATGCTTTATTTAGAGGCGGTACATATAAGAGGTACACATTGGAAGTACACAGAGGCTATATAGTGAGGAGTTACATGGTGGTGGTGCACGTAGCTGGCGTCGTATGCAGAGAAGGCATGGCTCACGGACCCGGAATAGTACACGAAGAATTGGTGGTATGTGGAGAGGGTGTGGTATATGAAGCAGGAATGGAATATGGAGTAGGAAAGTATGTGTAGAAGGTTCAGTACATAGATCAGAGACATTCTTCAAAATCAAATACAGTTCAAAGAAGATGAAAAATCATAAAAGGAGTTTGTGATTATATTGTAAAAAAGAAGTTTTATTGAATCCAGTAATTTCCCAAAAAAAAGAAAACTAAATATAAAATATCATTAATTTGAGACTTTTATGAAAGAATTGTATCATTATGAACAAGGATGGACTTTCATTCCAATATGTTGAAGCAACCTTCATGTGAATAAATAGAGTAATGACCTCTCCAAGGCAGTGAGCTAGTGGGAGTCTATAGTAGTGACCCAAGGGAAACAATGAGTTATCCCTAAACCTTTAGGCAGTGTGCTTTGGACAGAGTGATTGTGCCAGAATCATTGTAAACCATAACTAGTAATGATTAGTGGAAGTAGGTATGACTAACAACTTGTTGGTGTATTCTTCTTATACATAGCCCTTAGATGTGAGGCAAGTAAAAGTGTTGTGATTTCCTTCTGCATGTGAATGTTTTAATTACTACACATATCCATCATACTTGTTTAAAAATGCTTATAAGAATGTGAGAATAAGATCCAGTAATGAAGATAAAAAACGTACACCTTGATTAACCCCCCTCTAAGTGGGGTATAGGTTCCTTAAATTGTTTCAAGTGTGGCCTTCAAATAAATCATTCTTAAGTCAGGATTATGACCAAATATTCACCCAAATATTTTCATGGGATTTATAATTGATTATACAATGATGTTCAATTATTCTATAGGGAAAATGAGAGTTATCTTGATAAATATAATTGTAGTGGAATGTTTATTATTATATAAAAATGGGGAATATTAATGTTGTAAATAAGACGGAGGGTAATACTATCTCAATAGTTTTGGTAGACCTCATAATCAGACCATGGGACTGTAAAATCCTCCTTCTTAACTCAGATGTATGATGAGAGTTTTAAATTTTTTTCATTCAACCATATTAATGAAATATTTTACATTACCACATAGAGAATGTGACATTTTGTGGATTATCATAATATTAAATAATCTATGATAACTAATAAATATCCTCTCCCATTTTATGATGTATTTTTTGATCTGTTTTTGGGATCTTAGTTGTCTTTAAAATAGACTTATTTCGGGATATCCGTATTTCATTGTTCAAAAAGGTGATAATCCAAATATAGACCACACAAACAATATATCCATTATTTATTTATAGGTATTCCTTTTGGTATTATTAATGCACCAACTATATTTATTTGATTGATGAGTCAAATCATTCCATGGTATCTAGATTTCTTTTAAGTGGTATTTTGTGATGAATTATTGTTGTATTCAATGACAAAATTAGATTATGAGAAACACTTGTTTGTGGGGTTGGGTATCCTAGAGAATCATATTTTATATGGAAAATTATCAAAATCATTACATTGTGATAAAAGAGTTATTTTACCATGGCTTGATCATTTTTGAAAAACCTAGTTCTATATATCAGAAATAGTTAAGAAATGAAATCCCATGGGAAGTTCAAACAAATGACTTTTATATATGTATATTCTGAAGTATGGAATTTTTCTAAAAAGGTTTTGTAAGTGATTTATTATATCTAGCATCACAGATGACATCTTGGTCATGGAAAGGAGTTATTTTCCATTGGAAAAAATATTATACATAATAATTTAAAAAACATATGGTTTTACATAAATCCACACTTACAGTCATGTTTCTAGTGGTTGGATAGATCTGTTTTGTCAACTATGATCCATCAGTATCTGGTTAGCTATATGTTCTCATGAAGGGAGATCACGATGTTTTTTATGCCTCCTGTTAGTTAATGATACATGACAATAACTACCCAACACATGACTTGGAATTAATTATTTTCATCCATTATTTAATTACATTGTATTAGTACCTATCTAGTAAGAGATTGACAGTGCTTATGGATCATAACAATTTCAAATGAATTTTCTAAAAAAGAAAGTTTCATAATTCGAATCACATGTTGATGGATTATTTGTACATATTAGAATTTGACAAGATTTATATACTGGGAAATGAGAACATGGTGGTAGATACATTGAGAAGGAATTCATATGATCAATTGGATAAAATGGATTTATATTAGTGGAAACTGATGCCAATAATATCATATATTTATTTATGATTCTTGAATAAAGATGATGATGTGTTTTTTCACCCATATTCATTAGTTCATGATATGTCTATGAGAAATCGATTTTATCAGAAATTACTTTTTATTTTAATTCACTTTATAGTCAAAACCAAATTTTCCGGAGACCATTGAGTGATGAAAGATGTATGGGGTTTAATTGTTTTTTTGGATATTAGATGGCCATAAATTTTTCTTGTTAGGAATAAATTCATAGTACCTACCACTATTGAAGATGTGACATCCACCATAGGATTCAAAAAAATATATATGAAAATACAGTTTTGGTTGGATTTCTTGATAATTACTATACAAAGTATATCTCAATATGCCTTACATAATGGAATATAAAGAAATAGAATAAAAATATTGTATGTATGTTGTAGTATATACAGATTCCCATGAGTTAATTGAATAAAATAGACTTAGAGTTTTTAAAAATCCTACCATGGATGATTTAGAAAAACAATTCCATATGGATAATAGTGGGTCATCTCACAATCTCAACTAATGTCAACCTTATTCATGAAAATAATTTTTGTGAAGGCGCAGATAAAATTTATATTCGGAAAATTGTAAGGATACAATGTGTTATAATATAAATTTAAATGAAATGATATACATAATATCGATAGATTTTTGGGAAATCTTTGATGAAATTCCATTGAACATTGTTGAATAAGAATGTGAGTTATCATAGACAATCATATGGACAATCTAAATGGAAAATCAAAACATTGGATGATATTCAATGTTTTTATGTGACATATATTACTAACTCATCAGATGATTATTTACCATTAGTTGAGTTATCATAGAATGATAATTACTAGTATTATAAATCTATGGTTTCTTTTGAAGCATTATTCTATTATGTATTCAATTATCCACTTTGTTGGGTGGGAATAACTGAAACATCACTAATTGGACTCGAACATGTTCACAGGAAAATAGATAAGATTTAGTTGATAATAAATAGTATAGAGATAGTAGAGATTTTTCTATATCATATGGGTACCACCATTGAGGACTATTATCATTTTAGTTGAGTGATCATGTGTTATTTACAAAAATCCTAATCTTTAGAACCAACATTTTATTAAGATTGGACTTCTCTATCCTCGTTACATAAGACCTTTGAGATCATTTTAGAATTCATTTTGGTGGAATATCCGTATTGTTTTCTACCATGTTTCAGTTCAATAAAATATCTATTTCATTTATACAAGTTTAGGATGTACCATTCTTATACTGACCACATAATTTTATTTGATCACATTATGCTTGAGAAATATTATACATTGATCAATGTGCCTGTATAGATTTTTCATAGGAAATAGATGATCTTATTATGAAAATTAATCGATCTAGTTAGGGAACAATGTTCATATTTAAGATAAAATTTCGTATTGTGAGAAAACAATAGTTTAGAAAAAGAACAAACTCATCTCAGTCAATGGGGTATTTCTCTTTTTGGGGATGATAATGGAAAGGATGTGAAGAATTAATCACCAATAGTTCTATTTTCATGACAATTTATTAATGTATATTGTATCTATATAATGTTTTGGTTATATTTCAGTGGTTTTAAAGTTTTCCCCACATTGAATGATTTTCTAGTTAAGTAGAGTCTGTGTACACATAGTTGAAACCACATTGTATCTGTAGAAAATTTTCTATGTGAAGACAGTTGGAAATGGTTAGGTTTATGGGGGCCAAATGAGGTAGATTCATAATAGAAACAATTGTCATAAATATATTTGGAAATTCTAAGTCAGCACATGGTTTGACTGACTGTTCAAGCCAACCATGTGAGGTATGACCTTAAGACTATATGATTTTTCATTTAGAATAAGGATTTGAAATCATTATAGCCTAATAATCCTACATAGAGTTTGACATCCATTATAATTTTATATAATAAAAATAATTCCATTATGGACTTGTTTTTTCCTTAACATCGCAAAAAAAATAATTCTATTTTCACTAATGGATTGGTAGATGACCTACATCGCTTAGTGAGTAATCTTTAAGAGAATCAAGGATCATTGGAGGCCAAAATTAATTTGTAATTTCATATTTTTTAATATTATTCATAGCAGTATCGTTGTTCAATATTTCTCTACAAACCATATATATAAGAAACTAGAATCTGTAAACCCAAATAAAATGCTGAAAGCATAAACATTATATTTTTTACATTGATACAAATTAATGTGAACTAATTTTTTACAAAATACCATTAAAAATTGGAAGAAAATATTTGATAACATACATTTAAAAGGGAATTTTAGGTTTGGAGTTTTAGAGCGTTAGGAAAATATTATAATAAATTAGAAAAAAAAATGATGGCTCATAATTATAAACATTATCTCTAACTATACCCAACAATCACAATAGGTCATCAACATCATCCATTTAAAATACATATAAATAGGGTTCAATTAACATCTTTCCTTATAAAATACGAAAAAGAAATCATAATAAGTGATATCTCAGATTCACAGTCATATTTAATATTGGAAATAAATAATAATGTCATAAGAATAAGGGTATAAGAACATGAGATTAAAAATTTAAAATCAAACCATCCATATCAATGATCATAATCTAGAATCATAATATTAAACATTAAAATTAATGAGACTTGAATCATAAATGAATAACATGTTATAATACATGGAATTTTGGGAAACACCAATGAATAAAAATATATTTCATTATTATGGAAGTCTGTTTTCCAATACTATGATAGTGGAATTGTTTTACTCCCCAAACTAGCATGGTACTCTAGGTTTACACTCAATACTATCATTGTGGAAACTTTTATTTATCGAACCGGTATCAATTTTTGTTGTTATCCTATCTAAACCATTTTAAATAACCATTATATGTTTATCAATTTTGTGATATATAATATCATTACCTAATTAATTATATAGAGATATTGTTCCAACTCTACACATAATGAAAACCATACATTTGTGATACAGAAGAACATAATGTTTTCATTATATCATAATCCATGAAAGGAATTTTTATTTAAGAATGTTAATATACCATAAAAATTATACAACCATAAAAATAATAATGGGTTAATCTTTGAATAAAATACTAATTAAATAATAAATATAAATTTTTTTAATAAGTTAAGAAATTTTGAAAGATCACTTGAAATAAAGCTTGAGGAAAATATCCATAATGTTTTTTTAAAAAATTCCATGAAAACATAAAAGAAAATATTTTATCTGAAAATGACCTTTTAGGGATTTAAATCATTCGGCAAGACAATAAGCTGTAATGAAAATAGGAAAACCGAATCATGAAATATATGTTGAAATGAAATCCTTCAATATTATTGTTGATAAATTCCTAAAGAACATCATTTCAACAACAAAAAAAATCCATGAAACTCATGTTTTTAAATTTAATCATGAGTAAAAATAAAATTCAAAAATATTAAAATAATAGTAAAAAATTTGAATAAATTTTTGGAAACGTGAAAATGGAATAAAAATATAATTTTAGGGGAAATTATAAAAAAATAATTTATATAAGAAAACCCCTCATAAATATAATACCATTAATGTGAGATTAAGATTAACAAATAGTGTGAATTTGATTAAAATACACATAAATAAAATGGTAATTTATCAGAAAATATTAATTTTATTCCATAATATAGTAAAATAATAAGAAAATTGATGAAGTAGAATGTTTACCAAAATTATGGAAATTGTGTTATGAATTCAATTATCACATTGAAAATAATTTGAATCATCCATCCTATTAAACATATATTTATCAAAATAAAAATGTAATAGTGTTAATATTTTGAATTGAATGATATTATAAATAAATGGTTAGTATATACACAACATAAAATAAGTAATTGTTGAATATGGCTAATATTTTTCAGAAGTAAAAATTAGATGATAAACTATTACCTAACACTTCCCTTTGGTTTATTATTCATCAAAATCAGGTATAATTATTCAAATAATTGTATTAGTTCATACCATAACCATAATCATGTTTAAAATACATTATATAATATATTTTGTAACATCTTACCACCTAATAATTTATAATATTTCACGAGTTTTATTGATTCATGAGGGTTCATTCCAATATTTTCATGATCGATTTATTTTTATATAATTAGGAATTGTCATCCCTAATAGAAATAAAGGTTCATAAGTTAAATGGTTTGGTATTTATAAAATTTTATAATTTAAAATACATCTATTTATAAATTATATTACTTATATGAGGATGATTCATTTGATAAAATGTTAATAATAATTTTTTTTATTAATTTTGCGGTTTTTTAAGAGCAACAGAACTAGTTTGTTTTATGTACTAATATATATATATATATATATATATATATATTTGTTACAGAAAAATAAATTGGTTATATAAAACTTATTTTATTCAAATTTAACCTGATTAATAGTATTATAATCATCCATTCCTCTGGTAATGAAAAAAAGAACATCATAATTATTCATGGAGGGAATTAACTAACATAATTTGGAGAGTATTCTCATTTATTTAAATAAGATCATTTAATAAATGGGATGGTTATAATATATTAAATTAGAAACATAAATTTATATCATTTACATGACTCTAAAATTATTATTTCATGATTTATTAAATAGGTGAAAACAATGTACAAGAATAATATAAAATAATAGAGGTGTATTGAGAAAATAACCTCTTTAATATCACCTCTTTAAGGTAAATCATTGAGGTCCATGGATTTGGTGTTTTAATGATAAAATAATAAATTGGATATGGGGTGTAACATCCGAGGTAAATAAATATTATTACATTTTCATATTTATTAATATTTTTGAATAAAATATTAATATTACTTAAAAGTATATTCTATGTTCGGTGGCGTACCCAATACGCAACAATAGGTTTCTTTGAAATCTTACATTGCACACTAATAATATAATTATATAAAATGGAAGTTGACACCTAGCCGCTGTATTGAAGGGAATGAATACAACTGACTACAATATTATTATAGATGTTTTTTAAATGTATTTACTTTTATCCAATAAAAGTTAGAGGCTTAAAATGTAAATTAATCTGATTTTATGCATAATTTACATTAAAAGGACGATTTACCGCCTTTTGATGGAGAATCGTATTTAAATCTAGTTTTGATCACTTTCATGTGTTTATTTTGACAAAATAAAATTATTCTTTAGATTCGTATCATCAAAATTTACTTTGGGTAGATTTTTGGTATTTTTCTGATAAAATTCATATTTTAATAAATAATGAAAAATACTATATTTTATTTCAAAAGTGCTTTTTAATATAATTTATTTATATGGTTATATTATCTTCTTAATTGATTTTAGTGTTTAATTATAATATATTTTTACCATTTAATCCAATGGTGGTTATTGGGATTAATTTCACATTGAAATTGTACATAAGCAAGTGTCAATCTTTTAATGGATATTGTTTCTTAAAAACATGCTATTTGTTTTGATAGTGGGAATTGATTATAAAAATAATTAATGAAACTATTATATTTTTAATTTGGTAAAATGAAAATTATTTTTTAATTTGGAATATAAAATATATCTTGGGGTAATTTTTTTGTATTTTTCTGAAAAAAATCAGTTTTTGATGAATAGTGAAACCACTAATTGGTAGTTAAAAAAACTGATTTTTCATTTAAATGAAATTTTTCCTCCTCTGTGATTTTAATTTCAAAAATCTGACATATGTGGTTGTCATTAAGATGTAAAAAGTGGTTCAATGGGATTAAAATAATTTTTTCATGAATAATAACTTTTATGTTTTATTAATCGTGATTAAAGGTAATTGGTGTAATTTAAGGTAAATATAATGACATAATATATGAAATTACCTTGATACTTGTCATAAACATATTGGATAAGTCATGGTCGACCAGTAAAATCCATGGTTCAACTTGGGGACCCCATGGAGCCACTTGGGTAAGAAAATGACAATAATAACTTTTTATTTAAAGTAAAAATAAAAGTGTCACAAACATGTATTGTTTAACTAAAACAATTTTTACATGGGGTTATTAAAGTCATATTTTTAACTATAAATATTTATTAGAAAGATAAAAATATTTTCTACATAATTATATTTTTTTATAATTTTTAGACATTAAATAAATAAATTTATTTATGACACCATAATGATGGAGTGATTACCTCATTAATGAACGATTTAAATAAAATGAGAAGATAAGGTAAAATATAAGACATACACTTGTCAAAAACATATAGTATGGGTTTATTTCGAACCATTATCACCTTATATTTTAAATATATAGTTTTGGGACCATTAATATTCGAAAATAATTTTATAATAATGTAACTTTTCAAAACATTCCAAGAGTTCCCACCTCCCACTTATAAAAGGCCCCCAACTCTACCCCCTTACCCACAGCTCTCAAGCATTTGGATCGACCCAAATCTGCTCATTTTAACTCTCCACATCACTCTATTCATCTTATAAGCCTTACCTTAGGAAGAAATCTCTTCAAGAAACCTATTTTGTTCAAACCAAGAAAATTTACCGAATTTAAAGGTAATGTTCTCTATTATGTTCTTTTGTTTTGTTTTTCTTCTCCAACCCACTAAACTAATTTTATTCAATTATTTTGTAACAATACTAGTATCTTCAATATACTAGGATGATGTTATGAGAATTATTCGAGCTACACTTACACACACCTCCGTCTAATGGTTAACGAACATACTGTTTCCGTGGATCACGAATTACTGCCTCACGAGACGATGATTGTTCTATTTTCTCCTACCACCTCTCAAGGTGGTCATTATTATGGAACTATATTTATTTATTATATAAATTATATTTATTTACTCTCTATGTTTCTTAATTTTACATTTAAAACTTACCTTTATGCATTGCATGTTGTGAAAATACGTTAATTTCATTTGAGTAAGTGTGGACTACCGCCTCCTCAAGTGATGTGACTCGTTCATGCAATACATGGAATGTATAATGAATGAAACTAATAAAATTATGTGAAATATATAAAATATATATTATAATGCAATTATAATATATATATATATATATCTCTTTTAATTTTAATTCCATTAAATACTAAATAGAAATGAAAGTAGCGTTCATGCGTATGTACGGCATTCCATCTCCATGAACGGTGCATTTCATTTCTTACCTTTAAATATTATATAATATTATAAATGAAAATATATACTGGATATATATGATATATGTGATATCTAAATCATGAATACAATTCTGGATATAATGTATATTTTACCACATGAACAACTTGTAATTATAAGAAGTATATTTTTGACTCAAGTACAAATGATCGACAAAATGTCCGTTATAAAATTAAATAATTACATAATGTTCATAACAAGGTAATAAGTTATATAATAGGAATAATGAACTTAAAAGAGGTTCTTAATAATGTATAAATAAACTCTAGTTTATTATTCATTAATATAAAGGAACCAACAAGACAAGTCGGACTTGAGGTAAGGGATCCTACCTCTCTCTTTCTTTTTAAAAACACTCTTTTATGTCATTTATTTTAAGCTCATAATTCTTATGTTTAGGGATGTTCTCTTATATTCCTAATTCTGTAATTTCTATGTTCAGATTATGAAAGACCCTATTTGATTTCATAAATCCATTTTTGGATGTCTTATGTGGCGCTGTTAGGCTACTGAGTTTTCCTATGGGATTTTTCATCTCACTTTTATTCCCGTGAGATTTATGCTACATTGGCCACTGTTTCCTTTTGTGTAGTGTATGTACTACCCATTATTTTACTATTTGTATAATATAATCTCATTTATTGGTATTTAAATCTTTAATTTATGTCCCTTCTTTCATGGGGTGTATGTTTCAAAAGTTTTCCAAATCGGTAAGGGAACCTTTCATACTCCACTTTTTAAAATAATTATTTTTTATGTCTTTTAATTTACATCTTTTTATGTTGGTATATTTTATTCTATATCCTTTTTGATGTAAATTTTATTTCCATGTGATGAGATACCATTTTCTCTCTCATCAACTAATTTTATGAATTTAAATGTGACGTTGCTAGGCTGTCGAATTATACCAAGGGACCTTCTTAACCCAATTTCGATTTCTTTGGGTTCAACTTGTAGTTATTGAATATGTCATCCTATGAATATGTGTGAATCAAATATTGTTTTTTACACTTAATATCAACTTATATTGGGTGTATTTATATCTTTCACACATAATTATGAGATTTATTTATCCTTAATTTAAGGATACCTTTTTTATAATGGATTTCATCTCATTTTACATTTCTATTGATACTTCATTGTTTTTATGGACCAATTCACTCTTATATGGTGTATATACTGTCATTTTGAATATTATATCATGAATCCCTTTATTCTCATGATATTATAAAGTTTTTATTCAATGTTATTCCTCAATTATTGTATTCAAGTGTCTCTCATTTTGATAAAAACCATTTAACTAAAATATAGTTCTAAATGTTTTTATGATTTATTCTTATAAATATTTCTTATTAATATCCATGTTTTGAAAATGGTTTTAATGATTTATTTATATGGATATTGATGGTTTAAAATTTAAAAATATTCAAAGTGGTATGGGACTCTTTGACTCAAAAATCACTTTATTATATGTTTTAAATGGTTTTGAAAATGGTTTTTAGAATGGATTCATTATTTCAATATCTTAAAATGTTATATTGTTATTTCAATATGGGAATCTTATCCTTCCTTTATGCTAAAGTTATGAGCTATTATTATGTTATGGTTCTTGGGAATTGTTTATGAAGATGGGTGGTTCTGTGATAAACTAAGGGCGTGTGACCCCGATATAGATCTCCAAAGCATTGGGTAACACGAATGAGTTAAACGATAAGGTTTTTTCCGGAAATATTTTGGTAATATACTATGATGGGTATTCCAAATGTAACCAAGAGGGTTACTCCCTACGTAAGAATTTAATGAATTCCTCAAGTTATCTTTATGTCTTATTTTTTCTATGAGTTATTTATAAATCTTATGATTTCATAAGGTATGTTAAAGTGCTTATGTTTTATGAGTAAAGTGTGTTTTCATTTATTCTTACATATACATGGACTAATTTTTCCTTTCCGTATTTTTATATCCCTTACTGATCTTTTTATGATCATCCCATTTTTATTTGAAATGTTTTCCACAGGACAAAAAGATGAATTGGGTCAGGGATGGGATCAAGGAAAGACATTCTATTTAAAACATGGAACTTGACATATTTATTTTTAAGAGTTTTTATTTTATAAAAACTTAATAGATGTGTCTACTTTGTAATCTTTTGAGATGTAACAGTTATGTCATAATTATTTAAAACTCTAAACCTTAAAAGATCTTCAAATTAAATTATATATTTAATTAATAATTAAGTAATTTTTTAAGGCTGGGTCCTTATAGTTGGAATCAGAGGTCAGTTTAGATAACTTTAGAGGTTATGGTATTCTTTAAGCATAAATGACATTAAAATATTGGTTAGGATTTCAGAAAGAGTCATAGTTTTTAGATAAAGTGAATGTGTAAGTATATCTTAGTGTTTATATTCCTCATTATTACATGATGATTATTTTGATATACTCACCCTGACATTTTTTGTTTTAGTAAATGGATAGATCTAGCATGCACAAAAGTGACAATGGGTTTAATGGAAATTGTGGTGGTTCTCTGATTAAGGGACTAGATGAAATGGGGGATTCGTTGATGAATCTCGTGGTTATTCTAAACCAACTATAAAAGAGTCATTATTAACCACTTGAACCTTGGTGAGTTCCATGATGCATCATGTATCAGAGAACCAACTCGATGTGGAAGTTCATGTAATAATTATAAATGTAACCATTTGGGTTTATATAATCCTACTTTTGAGGTAATTATGGGTTACTATATGTTATGATGGAAAATGAAAGGCATGAGATAAACGTGAGGTTAAATTATGTTATGGTTATTATTTATGATTTTATCTCCTTTTGGGGAATTTTTTATGAATTATATAGTTTTGTAAAAAGGACAACATGGAGACCAAATGACAACTTGTCGCGTCCGAAAAAGCTGTGGGAATCGAACCCACAACCAAAGTACAACTGGTATTTATCGCCTACCACTAGACTACGCGAAGTCCCAAGACACTATGACAAATTATTTTTAGTTAGACGATCTTAAGAATTAGGAGTAAGTTGATTTTGTCTTATCTATGGAAATTATTAGACTATCATGGAGGATATGTGATTCGGTTAGTGACATTTCAGTATGAGACATTAAGAGTAACTGATGTTATTTGAAGATAAATGTTATGATTTATCTTGGAAGAATATGTGATTAAATCCTTTAGAGATTTGGGTTTAATTATTAGTTTGGATTACTTTGAAGAGTTTTATGGATTGCTATTTATTGAATGATCTTTGATGAACTTTGGTTTTTTTGGACAAATTTTTGAGATTAATAGTAGTATTTCTTTTTATAAAGGATTAAACTGTTTTGGTATTATCTGATCTTGTAATAACAATTTTTGGTTTTGGTTGAGGTTTAATGTCAAGGGAAATATATAGTTCATCTTTTGTGGGTTAGGTGATTCTCTAGAAGTTGATTATAGCGCTCTTAATATGAAAAAGTCATCCTAAAATACTCATCGTTTGGAGAAAATATGATTTTGTGTTAGAAGTCTAGTAAAAGATGAAAGTCTACATGACAATTGAGTATGTTTCTTTATGATTTATTTCAGATCATAATTAAATTACTCTTTGAAAAGTAACTTAAAAAAAAGTTGTCTGTTAACTTTTCTTACTAGGGAATCACATGTCGTTTCACCCATCATAAGTTTGTGATTTTTTTGGTGCTAACTGTTCTTAATCATGT